>CM072888.1:71662473-72165680 GCA_037013685.1 Acridotheres tristis | reverse complement strand
AACCCTAACCCGTTCCCTGTTCCCTAACCCTAACCCGTTCCCTAACCCTAACCCGTTCCCTAACCCCAACCCTAACCCGTTCCCTAACCCTAACCTGTTCCCTAACCCTAACCCTTTCCCTAACCCGTTCCCTAACCCTAACCCCAACCCTTACCCCAACCACAACCCCAGCCCCAACCCCTAACCCTGATCCTAACCCTTAACTCTGACCCTTAACCCTGACCCTAACCCCTAACCCTAACCCCAACCCAAACCCCAACCCTAACCCCAAGCCTAACCCTAACCCCTAATCACTAACCCTAACCCGTACCCTAACCGGTACCCTAACCCGTACCCCAAACCCATGCCCAAACCCTAACCCAACCCGTACCCTAACATTTACTCTAACTCGTACCCATACCCTAACCCGTACCCAAACCCTAACCCATACCCCTAACCCTAACACTAACCTGGGCACCTCATCCCCCCTGCCCCCATGACCCACTAGTCCCCTGGCCCTAGACCCCAGGTCCCATGGCCGCAAGGCCCCCTGACCTCCTGGCGCTGCTGACCCGTGGGCCACCTTGCCCCAGGATGCCCAGGCCCCCTAATGCCCTGATCGTCTGGCCCCTTGTTCCCCCCCAGCCCCCTGGCCCACATGCCCCTGTCCCAGACCCACCTCCAACAGCCCAGGCCTGTACCAATTTCAGAACAAGGATCGCCCCATCTCGCTGGCACCCCTACGGCGTCTACCCTGCTTAGAGCTTCTAACGTGGCCGCAGCAATTTCAGAGTCAATGATTTCAGACACCTCTTTTGCCCCAGTCCCTATGATTTCAGCTCTTTTTCAAACCACAAGCTTTATTCAACTGCCAGCTCTGCTCTTCCGACTCCACTGAGTCTTTCTCCAAATCTGCAGGAGCACTCTTCTCCACCTTCAACGGGCAGCATCTGCGTCTTGGCTCCAGCCTCGCAAAAATTCACCTCCCGCCCCAGAACCTCGAAGCCTGCCCCGGTCCGTATCCCACTCCCATGGCGATTTCACCTCCGGCCCTACGGCCCCCCTCCTATTATGGCCCTACGTGTCCCTGTTCCATGCGCTGGAACGCAACCCAGACCCACCTCCAACAGCCCAGGCCTGTGCCAATTTCAGCACAAGGATCGCCCCATCTCGCTGGCACCCCTACGGCGTCTACCCTGCTAGTGGCTTCTAACCCAGAACGAGCGATTTCAGAGTCAATGATTTCAGACACCCCCTTCGCCCCACCCCCTGTGATTTCAGCTCTTTTTAGAAACCACAAGCTTTATTCAACTGCCAGCTCTGCTCTTCTGACTCCACTGAGTCTTTCTCCATCTCTGCAAGAGCACTCTTCTCCACCTTCAACGGGCAGCATCTGCGTCTTGGCTCCAGCCCCGCAAAAATTCACCTCCCGCCCCAGAACCTCGAAGCCTGCCCCGGTCCGTATCCCACTCCCATGGCGATTTCACCTCTGGCCCTATGGCCCCCCTCCTATTATGGCCCTACGTGTCCCTGTTCCATGCGCTGGAACGCAACCCAGACCCACCTCCAACAGCCCAGGCCTGTGCCAATTTCAGCACAAGGATCGCCCCATCTCGCTGGCACCCCTACGGCGTCTACCTTGCTAGTGGCTTCTAACCCAGAACGAGCGATTTCAGAGTCAATGATTTCAGACACCCCCTTCGCCCCACCCCCTGTGATTTCAGCTCTTTTAGAAACCACAAGCTTTATTCAACTGCCAGCTCTGCTCTTCTGACTCCACTGAGTCTTTCTCCATCTCTGCAGGAGCACTCTTCTCCACCTTCAACGGGCAGCATCTGCGTCTTGGCTCCAGCCCCGCAAAAATTCACCTCCCGCCCCAGAACCTCGAAGCCTGCCCCGGTCCGTATCCCACTCCCATGGCGATTTCACCTCTGGCCCTACGGCCCCCCTCCTATTATGGCCCTACGTGTCCCTGTTCCATGCGCAGAAACGCAACCCGGACCCACCTCCAACAGCCCAGGCCTGTGCCAATTTCAGCACACGGATCACCCCGTCTCGATGGCACCCCTATGGCGTCTACCCCACTTGCGGCTTCTAACCCGGCACGAGCGATTTCAGAGTCAATGACTTCAGACACCCC
Source organism: Acridotheres tristis (assembly GCA_037013685.1). Classification (NCBI taxonomy): domain Eukaryota; kingdom Metazoa; phylum Chordata; class Aves; order Passeriformes; family Sturnidae; genus Acridotheres; species Acridotheres tristis. The sequence goes on along the minus strand of CM072888.1, from coordinate 72,163,561 downwards.
TTCTGGCCCACCCCCTGTGATTTCAGCTCTTTTTCAAACCACATGCTTTATTCAACTGCCAGCTCTTCTGCTTCGCTTCTGGATCCACGTTGCCCCGGCTGAGCCATGTAACGCTGTTTCTGCTTTCCACGGCAGGATCATTTTTTTTTTTTACCTCTACCTCATTGTGCTTTGAGCACCTCCTTAACTCATTTTTCAGCCACAATCTGAGAATCCTTACCCCATTAACATCACTAGACCCACTTTCATACCCCTTAGTGATTTCATATCCCTTAGTGATTTCATATCCAGCCACACACATACCATCATGCCTCCATGTGACCTAACAAAGCCACAAATCAGTTATGTTTTCAAAACTTACCGTTTTTTTCCAGCTCTGCTTCGGCAGCTCCAGCCCCTCAGTTTTGCCTAAGAAAGAAAAAAATGTGATTAAATCATATAAAACTTAAAGATAAGAAAAACATTAAAAAGCCTCTTTATTCCCGATATTTGAAACCATATAAACTGCCCTCAGTAGGAGCAGCCGGTCCTCCAGACCCAGTAGCCACGCCCCTCACACGCTACACCAGGCCCTGCGCTGCCGCCGCCGCCTACCCCCGGGGCCCCGCCCCGCGCCGCCGACGCCCGGTCCCCCGCGCCGCAGCTGCCGCCGCCGGGGCCCCCCCGCCCCGCCGCGGCCCCCCGCCCCGCAGGGCCCCCCGGCCCCCGCCCCGCCCCGGCCTGCCGCCCCGCCGCGGCGCCGGGGCCGCCCCGCCCCGCCGCGCCGCCGGGGCCCCCCGCCCCGCCGCGGCGCCGGGGGCCGCCCCGCCCGCCGCGGCGCCGGGGCCGCCCCGCCCCGCCGCGGCGCCGGGGCCCCGCCCCGGCCCCGGGCCGCCCCGCCCCGCCCCGCCGCGGCGCCGGCCCCCGGCCGCCCCGCCGCGCCGCCGGGGCCGCGCCCCAGCCCCGCCGCGGCGCCGGGGCCGCCCCGCCGCCGAGCCGCCGGGCCCCCCCCGCCCCGCCGCGGCGCCGGGGCCGCCCCGCCCCGCCGCGGCGCCGCCCCGCCCCGCCGTCGGGGCCGCCCGCCGCCCCGCCCCGCCGCCGCCCCGGCCGCCGGCCCGCCGCGGCGCCGGGGCCGCCCCGCCCCCCGCGCCGCCGGGGCCGCCCCGCCCCGCCGCGGCGCCGGGGCCGCCCCGCCCCGCCGCGGCGCCGGGGCCGCCCCGGCCGCCCCGCAGCGCCGCCGGGGCCGCCCCGCCCCGCAGCGCCGCCGGGGCCCCGCTGCACCGCCGCGGCGCCGGGCCGCCCCGCCCCGCCCCGCCCCCGCCGCGCGGGGCCGCCCCGGCCGCCCGGCCCCCGCCCCGCCGCGGCGCCGGGGCCGCCCCGGCCCCCGCCCCGCCCCGGCCCCCCGCCCCGCGCGGCGCCGGGGCCCCCGCCCCGCCGTCGGGGCCGCCCCGGCCGCCCCGCCCCGCCGCCGGGGCCGCCCCGGCCGCCCCGCCCCGCCGTCGGGGCCGCCCCGGCCGCCCCGCCCCGCCACCGCCCCGGCCGCCCTGCCCCGCCGCCGCCCCGCCGCGGCGCCGGGGCCGCCCCGGCCCCCCGCCCCGCCCGCCGCCCCGCCCGCGCCGCCGCCCCCCGGCCCGGCCCCCCGCCCCGCCGCGGCCGCCCCGGCCCCCCCGCCCCGCCGCGCGCCGGGGCCGCCCCGCCCCGCCGCGGCGCCGGGGCCGCCCCGGCCCCCCGCGGCCGCCCCGGCCCCACGCCCCGCGCCGCCCCCCCGACCGCCGCCCCTGCCCAGATCCCGCCCTTACCTCTGCCGACGCCGCCTCCACAATGGCCCAACCCGGCCCTGCACACGCTATTTATGCCTAAGGGCCGGCCCGGCCAGCCAATCAGAGCCCGAGGCGGCGCCGGGCCGACCAGCCAATCAGAGCCCGAGGCGGGGCCGGGCCGACCAGCCAATCAGAGCCCGAGGCGGGGCCGGGCCGACCAGCCAATCAGAGCCCGAGGCGGGGCCGGGCCGACCAGCCAATCAGAGCCCGCCCGTACCCGCTCGGCTCCATCCCCATCAGTCCCGTTACAGCGTTCCCGCCCGCCGCCTCCCCATTCTCCGCCGCCGCGGACCCCCGGAACGCAGCGGCGGCCGTCGCCGCCGGAAAAGACCCCGCCCCGCGCGGCGCCCGCCGCCGCCGGAAAAGCCCCCGCCCCGCGCGGCGCCCGCCGCCGCCGGAAAAGCCCCCGCCCCGCGCGGCGCCCGACGCCGCCGGAAAAGCCCCCGCCCCGCGCGGCGCCCGCCGCCGCCGCGGACCCCCGCCCCGCGCGGCGCCCGCCGCCGCCGCGGAAGCCTCCGCCCCGCGCGGCGCCCGCCGACGCCGCGGAAGCCTCCGCCCCGCGCGGCGCCCGTCGCCGCCGCGGAAGCCTCCGCCCCGCGCGGCGCCCGCCGCCGCCGCGGAAGCCTCCGCCCCGCGACGCCGCGCTCGCCCCCGCGCCGCCTCTAACCGCCGCCCCTCCCCAGATCCCGCCCTTACCTCTGGCCACGCCGTCTCCACAATGGCCCGACCCTGCCCAGTCCACGCTATTTATGTCTATGGGCCGGGCCGGCCAGCCAATCAGAGCCCGAGGCGGCGCCGGGCCGACCAGCCAATCAGAGCCCGAGGCGGGGCCGGGCCGGCCAGCCAATCAGAGCCCGAGGCGGGGCCGGGCCGGCCAGCCAATCAGAGCCCGAGGCGGGGCCGGGCCGACCAGCCAATCAGAGCCCGAGGCGGGGCCGGGCCGGCCAGCCAATCAGAGCCCGAGGCGGGGCCGGGCCGGCCAGCCAATCAGAGCCCGAGGCGGGGCCGGGCCGGCCAGCCAATCAGAGCCCGAGGCGGGGCCGGGCCGGCCAGCCAATCAGAGCCCGAGGCGGGGCCGGGCCGGCCAGCCAATCAGAGCTCGAGGCGGGGCCGGGCCGGCCAGCCAATCAGAGCCCGAGGCGGGGCCGGGCCGGCCAGCCAATCAGAGCCCGAGGCGGGGCCGGGCCGGCCAGCCAATCAGAGCCCGAGGCGGGGCCGGGCCGGCCAGCCAATCAGAGCCCGCCCGTTCCCCCCACGCTCGGCTCCACCCCCATCATTCGCGTCACCGTGTACCCGCCCACCGCCCCCGCCTCCTCCCCACTCACCGCCCCCGCCGGGGCGCCACGGGCCGCCCCTAACACTAAATATGGCGGCGCCCGTCGGGTCACGTGATACCGGACAAATATGGCGGCCCGCGTGAAGTTCTGCGCGCCGGCGTTATGATCGGCGGGGATGTGCTGTCGAGGTCCCGCGGGGGGGTGGGCCGGCCGGGTAACGCTGCGAGGAACGTCGGTGTGCTGACGTTTGTGGGCGGACCCCGCCGGCGGCGTGGTGACGCGGCGGTGAGCGTCGGTGATGCGGACGGGTGACCCGGGGGACGCTCCGGTCCCGCGGGGGGGCGAGACCCAGCGGGGCGTTGACGAGATGATGCCAAGAGGCGGGTCGCGGCGCCGAAGTTCGAGGCGGGAGGGACAGCGACGGCGGAGACGCGACGAAGTGCCGAGCGGGGGCGTGGGCGGCATCGGGACCGGCATGGCCGCGGCCAGCAGGGGGCGCTGCGATACGGACCCTGGCACGGGGTCCGGCGCTGCTCTCCTGTTCCGCCGCCAGGCGGCGCTGCGCTGCCGTCCTGCCGCGGCTCCGGGCACGCTCCTGCTAATCCATAATCCTAATCAATAATTTTGGGTTTGTTTTTTTTTTTGGATCGTGACACTTGGCACAGGAGGGACCTTGCCGGCACATCCCCTCCCCTGTAGAGCCCAGGGACAAGAGGTGCTCGCTGCCTTTTTTCCTTAGAAGCTCTCTGTGCATTTTGTCTTTCATTGTGTGTGACCACCTCCTTTCAAGGGCAAAGAAACTCGGCTGTCTTCCTGACTCACAGCTGCTTTTATTGCTAAGTTTTCTTTGAAAGAGAGATGAGCAGCTGGAACACTGAACTCGGATGTTGCTGCTCTGCTGGAGAGAGGGGACTGGGGTGTGGAAGGAGTGAAGAACCCCCCAGGCAGTGTGGGGCTGCAGCTCTTACTCAGTCAGTCCTAAGGCATCTGTCAGGTGCAGCCTGGAGCAAGGCTGAGTGTGGGTGGCCATCAATACCCCATGGCTTACCAGTGAGGAACTGGTGATACGGAGGCAGAAGGGAGGAAGGGGTCAGTTTTGGTGATGGGGAGGTGATGAGGGCACTGGGTACCTTCTGCCTTGCCATCAGAAGTGACTTTTCCTCTTCTGGTCATGCCACAGGCTCAGAACAATCATTCCCTGTCCAGTTAGGACTGAGCCTCGTTTGTGGAAATTGATGCTCTTCTGTGCTTCACTAGAAAACTGGTATTTTTTCTTTCCTTCGGGTTATATTTTACTTGTGTACGAATTCAGCTGTGTAATTGCATTCAAGTGTGCGGCCAGTGTGGCCACCTCTGTTTTCCTTTGATTCCTCGGGCAGTAGCAACTGCAGAATCCTATTCCAGGTGGCACTGATTTCTATATTTCAATAACATATTTGTTCTTGATGCAGCACAGCAAGATAGCAGCCATGAGTTTCTAGAAGGGTTTAGGGGCGAGAGGCTGCAGGGCCAGGAGAGCAGCGATCCTATCAGCAGGAGAAGGCTTTCTTACTTCTATTTGTTGCATATCGGGCATAGGTAAGTGCAATGGGAGTGTTCTGTGACTGCAACCATAGCCTTTAATGCATCAAAAAGTAAAAGCGTTGTGTAGAAAGTGGGGGAAAACAACAGAGATTTAAAGAGTGTGTAAGTGACTAACAGAAGTAGATGCAATAAAAGGTTAAACAAGGAATGCTAATGGGTAATACTGAGTGATATATCCTTAGACAAAGTATTCCTGTTTTACTTTATGCTTGTGCACTTGGACTTTTTTAGGACTGGCTTTTTATTTAAACATTGCCTGATATGTGGTGCGTGTGACTTCGTTACTCAGTTTTGCTATGAAAGTCTGAAGACTTACGTGGATTTTACTACCGAACTTGCTGTTTTGCGAAGAATTCCACAGTACTCTGACAATCGAAGCCGGTAGTGACAGCAAATCGTGTCCAAAGAAAATGGCTTTATAAGCATATTCACACCACCACTGTTGTGGTGAGAGAAATTCCTTTGCTGAATGATACTTTAAAGAGTGTCCAAGGAAGGATCCGTATCTAGAAATAACATTTTATGATCTGAACCGACAGTTCGTTTACAGAACTCCACGTAAAACTTATGTAGCATGAGGGGTTTTTTTTAATTGCAATATAACGGCTAGCTTGGGTTTTCAAACTTGTTTCTTAGATTACTGTGTTCTTCCTTCAGAAAAGTATTTCAAGAAATACTTGCTTGCAGAGATTGCCTACTGAGATATTGCATATTTTCTTGGACTTCTTCATGCTGATATGGCATGAATTAGATATCAGTTTGTGGCTAAAATTTACTGTGAAGAGCAGCTATATCCCAGTTTCAAACTCTGAGCAGTTACCAATGTGTTCCTTTGCTTACTGATTATTAAATCTATCATCTAAAATGTCATATAACCTTTTGAAGTTATTTGTATTGATCTAATAATACAAGTGGAATAGCAACTATGAAAGGAGTGTCTGTATTATACTGGTTCTTGATTAGTAGATAGGCAGCAGTTCTTAAGCAATTAATATTTTAAATGTCTAATTGCATTACAAGAAAATTGTTGCATAGGGCTTTATATAACCTCCCATTGACTGTCATGGATATTTCTTTTGGTTTTAATCAAGTCCTTAACACACAAGGTTCAAATAGCAACTGGTTCTCACAGAGGTCCTGCTTTGTTTGTGGTGGCAAAATTTTCTTTTCCACTAAAGCTGCAAAATCAGGCCCTGACACTCCAAGTTTAAAATTCTGGCCCTTACAGGAAGCTGCTGGGTTTCTATCTCATGTCTAGCCTGATGAACCCACCATCCCTTCTAGCTGTGTGGTCTGTGGCCTTTAAGTGAATATCTGCTGCCAGGAGACAGTTCACCCAGTGAGACATGGTTCTAGCCCCCAGAAAAGCAGATAAGACGCACCTCGCTCATAAAGGTGATGCTTTGTGTTTTAGCATTACAGTCATTTGGGGGAGGGTTGTATTTTTTTTTTTAAGTGATAACTGTAAAAATATCTCTGTTGTAAAAATACTTTGAAAGGTACAAAAATTGTCATATAATAATATATTTTTAAATATATATTCAAAGAGAGAGAAGCAGGCAGCTATATATACATATGTATATACTGAATTCATCTGCAACAGACTTGTCATTGAAAGAAATTCACTCAAAAGTCTGCCAAAACTAGATGAACTTGCAGGTCTCTTCAAATCTTGATGGTTCTGTGAAAAGCAGAATAGTTCAGTGCCGCTTATCTTTTAGTACAAATTGCAAATAAATCTTGAAATGTTTTTTATTCATTAAAAAGTTGCCTGAAATTGAATTTATAAATAACAATATATTTCAGACAAGTGAAATTCTCTCAGAATCAATTTCTTCTTTTCCTTCTTCCTATGATTAATATTTAATTATGTGATTTTAAAATTGCTTAATTACTGAAAGCATTTTTACTATAAAATAATTCCATTCCAGTAGAGCTGCAGTATTATTAAGAAGGGTATGTTTTCTTTTCTTTCCCCTCCAGGCTTGGAAATCTGATGAACTTTTTAAAAAGGAAGGCGCTTGCAAAATACACCTTTCTTCACAAGGTAATGTAGTGTTTGCAGCCTCTTTAATTTAAGAAAGTTTATAATCGTAAAGTGATCAAATGATTTGAAACAAAGTCCCTGGATTTCACTTTCGACCCTAAATGCTTTGATCTTTTTGTTACAGAAAAGCTGATCTTTATGCTTATAGGAAAGCTCTGTTTAGTAGAAGGATATTTTAATATCTTTTTTTTTTTTTTTTTTGAGGAAAAACAGCAGAAGCAAAGTCTCTCAAATAGCAGGATATCACTGGAACAAAGTTTGCTTCATGATTCAATCTGATATGGCTGGAAGAAACAAGGAAAATCAATACCTTTTCGTCTTTGCTGCTGGTTGTTCTGGCATTTCCTCACTGAGTCCTGAGAGTGTATTGTGTGACATTACAGGCAACATCCATCCTTGTCTCTTGGAAGTACCATCAGATAGATCATCAGCCAGAGACAGTAATCTCTGAACAACAATAAAACAGTGAGCTTGAATAACTCTATTTTTATATTATTTAAGACATGAAAGCAAAAGCAACTCATGCAATAATCTGAACACCTTTTTCCCTAAAAAGAAATAAACATGATTATTTGTCACTCACCCCTCAATAGGTGTAGCTTCCAAACAGCTCAGAGTGACAGAAAGTGCAATGAAGAAAACTGACAACTTCAGGTTGCGCATCTTCCCTTCCAAACTTTCTGAAAAGAACAGTCATTCAAAACTGAAAGCTAACCCAAATACTCTTCAGCACATCCTATCACCGATGCCCATTCTGTCCTAAATCAAGAGCAACTAGTCTTTTTCACGGGCTAGAGTGAGAAAAATGATCCCTTCAAGTTTAGTGACACAATTCAGTTTCAGAAATATAGCTCTCAGCAGTAAATGCTCATTTGCCATCCAGTAGTTTCAATCCTATCCCTTATCTCTGGTTTGCGTTTCCTGACATATCCCAGTCTCAAATTCTGGTCCCCAGTGCAGTTTACTTTAAAGCTGTCTTAGTCTTTTCCTGAAAAATTGCTCTTGATTAATAATAGGGGATATAGTGCTTTTCTAAAGGCGCATCTTTTGCACTGCAGGTAAAGTAAGAAAAAAGGCAAAGTATTTACCTTTTTGTGGTCACAGATCTAACTGGAGAAGCCAGCAAGCCCTCTTGGTTAGCAGGAAGTGCGCATGCAACAATTGCACGCTTGCATCTGGCTCTGGAGTATCCTTCTCCCTCTTCCTTTCTGGCAAGTCTCACGACTCTTATATATCCTCGACACCTTTCTCAGCTCTGACATCAGGCAGCACAGAGAGACTGTCGTTAATTCCAATCCCTACAGACAGAAAGTGCCCCAGAGAGGAGCAGAGGCAGGTGGGTCGTTATTGCACTAGTACATCAGTAAATATTCTCCTGCTGTATGCAGACTGCCCTCGTGAAGGTACTGCAAGAGCATATTGCACATCAGAAATGTAGCCTCAATTTTGCAGCTCTGATAAGCTGCTGTGGTTATATTCCCTGTGGGTGTTTTCGTGAGCTAAATAAGGTAACAAAAGTCACAAAGAAAGCCAGAGCAAATGAAACGCCAGGCCACTGGTAATTGAAATACAAGAAAACATGTCTCAGAAAAGATGGAAAAGTTAAAGTTGTGGAGGTTTGCTGTACAATATAGATAGAAAGCAAAGGTATCTGAAGGGATAAAAGCTGTATGACCAATAAGAAAAGAGTGAAAGTTATTTAAATTGACAGATAGAATTCTCATTCAGGGTAACACGGTAGAAATCATGCACATTTTTCAGTCAAGTTTAAATGTCAATGAGAATTCTGTCGCTATGAATGTAAAATCTCATATTTTAAAAATGGATTTGTCATGAGTGAAAATTGAGTCAATTAATGCTTTTCAGAAGGCAAAGACTCGGATTAGAAAGCCAGGAAATGTCAGAAAAGCCAGAAAACGTGCAGATTTATTTCTCTAGTATGCATAGAGTATGGTTGAGGGAAAAATGTACAGCTTTTAATAGACTAAATCCAGTGTTGATGAAATATCTAATTGCAGATTTCCAAGGATACAGATTAGAACCATTTCCCTCTGATTTCAGTGGAAATTAGGCAAATCACTTCCCCCTCCCTCCCCCCCCCCCCAGAAGTGTGAGAGCTGGAATCCTTCTGCAGTCGACTTAATTTTCTTTTCCTCCTCTCTTTCAGGGCAGGAAGAATCACGACTCTCCTGCCATCTTTGCCAAGAGAGGCTTCAGCACCAGAGTGCCAAAAGCCTCCTCGTAGCTGATCTCAGGAACCCTGGAAGGGTGAGTATGGTTTCACAGGGAAAAGGCCTCAGTTTGTGTCCAGAGATCAAATAAGGGACTCTGCTTTTCCTGTAGTTCTCCTTCCTGTTTTCACCTGGGCTAGAAGGATGGGCATGACCTGTATTTCTCATATCAAAGTGATGTTGCTAAATTTGTCCAGAAGTTCTGATTATTATTTTTATTATTATTACTCATTTTCTGATAGAAAACACTCTCATTTTGCCTTTCCCACGTTGTTTCCAGGTGCTGCCCAGGATGGACATCTGTGGTCTCAGACGGTGATTCCAGAGGAGCAAGGGGAGCCTTTGCCTCACCTGCACAGCTCAGGTGGATGGGACAGAATTTGTGTGGCCTGACAAAGCAGGAACAGCTGTCTGTGTTCTAGAGTGCCTTGAAACCTTTCTCTGTCAGGTTTGGGAGGGGTTTCTCTTTGGGATTTCTTGTGATGCAGCACCACGGGTATCCCTTTGTGCCAAGTCCAGTCCTAAAGGATTGAATAACTGACAAGTGGGGTCTGGGATGAAAACGCCTCTAATAAAATTAAGCAAAGAATACAATAAGAGAAATGAGCATCCTTTTAATGTCTGAAATAGTTAGGAATAAAAATGCTGGAAAAGGGCACTCTGAATTGGTGTCACTTGTCATGGATAAAATCCCGGAGTGAGGAATCAGAGCAGAAGTGTGAGAGCTGGAATCCTTCTGCAGTCGACTTAATTTTCTTTTCCTCCTCTCTTTCAGGACAGGAAGAATCACGACACTCCTGCCATCTTTGCCAAGAGCTGTGGCGTTTGATCAGCCAAAGCCCAGAGGCTTCAGCACCAGGGGTCTGAGCCTGGAGGGCTCCTGGTGCTGCCCGTGCTGGGGGGTAAGTCAGAGGATGCAGGGTTCCTCTTTGCCTCCCTGCTGGGATTAACTGCCATGGGAATGTGGGATCTGGGTGAAACTCCAGCTCTCCTGGTGTTCAGGGGTGCAAGGTCTGAGGGACTCCTCTCTGGGGATGTGCAGTGAAGGACTGAAGAGCGTGGAAGGAGAGTATTTATAAACTGTATCACTGTTTCTCCCAAAATTGGGGTGGAGCACTGATGGGGGTGGTTGGGTTTGGTCTGGGCCTGTTATTCTTTGTGCAATTTTTAAATTCTCTTGTATGATTTACTGTCCGGTATCTTTCTAACAAAAGCTGACATAAATTTAGGTTAAGGATTAGAACTTGGGTCCATTCATTGCAAAAACTTGCTAAGGCTGGAGGACTGGGGTGGTGACTGCTCTCAGGAAAGGTTACTTATTAATACTGTGTCACATTTCCCTCAGTGACTGTCAGGCCTGAATGGCTGTGAGTTCGTGCTCTTCTCACTGGGGAAATAAGTTCAGCAAAATTAGAAATTTTAGAAAAATCAAGCCAAAAATTCCACTCTCCTTGCACACTCCTTGCACACTCCTTACACACTTCTTGCTTTTTGTACACTCCTCGCATCCCTTATACACTCCCTGCACACTCCTTGACCACCCCTTACACAATTCTTGCACACACTTCACACACTCCTTCCACACTTGTTGCACACATCTTACACACTTCTTGCACACTCCTTGAACAGTTTTTGCACGCTCGTTGAACAGTGCTTGCACACTTCTTACTCCTTGCACACTCATTGTACCCTCCTTACACACTCGTTGCACACTCCTTGCTCTCTCCTTACAAACTCCTTACACCCTTTTTCTGATTTTCTGGGCTAGGAGCACCCAAAGCCAGCAGAACTGGCCTTAACCACTTCTTGGAGGATCTCTCTTCTTTCCTCCTCGCCAAATTCCCACTGTCAAAACCCAGCCTAAAGCTCGGCTCCCCATCCCCTCACTCTCCAAGGAATTGGGCTTGGATTTTCCAGTCCAGCAGGGCAGAAATGCTGTTGTCCTTATTGTATATCCTAAATGCAGTAATTGCTTAAGAAATAATTGAAAGAAATTAAAGGAACGAAGACAAATTAAGGAAGAGTTGCAAGCTCCAACCAAGGGATGCTCTTATCAAACCCCTCATCAATGATTTGCTTTAATTAGCCAACTCAAACAAAGTCATTATCACCACATTGATACAGTATGATTCTATTTAATTTAGTTATATATTGCAGGATGTAAAAACCTTTCTAAAACCAGGAACTCTTTTAAGAGATATACAGGGCACAGATACAGAGAGAATCTTGCGTTTCAGGGGAAAAACCACAAAGTTTTCAGTCTTTAGCATCTTCCACTGCGTAACCATTGACAGCAAACACGGCTTCGGTCTTGGGGAGACACGGAGAGTCAGAGATTTTACAGATCCTGGTCTCACCTCAACCTTTCAGCAGGGAGAGTCTGCAGGGAGAGGAAAGAAAATGGATCAGAATGGACAGCCTACTTCCAGAAAATCATCATCATTCATAAAGCATTAAGTAGAGCTGTAAAAACTTCCCCAAAGGTTCATTTCCCTGTGGACTGAGCCCACCTGCTCCATCATTTACTCTTTCTATAGCCACGACCCCACCCGGGACACAGAAGGAGGCTCCTGGGTGCCTCCTGAGGATCTAAATCATTCCAGGTGGGCCGGGACATTTTTTTCTTCCAGTTCTAAAATGCACGTGCTTGCCTGGAGAAAAGCAACCATTTCTCACATGTGTACACTTCCTTTTCACTGGACACAGGAGCAGAGCTGGGGACATGGAACAGAGATGTTAGCAATTCCCCCACACCAGTGTCAGAAGGAACTCAGCTGCTGAGTCTCCTTAGGGAGCCAGCTCCGAACCACAGTCTGCTGCCCTCCATGTGCACGTTTACAACTAGAGGTGCTGCTTGTCGCCACCAAATCTAGTCCTTTCTATCAAATGTAGACTTAAACCATATATTTCATAGCTTAACAAAGGCAAGAACCCACTTAGACACCACCTCCAGCTATGCAATCTTCAACTAAAGGGCAGTTCATGGCTCTCTTGTCATCCAGAGTGAGGTCTATTGCTGTTGAGCAGCATTCAAAAACCTGTTAGAGCAGAAACTGTCTCATAAATTACACTGGAATTACTTTGGAATCTGTACCAAAACTGAAACTAGTTGTTCTGTATTGGGAATTTTGAGATAACTGTAAATCTAAGTATACACGTCAGAAATGAAACAAACTGTAAGATCTATTTTCTTCGAAAGCACACAGTTACTTAGCTATACTAATGCCAATCTTTTCCTTACATTGTACACATATCCTGTTACCTCCTTTGAGCAAATTATATTTCTCTCAGCTGAGAGAAAGCAACCTACAGCAAGCACAAATACCTAAAATTTCCACATTGAATAATTTTAGGATCTCTCAAAGATAAGGCTGGTCTTTGAGGGAAAGCAATTCTAGAAAGAACTTTGTCATCACCAAACTAATAAAAGGTTTTTAACCTTTCCCTCCCAACACCTGCCCCCTATAGTGAAACACTTTAAATGTTGAAGAGTAAATTAATAGCAATACCAAACCCAGTACACCCTGTACAGGTGTATCTGATTGCAATCTTAGAAAGCTTTCTCTAATCTTTTTATAGAATTAGCCTTCCTTTCATTAATAGCACTAAAATGACTTTCTGCTTTTCCGGACTGGTATTTTGTAAACAAACGCAGCAGAGGTACAGCAGACATCAAGACCAGCAATCGAGAAAACGCTTACATATTAAACATTTTGAAGCAGTACCTTCAGCTCTCGCTGCCGCTCCCGCGCTTTGCTCCCCGAGCGCTGCGCCGGCGGAAGCGGAGGGCGTGTCCCGAGAGCGGGGCAGCGGCGCTCGGCTTCGCCCCGAACTACAACTCCCAGCAGGCAGCGCGGCCCCGGAAGCGGACGGAGCCCTTTGTCCCGCGGCAGTCGCAGGGGAGCGTTACGGATCGCGCCGGGCCGGCGGAGCGGTGAGTGGGAGGGACTGCTCCTCCTCCGGGAACCGCGTGGGGAATCCGTGAGCCTGAAGCTGCTCGGGGGGATGTGGCACCGCTCCCTGCAGCGGGCTGTCCCCCGCCGGGGAACCGGCCTGCGGTGGAGCTCCTGAAGAGATGATGTCAGAGCCGTGAGGCTGCTCGCGCGCAGCTCGGTGCCCGTGGGAGAGGCGGTGCCTCACTCAGAGCAGCCCGACAGGCCTTTTCGCTTGCACTAGATGTTTTGTACGTAAAAAGCGGGAGCTGGCTTCAAGCGAGATGTGTTTCCCTGCCCGAGTATGGGAAAATAGCAAGAAAAGCATCATTTTGGCCATGTACAAGAGTCGTGAAATTATAAACCCGCATTGAAACAATTAAATGTCGTAATTTTTAAGATTTCCCTAGAAACCCCTTCCCTAGAAGTGCTTCCCACCCCCATTGGCTGAGTACTTTTGAAAATTTAAGTCATCTGCGTTTCGTTCTGCTACTTTGGAAAGCCGCTGGGGCAACAGTTCGTTTCTGTTAGTTATGTAAAAATTTGGACCTAAAGCATAAGGTTTGATTCTCTAGTTTTAAAGTATTTATCTAATTACCAGCTGGTCTCGCATAACATAGCAAAGTCATATGCGGTGTTTTGTAATTTGTCAGATGGTGATAGAAACATTAAGTAGTGAAGTATATAAGAAAGTTAAAAGTTTCTTGAACTTCAGTAACTATAAAATTCTTGCTTATACCTAACTGGAAGTTCTTATAGGCAAATTCTAGAGATATGGAAAATTTTCCTCTCTTTGTATATGAAGTTATTGTCTCTTATTTTTGATTAGCAAAGGTTCTGAAGTGACTGTATGGTAACTTTTCTTGGACATAAAATCTGATTTAAATTTTTGAGGTTCAGCATAGCATCTGAATCTGTCCAGGTATCAATTGTTATTTCATTCCGAATTTTAGTGATGAAAAAGCAAAAGATTGAAAGCAAGACTGACTTGTTGGAACCTGAACTTCCATTAATCCTTTTTGTTCCTTTAGAACAAAGCCATATGGAAACCAGTTTATGACAGAGGGCTTTGCTGGTAGAAGAAAGGCATCACTTAGGCAGTAGTTTTGATGATAAAATGAAGAGATACTTCTATGGAATGTCTGTGGGTTGTACTGTGTCACTTCTGTCTTCTGATGCAAGTATTTTTAACATCACTGTTAATACGCCAGTGGATTCCTAGATATTTCTGGATGCACTCAGGAAGTGAATCAATTTATATCACCTGAAGGATGTAACAATGTAGGGGGGGAAAGGCGGTATTGCTTTTTATTTGTCTGTGAGTATGTAAGATGATTTTTGCAGTAACCCCTATTAGATCTCCATGTACAGAGGTACACTGCTGTCTGCTACATCAGAGGTGATACCTTGGATTCCCAGCTGTGCTGGCAGAGTGTTCTGGGAATTGGAGAGCAGACTGTAGAAGCCTAATGGTTCGTCAGGCATTTCATTCTGGAATCAAAATGATTTCTACAGACAGATTCTGCCTCTTTTTTGGTCCCAGTCTGTCTTTCAAGAAGTTGAATAACATCTAGCTTTTTAGTGGTGAATTAGCACTACAATGTCTTTATAATCATCGCTCCTTTATTCAGTGCAATACATAACTTCAGTGAAGAAGTCCCAAACAGCATGGCGACCACAGTACCCAGTTTGCCCACAAATACACAAGCAACTTTAGGGTGATTATTAAACTTAGTATGCAAAGATTTGTGTACTAATCTTTGCCAGGACTTAGTGTGGCGGCAGACCAGTCTGGACTGTGAAGAACTGTTTGTAGTATTACGATATGGCAGGAGGGCTGAATGCTGTGACTCGTGTTCACATCGTGCTAATTGTTAACAAAGTCTTTCTGCGTCTAAGCCAGTTTCTGGTGAGGAGCTAATGAATTCATCAATGGGTAGTTGAAAATATTGCCTATTTAATGCTTTAAAATCCAGAACATTATTTTCTTTTGACTCAGTATTCAGTGAGCCACAGTCCAGTTGACCAGCATTACATAATTTCCGTCTTTTGTGTCAGGCTGTTGTCAAATACAAGATTGTAGATCGAATGAATTGTTTCATTATTTCAAATGGCAGTTCCTTGGTTTCTGTGCACAGGAAATAACACTCATCATTCACTTGTAACAGATGGGCATACTCATAGTGCACTTAGGTAAAATTACACACAATGCAAACATGTTCCTCCTTTACTAACCTTAAATGATAAAACTTAGGAAAATGTTATTTGTCAGTGCTGTAAAGGAGGTTGCTGCTCAGTGGTTTCAGTTATCTTCAAGGAATTCGTCATAGGCAGCAATAGTTCTATCAAAATTTGGAAGTTTACTATCAAGGTTCTATGCTAAAGTCTTCACAGTGGTTATGTTCCTTTCAACACACACAGAAGGCGGCTCCCGGGTGCCTCGTGAGACCCAAATCGGTCCAGGTGGGTCAGGTACAGGTCAGACCCACCCCAAGTTCTGCCTGAGCCCCTCAGGCCACACTTGCTGCTGATAATGCTGACCCCACACAGGCTCCAGCCAGACCTATTTGGTGCTTGGTTTGTGTACTCTGACCAACGAGGAGGAACCCTTCCATGCCCTGGACCTGGTGGTATTTTCTTGGGCAGACCTGGTTGTTTTGTTGGGTTTTTTCCCCCTAGGATTTGCCTTACACAGGTTCCTCACCTGATGCCAACAGCAGCAATACGGAAAACCACTCTGGGACAGAGCAGCAGGAAAAGCTGCCTCTAGACTTGCCAGAGTATAACACGAACACCCTCAGTGAGATGCCTGGTGAGTGAAGTGGAGCTGGCAGCCTGACCCACCAACAGTCTGCCTTTACCTTTCAACAGAATCAACGCTGAAACAGAACAAATCTCTCTTCTAGTCGAGATGCCTTGAGGTACACCTGTAGATCCTGCCAAGTGTCCTTAAGCAGCCAGAGCAGAATAAGGTTTCTACCATGCTGTAAGTAAGAAATAACATTTATTCAGAAGAAAATAAAAGGAAGCACCCCTCCCCATCCCTTTCCTAAAACAAAAAATCAGGCATTAGAATTCTTTTAAGCATTCATTCTTGCTTTACACAGTGTAAATTATGAGCGCTCATCTTTCAGCCTGAATTTGCAACAGCTCCTCAGGCTGATGGACCTCGGCAAGAACTTCAGAATCACTAAACTGGAAGGGATCTTCAAGCTCATCCAGTGCCACCCCCTGCCATGGGCAGGGACACCTTCCACTATCCCACATTGCTGCAAGCCCCAGTGACCAGCCTGGCCTTGCACACTTCCAGGGATCCAGGAGCAGCCACAGCTACTCTGGACACCCTGTGCCAGGGCCTCCCCACCGTGCCAAGGAACACTTGCTTCCTGATTATTTAATCTAAACCTGCTTTCCTTCATCCTAAGGCCATTCCACTTGTCTGTCGGGACATGTCCTTGTGAGAAATCCCTCTGCCTTATCCCATATGAGGAATGTGTTCCAGGGCCTCCGGGGGGGCACACAAGCACTCTGGCTGGGCCCTTTACTGGGTTTGTGCTCAGCGCCTTCCCTGGGAAGCCCCGGCTGTCCCGGGACTGTGCTCAGCCAGGACCGGCCCTCACCATCTGCACTCGCCGAGGAGCTCAGAGACCTTGTGCTCTGTGTGCACGGCGACGCTGGCAGCCGCGCCTGCAGCGGGAGGGAGGGAGGGAGGGAGGGATGGCGGCATTGACTGCGGGGACGCGCCGGGGTCGCAGGATGCAGCCGCCCTCCATGGCACTGCCCGCCCGGCTCGAGGTGTCACGCCCGGGCCGCGGCAGCCCACGCACAGGAACACCGGGGGTACGGGGGCAGCGCGCGCCCGCCCGTCGCTGCTCAGCCCGGCCGGCGCCCGGCTCCAGCACGGACCGCTACAGCACCGGGCACGCCGCCATCGTGTCCCGCCCCCGGTACCGCTCCCGGGGCTACCCTGGCACCGCCCGGGGTACCGCCCCCGGCACCGCCCGGGTACCGCCCCCGGTACCGCCCCCTGCACCGCCCACGGGGCGGGCCGCCGAGCCCACGCCATGACGGGCGGGACGGCGCGGGGCGGTGTCGCGCTTCATGCCAGGAGCCGGGCCCGGGTGCGACGAAGACAGGGGAGCGGGCCGACCCGATATCGCGCGGGGCCGCGGGCCCATGTGGAGCCCGGCCCGCTGGGGAGGGGCCGCCAATGGCACCGGGGCTTCTGCTTCGGCTTCTGTGGTGTCGGCGGGGAGGCCCCAGCCAGCGGTGCCCCTCTCCCTCGGCGAGACGGGCGTGGAACTCGGCATCGGGCGCTGCATCGCCGCGGACAGCAGGGGGCGCACGGGTACGGATGCTGGCATGGGGCCCGGCGCTGCTCTCCTGCTCCGCCGCCAGGCACGCTCGGTTTCCTCGGGGCGCCGGAACCGGCCGGGACGCGGGGACTGCCCGTGCGGACCCGGGGACCCCGGGCCCCGCCTGTCCCGCCGGTGCAGAGGCGGGGGATTCTTTATGGGACTGCCCGAGCTGGCGGTGCCGGGTCTGGGGCGTTGGGGCGCGGCTTGGGGGGCTGCGGGTGGGCTCGTTTCCTCTTCTGCATGGCCTTCTGTGTGAGCATCTGTCGTTGCGACTTCTCTTGGAGAGCCAAACCCCTCCTCCTAACTGGTCTCAGGAGCCTGGCAGGGTGAGTTTTGTTTCACAGGGGAAAGGGCCACTGGTCGTGTCCAGAGACCTGTGCACCCAGCCAGGTTTCTGCCTGATAAAATTCCAAATGGATGAGGATTTCTCCCAGCCCCAAGCTGCCCCCACCTGTAACCCTGGCTGCCTTTGGGGTGCCCAAAGCCTTCTCTGTGCAGATCTCAGGAACCTGGGAGGGGTGAACGATGTTGCACAGGGAAAAACCCCACAGATTTTATCTCTGGGCCTGGGGCCAGGAGCAGGTATTTGCATGCTATAATTCCAAAAGGAGCACGGTGTCTCCCAGACCCAAGCCGCATCCAGCTGTGACCCAGCTGCTCTTGGAGTGCCAAAACCCTCCTCGTAGCTGATCTCAGGAACCCTGGAAAGGTGAGTTTGGTTTCACAGGGAAAAGGCCTCAGTTTGTGTCCAGAGATCAAATAAGGGACTCTGCTTTTCCTGTAGTTCTCCTTCCTGTTTTCACCTGGGCTAGAAGGATGGGCATGGCCTTTATTTCTCATATCAAAGTGATGTTACTAAATTTGTCCAGAAGTTCTGATTATTATTTTTATTATTATTACTCATTTTCTGATAGAAAACACTCTCATTTTGCCTTTCCCACGTTGTTTCCAGGTGCTGCCCAGGATAGACATCTGTGGTCTCAGACAGTGATTCCGGAGGAGCAAGGAGATCCCTTGCCTCACCTGCACAGCTCAGGTCGATGGGACAGAATTGGTGTGTCCTGACAAAGCAGGAACAGCTGTCTGTGTTCTGAAGTGCCTTGAAAGCTTTCTCTGTCAGGTTTGGGAGGGGTTTCTCTTTGGGATTTCTTGTGATGCAGCACCACGGGTATCCCTTTATGCCAAGTCCAGTGGAAAAGGATTGAATAACTGACAAGTGGGGTCTGGGATGAAAACGCCTCTAATAAAATTAAGCAAAGAATACAATAAGAGAAATGAGCATCCTTTTAATGTCTGAAATAGTTAGGAATAAAAATGCTGGAAAAGGGCACTCTGAATTGGTGTCACTTGTAAAGGATAAAACCCCGGAGTGAGGAATCAGAGCAGAAGTGTGAGAGCTGGAATCCTTCTGCAGTCGACTTAATTTTCTTTTCCTCCTCTCTTTCAGGACAGGAAGAATCACGACACTCCTGCCATCTTTGCCAAGAGCTGTGGTGTTTGATCAGCCAAAGCCCAGAGGCTTCAGCACCAGAGGTCTGAGCCTGGAGGGCTCCTGGTGCTGCTGTGCTGGGGGGTAAGTCAGAGGATGCAGGGTTCCTCTTTGCCTCCCTGCTGGGATTAACTGCCATGGGAATGTGGGATCTGGGTGAAACTCCAGCTCTCCTGGTGTTCAGGGGACCAAGGTCTGAGGGACTCCTCTCTGGGGATGTGCAGTGAAGGACTGAAGAGCGTGGAAGGAGAGTATTCATAAACTGTTATCACTGTTTCTCCCAAAACTGGGGTGGAGCACTGATGGGGGTGGTTGGGTTTGGTCTGTGCCTGCTATTCTTTGTGCAATTTTTAAATTCTCTTGTATGATTTACTGTCTAGTATCTTTCTAACAAAAGCTGACATAAATTTAGGTTAAGGATTAGAACTTGGGTCCATTCATTGCAAACATTTGCCAAGGCTGGAGGACTGGGGTGGTGACTGCTCTCAGGAGAGGTTACTTATTCATACTGTGTCAGATTTCCCGCAGTGACTGTCAGGCCTGAATGGCTGTGAGTTCGTGCTCTTCTCACTGGAGAATTGGAAATAATTTCAGTAGAATTAGAAATTTTAGAAAAATCCAGCTAAAAATTTCACCTCTGTACCCCCTAGGTTTTCCCAGTTTTTCCCAGCTAGGAGCTGCACAGAAGTCAGGCAGGGGAAGTGACAACAGGGAACAGCTGAAAAATTCAAAGGCACAAAGAGGAAAGGGGAAAGGTTTCAGAAAACAATTCTATGGTCTAATAATAATTTCTGATTCCCTACTGAGAAGAACACGAACTCACAGCCATTCAGGCCTGACAGTCCCCTGCAGTGAGAGCTCAGCACACATCCACAGAGGCAAGTCCAGCATCTTAAATGAAAAAATAAAAATAAAAACCAGAAGAAAAAGGTGATTTCTTTTGCTTCAAAGTTATTTCAAGTTCTTAAAGCCCAAGCAACATTTGCTCTTGCTTTTGGTTGGGTGAATCATGAGCAGTGGGCACGGGTGTAAGGGTCGGTCCGAAGTTCCCCTCGATTTTGCCTCCCGACCGTCGCAAGGACCTCGAGGACCCCCACCCAGGCTGACTCCGAACAATGGTTTACTGGCTGGGCCAGGTGGATGTTTGTGACTGTGTGCTGGTGTATTGTGTTCACTGGACTGTGCTATCATGGCACCAACCAGAGACTGTGTTGTACCAACTGAGGACTGCTTGTCCGTACCTGTCTCCTGCAGCACCGCACAATGGTCCATAAATCTTCCCACCTTTTGGCCAGAAGCCACTCGCTTTGGAGAAGGACTATAAAAGAGCGACCCTCTGGAAAGGGCCCTTTGAGATCTCTCCACTGATGAAGACCCCTGAGATCTCCCCACGGACGAGGACTCGTCTATCGGATGACCCGCGAGGACGCCCGTCCCGTCTGTTGGTAGCTATTCTCCCATCCCTTCCTTCTTTCCCCTTTTCCTATCCTATACCTCTCCCCTTTACCGTAACTGAATTGTTGGCATTTGATGAAATGCATTGCTGTTGTTGATGAAACTGATTTTCTGTTGTTGAATAAACTGATTTTGTCCCCTGCATTTTGCCTGTTTGCACCTTTGAGATCAAAAGAACCATCACGACCCCCGCTCTGCATTAATAGCGGATCGTGACAACGGGTCATGCCATTCATTTAGCTGAAAACCCGGGGTCATTTAGAGGGGACACAAGAACTGTTTGTGTAGCGACCTCGGGCTGGAGAGGGGCAGGAGAAAGGCCAAGGGAGCTCCCTGGGGCCACCAGGGCCTGTGGGCAACAGAAAGGACGCTTGGATGACCAGTGGAGGTGAGGAGTGGATCTGAGTTCATCTACAGGGAAATAAGGAGGGGATATTTTGGAGGGAAAAGCTGAGGTGATGAGTTCACCCACCTGGACACAAGTTGTGTTTGCACAAAGTGGGACCAGAGGTAAAGGTCAATCCAAAGTCAATCCTGCTTGACCTCTGAATTCCAGGATAAGTTTTACAAGCTGCCAAATGAGGGAGTAAAAATACACAAAAATGAAACCAAGAGCATTAATGAGGTTCCTGGGAGCCCATTACACTGTTGTCATAGAATTCTTAATGAGTTTTGAGCTTTTAATGACAACAATTCAGTAGTTTATTTGGATTAATCACTGTGTAGGATTTGGGGTTTATCTGGATTTTAAAGGCGTCGTGGTGGCCCTGACACTGCTCAGGAGCTGGTAGGAAAAGCAGGGTCAGAGCTCCTGGCAGGCACAGGGTGTTTTTCCCAGAGTGGATTGTGGAGGAATTGTTTGGGACTTGGATTGTCCCTCTGGGTGATGCCAGTTGCTGTGATTTGTATAATTCCATACATTTAACTCCCAATACTTCCCAGCCCAGGGGCTTGAGCTGACAGGGCAGCACAAAGATTGTTCTCTGTGCTGTGCCCCGATTTGGGGTTCGCTGTCAGCTTTGCGAGCTCCCGTGAATTATCCCCATAGCCCCGAATTCCCTGCTCAATTCCCACTGCCATAACCTCACAGCGCCTCATGGAGTGGGGATACACTGTGGCAGGAAGCTCAGCAGCATCGGGACAGGGACAGGTGTATATTCCAAAGAATTTGCTGTTTAAAACCCTCATCCCCCCCCAGCCCCGCCGATGTCCCTGGGGGGCACCTGACAGAGTTACCTGGATTTCAGCTGATTTCACCCCCCCGAGCTCGGGCTCCAGGTGATCTTTTCAAGCAGGAGAAGGCAGGGGCCGGAGGCGCTCCTGGCCCGTGCCGAGGCAGTCCCTGGACCCATGAGAGGACATCTCTCCCTGCAGAATTTCAGTTCTTTCCAGAGCCTCAGCAGTGACTTATGCAAGTTATTTTCCCTCAGGATAGGGATGGACATCCCTGCCTTCAGCGCATCTCCAGTGGGACCCACCTGTGAAAGCTTTCCGTCCCTTCTGCACTGACTGTGCTGGTGTATTGTGTTCACTGGACTGTGCTGTTATGGTACCAACCGGAGACCGCATGTACTGCACGACCGTCTCGTCTGGTTGGTAGCTATTTACCCACACCCCTCTTTTTCTCGCTATACCTTGTTTCCTATATCTCTCCCTCTATTGCAACTGAGTTGCTGGCATTTAATAAAAATGCATTGCTGTTGTTGAATAAACTGATTTTGTCCCCTGCTATTTGCCTGTTTGCACCTCTGAGACCAAACGAACCATCACGACCCCCGCTCTGTATTAACAGCAGATCGTGACACTTGGGGGGCTTTTGGGCTGTCGGTGGCCTCTGTCCGGGCTGAAGCATCTCTGGGTGCCTGTTCAGAGCAGCCCATGGCCCAGGAGCTGCGGGCAGCCCTTGAGCCATGTCCGTGCCAGCGCTGGCCGGCTGACTCCTGACCCCTGACACCTGATCCCTGACCATCACCCCTGACCCTGAACACTGACCCTGATCCCTGACCATGACCCTGATGTCTGACCCTGGCTCTGACCATGTCCCTGACCCCTGATGCCTAATCCCTGACACCTGACTGTGATCCCAGATCCAAACCTTGACCATGACACTGACCTGGAACCCTGACACTGACCATGACCTCGGACCCCTGACTTTGACCCTGACCCCTGACCCTGACATGTGAGCCTCACCCTCACCCTGACCTTAAACATGGACTCCTAACCCAGACCCCAGAATCTGACGCTGACCCTTGTATCTGACCCCAGACCCTGATCCCTGACCATAGCCATAACCCCGACACCAGACGTTTGACCATGAACACACTATCCAGTCTCCTGACCCTGGCTCCTAAACTTAACACGTCACCCTGGACTTTAACACTAATACTTACATCTGACTCCTGACCCTGAAACCTAAAACAGACACCTGAACCTACAGTCCCACACTTCTGAATCCTAAACGTCCTGATTCGTACTCGGGCACACGACCCTGCCCCTCCACCAATAGCCCCTGCCTGCGTTGATTACAGCACACCAAGCCCATCATCTTGATGGCAGCCCAACAGTGTCTACTCCACTTGCAGCTTGTATCCCACCCCAAGTGATTTCACCTCTTTCTCAATCCACAAGCTTTACTGAACTGCCAGTGCTGCTCGTCCACCTCCAGCCGAGCCTTTCTCCATCTCTGCCAGCGCAATCTTCTCCAGCTTCGAAGGGCAGCATCTCTGTCTTGGCTCCAGCTCCACAACAATTCAGCTCCTGCCCTAGAGCCTCCAAGCCCAACCCAGTCCATATCCCAGTCCCACTGTGATTTCACCTCCAGCCCTGCCGTCCCCCATCCCAGCCCCAGAGCAGCTGTGCCAGCCCCACAGTGGTTTCACCTCTGGGCGCACGGTCCCTTTCTCAGCTCCACAGTTTCTTGCCCATTTTCACTCACAATCCCAGCCCCACTTTCCATTTCCCAGACACACACACTCACTTCCAGTTCCAGCCCTACCACAGCTATCACACACCCGGGCAGTATGCCAGCAGGGCTGGGATTTCAGGCGCAAGCAATCCTACAGTCCCCCCTTTTTCAAGCCTACGTGTCCGTTCCATGCTCTGGCACATGACCCTGCCCGTCCACCAATAGCCCCCGCCTGCACTGATTACAGCACACCAAGCCCATCATCTTGATGGCAGCCCAACAGTGTCTACTCCACTTGCAGCTTGTATCCCACCCCAAGTGATTTCAGCTCTTTCTCAACCCACAAGCTTTATTGAACTCCCAGCTCTTCTGCTTTGCTTCTGAATCTACGTTGCCCCTGCCATGCCATATAACGGTGTTTCTGCTTTCCACGGAACTATCTTTTTTTTTAGTTCTATCTCTGTGTGGCTTCAGGTCAACTCCTAAACCCATATTCCAGCCACGATCTGAGAATACTTACTCCACTAACATCTCTAGACTCCCTATTCCATCCCTTAGTGATTTTATCTCCAGGCACACACATCCCATCCCGTCTCCATATTCCTTAACACATCCCCAAAGCAGTTATGTCCTCAAGCCCTACCATATTTCTCCAGCTCTGCTTCTCACTGCCAGCAGCTAAAAGCTGATCCTGCTTCTCACTGCAGCCCGGGGCTGTTGATAAGGCCATAAATCAGTTACCGTCATCACTTCAGTATTTCTAGGAGCTGTCCTACCCGCCCCCACAGGATCCTAACTCTGGGGAGTCTTGAGGCCTGATGCCTAACACGTACCTTCTCCCCCCACTCCCTCGGGCCTCAGCCCAGCACTCTCCTAAAGGCTCCCTCACCTCCCCCAGGCAGCCCATGTTTCAGCTCTAGCCCTATAACCTTTAACAAATTAATATCAGGTAGGTAGTAAAAAAATTTACTAGGAACGTAATTAAAAGAGCAAAATAATAAAGCAGTCTACTAAAGAAAAAAACCTGTGATTATTACAAATAAAAGCAAAATAAAATAAGAAAACCGCAAAAAGTCACCTTTATTCCTGGTATTTTAAACCACATAAACTGCCCTCAGTAGGAGCACAGCCGGTCCCCCTGCACTGCTCCAGGCCCCCCAAGCCGCACAGGGCACAAAGAACGGAGCACCGCCGGCCCCGCTGCCCCAGGACACTGCCAGCCTAGGTAGCCGCATCCGTGCTCACCAGCGCTCCCCGGATCGGCAGCCGCGCGGGTCCCGTCCTGGCGCTGAGGTGCTCCTCAGATCGCGCACCTGCAGCCTCTGCCGCCGCTGCTCTCCACCCTCCCTCGTCGCTCGCCGCCGCACTATTGGTCGCGCCCCTCCCAGCGCACGCTATTTATGCCCCAGGGCCGGCCAGGCCAGCCAATCACAGGCCGAGGCAGCGCCGGCCCGCCAATCACAGCCCGCCCGTTCCCGCCGCGCTCGGCTCCAGCCCCTACAGTCCCCTCAAGCCCCGCTCCCGCGATTCCGCCCGCTTCCCGCCGTCTCCCAGTTTCCCTGCTAGAACTCCGGGGCGCGACCTGAACGGGGGAGCTCCCGCCCGCCCTTCCTGGGCTTCAATAGCACCTGCTGAGGCTGCGGCAGCAGCGGCACGGCTCTGCCGTCTCCCGAAACAGCGTCTGACGTGAAGAACGGGAGCGGGGCCGCGATTGAGCGGGCCGAGCTTGGCGGGGCCGCGCCCGGATTGAAAGGGCGGCTCTGATTGGACAGGGCGGAGAAAGGCGGGCCGCGATTGGCGGGGCTTGCAAGCTGCGAGGCTGCAGCCCATGGGAGCGCGGGGCGCCCAGCCGGGCGGAGCCAGGGCTGCTCAAAGAGTCCGTGGTCGCGCTGGGTCCCGCTCCCGAGACCCCCCTCCCCTTCTCCGACCCTCTCCCGTGCCCAGGTCCCGGCTAAAAGGCTCCCGCAGAGCTCCTAGCGGAGCGCCCCATCGGCACTCGGGGCAGGGGGCGGGGTGGGGCGTAGCCTGCAGGCTGCCCGGGAGTGGCCCCGGGTGGCAAAGGCGAGCTCTGCGATCGCAGCCTGGACCAGGGAGCAGCAGCGGTGACTTAGTGGGGAGAGGGGAGGCGGCGGAGGAGCGGGGAGGGCCCCTAAGGCACAGGGCAAGCAGAGCAAGTCCAACTCCCGTGCAGTCCCAGCGACACGCAGCTGTTTGCTTAGGAATGCGATGGCTGCAGGGATGGCTGCGCGCCGTGTGCTCTCCCCAGAGTCTCTCCCCAAAAACTGGCTGCAGGTTTGTCCGACTAGGCATAGGAATAACTGTATTCCCTGGGGATGTCCTTATGGAGAAAAGTGCCCTGAGTTTATTCAGTGTATCTTCAAAATGATGGGAACTGATTTCATTGAAATGCCAGGGGTGCCAGAGCTCGGAGCCAGGGAAACCCCTGTGGGACGGGGTTTAATGCCCATATTCTCAATCCCTCGAGGCAGCAGCACTGGAGCACTTGCACCCAAACATGCCCGAGGTGCTGAGTGCTGGCAGGAGGCAAATCCAGGGATGGGACAGTAGGAGTTTGAACTGCTCCTGTAATCCCAGACCTGGAGCTGTGCTTTAGAACTCCCAGGAGATGCTGCCTCACTCAAACCTTGTTTAAAGCTCAGCATCCCTCCTGCTCCCTTGGAATTACTGTTGTTTCCGTTGTTGCTCTTTCCCAATAACATGATGACTATTATTGTAAATTCCCACTCAATTTCTTCCATAGCCCTCTGCTTCCCAGAGGTGGTGCTTCAGAAAAGCCCCTCCAGCATGGGAAGGTGCTTTTGGCTCCAGACACATTCCCAGTCCTTGGGAGCAGCTGGACCTGTGCTGTCCCCAGCAGGTGAAGCAGAGGTGCCCTCCCTCCCTCCCTCTCTCCCCTGTTGCGCTTTGGCTTTTTGAGGAGGGTCTGAGGGAGTTCTTTGTCATTCCAGGACAAAATAAGCCCTGGTCCCACTAAAAGCAGGAAGAATAATTTTATCCTTGTTTTTGGATACACATATTGTGTTTTCTGCTGGAATCCCAGTCACAGACCCCAGATCGATGTGCAGTTTAAGGGCTTCCACCTTGACCAGGACAATTTCCTTTCTCTTACCATGGAAAATAGGGGCAGACTCAGACTAGACTGGAGCCAGAACCCAGAATGGGGAAAGTGAGGAAGCATGCTCAGCACAGGCAGGGGTTGGTACAAGTTCCCTGCTGGATGGGACCTGTGTGGAACAGATTGTTCTCTTCCTCTGTCCAAAGTCCAATGGCAAAGCATTGAATAACTCACAAGTGAGACCTGGAATGTAAATAGTTCTGTTCAAATTAGGCAAGGACTGCAATAATAAAAAGGGACATCCTTTTTATGTATTAAAAAAAGTAGGGAAAAAAATGTTAAAAAGGGTGTTTTTATTTGATGCCCTCTTTCATTTTTTATGGATAAAACCCAATAGAGAGCAATCAGAATAGACGTGGGAAAGCCAGGCGCCTTTGACTTCCACGGTGGACTTAATTTCCATTTTCTCCTCTCTTTCAGGACAGGAAAACCCACTTAACTCGTCCCATCTTTGTCAGGAGCTTTGGTGTTTGAGCAGCCAAACCCAACGGGCTCCAGCGCTGCCAGCCTGCACTGGAAGGCCCCTGGTGCTGCCCATGGTGTGAGTA
This sequence comes from Acridotheres tristis, assembly GCA_037013685.1. Lineage (NCBI taxonomy): Eukaryota > Metazoa > Chordata > Aves > Passeriformes > Sturnidae > Acridotheres > Acridotheres tristis. The sequence goes on along the minus strand of CM072888.1, from coordinate 72,136,800 downwards.
AGCGCCCCGTTGTCCCCAGAGTGTTGCTATTCCAGAGGGATCTTCTCTGTTTTCAGGCTGTCCTTGCCCTGCAGTGCCCAACGCCTGAGACACATAGAGAGCCCTATCCAAAGGTGCCTTTGCCACCTTGTCAGGAACGTGACAAGAGAGCAGGCTGGAGGTGAGAACTGGGGCAGTGTCTGAGACCGATCCAGGTCAGCTCAGCATTTACCTGGGGATGGGGGGCAGTTGGCCCCACAGACTGAGTTAAGCAGGATCAGGATGACAGATGTGCATTTTGTGCACCCTGAGAGCTTCTGTCCCCCCTAGAGATTTCCTGCTGGGATGTGGCAGCACAGGGAGCAGAATTAAGCCTGCACCTCCCGTGGGCATTGCTGGCCTTGGTCTCTCTGTTGTGCCACCAGTCCGTGGGAATTCACTGCTGTCACTGCCACTGCCACCCTGCCAGGGGCTTGCATGCTCCCGGCAGCCCTTGTCAGTCCCGCACACGGGCTCCAGTGGTGCCTCTGTGCCGTGTTGGGAGTGTTTGCTGGGAATGTGCCTCATCCCTGGGAGTATCCTTTTGTTCCCGGGCGGCCGGACAGAGCTTTCGGATTTGTCAGCTTCAGAGTTGGATTGCAAAAGATACTGAAAGGAAGAATGACAGGGAGCCCTTGATAGCCCATTAACAGAAGATAGGCCCCCGAGGGAGTTATCAGGGATGAGAATGGAGAGGGTAAAGAACACTGCCCCTCTTATCTTAACAGCTTATGAAGATGGTAATAGAATACATACTTTTGGTTACTCTTATATTGTAGCCTAAGACACAAAGGATGTGCAGCTGTCTACCAAAGGAGAGTCCTGAAATACTGCATTTTGGGCTTTATTTCAGGGAATCCCTTAGGTACATAGCTAATTTTAAGGACATGCTTAACTCCTTCCCCTGAGCAGGTTTTCTTTCCCCAGCCAGAACTGAGGCAAACACTGTCATTTATTTCCATCGTATTCATCTGGAATTTTTCACGATCCTTGAACTCAATAACAGTACTTCTAATTTCTTACCAGAAAACAAGTTTCTCTGGGTAATAAAACATGACTCCACCTAGAAGGATGCAAGACATCCTTTGATTTGTGTTCCTTGAGTCGTCCTTGAAGAGGAGTGGTGGAAGGGGACAGAATAACTTTATACAGATGCTGGCAATAAATTATTAAAACCTTTTTGAATACAGCATATTATCTGTCCATGTGCCTTCAGGCATTTTCTGTTCCCTTTTTGCTTTTAAAGCAATTAATCTTGCAACTGCTCATCATTTTCAGATCCAGTCTTACAACTCTGGAGAATGTGAGATAATTGGAGAAACTGGAGTGAGCGAGTGGCAGAGAAGCTGAGGATTCACTCTTCCCACCAATGGGGGCTTGCAGGATGGAACCGTCCTCAGTGGGATATTTTCTGGGGTATTCTATTGGAAATTGCAAGTACCCATGCTGGGACTCTCATCCCTTTCTTGGAGAGCTTCTCCTGGCTGTTAGAAAATGCATTTTCCATGTCAGTCTGTTCTTTCGTATATTAATCCCATTACTCTCAGCTCTCTCATCTATGCCACCTCTGAATCACTTATTTCTTGCTTGCAGTCCTAGTCTACTTCCTAAGTGCCAAACAGAAAACTGTGCTGCTTTTTTCTTTCTTGTCAAAATACTCTAAAAATCAAAATCTGCATTTACTTCTAGGCTTAACAGCAGTGTTTCACTTCACATGAAACCATTTGGGCTCCTCTAAATCATGAAAAGAGTTCAGTTCTTTGTAGCCTTCCCACTTATATGTCGCCCAGTAGGAAACATGGACCAGGATGCTGCCTTAAAGGCCTGTCCAGGGAGATCACAGACAGAGGCTGGAGTTGGGGGAATGCTCTTCTCCATCTCTCTGCCCACATCAGGACAATTTTGTATGAGTAATGAAAGAGAAAAAGAGAAGGGTTCTTCATTTTTTCCTCTGTTCTGAGTGAATGTTCTGCACTATCAGCTCGAGCTGTTTCCAGCATCACCTTAGTGATTACTTAAGTGCTTCACATTTGGCTGAACAGCTTGATCAGGATACCACAGAGCCCTGAACCATGTCGAGATAGCAGCCTTGTTGCTACGGCAGGGGAGAAGCGGTTCATGTTTAAGCAGTGGTGCATGGATTTTAAGGACCCTTAGATTGTCTCAATGGGGTACAGCTTGGGGTTGAAGGTATCCTGTGGGTCTGTAGGGGCAGGATGGTGCAGCCACTGACATGTCCAGTAAAACAGGGCTTCACCAGTTGCTCCAGCAATCCCTCCACCCAGATTCTGCAGGACCTTTGCCTGGGAAAAATAATTTAGCTTGAATTTGTAAATAGTCTGGGATCTTGATTTTGGCAAATTTATTCTTGCTGAGAAAGCTTCTCCTGGCTCCAGTACAGATTCTGGAAGCTGGGCTGCTCCAAATGCTGTCATGGGGAGTTGCAAAACCTCCTCTGAGCAGTGTGGAAGGAGAGCCCCGTGGCTCAGATGGAGCTTGTCACCACGCGGAGGTTGGAGCCAAATCACTTGGAGAGCTCAGAAGATCTGCTCAGTTGGAAGGTGCTACAGATCCAACCTGATGAGTGATACACACGGTGATTACATCCAGCTCCAAAAGGAAACTCAGAAGGGGATGATGTGGAGCTGCCAAGAAGGCCACTGGCCCCTGGGCTGTGCCAGCTCTGGGGTGGCAGCAGGGCCAGGGCAGTGTCCTTGTCCCCTGTGCTGGCACTGCTGGGGCACCTCCAGTGCTGGGGCAGCTCTGAGAGCCCTGCAGGGGCTGGAGCGTGTCCAGAGAAGGGAATGGAGCTAGGAAAGGGCTGGAGAATTCCTGGGGGAGCTGGGAAGGGGCTGGAGAATTCCTGAGGGAGCTGGGAAGGGGCTCAGCCTGGAGAAAAGGAGGCTCAGGGGGGACCTTGTGGCTCTGCACAACTCCCTGACAGGAGGGGACAGCAGGGGGGGATTTGGGATCTGGGAACAGGGACAGGAGGAGAGGGAACGGCCTCAGGCTGGGCCAGGGGAGGCTCAGGGTGGATATTGGGGAAATTAGGAAAAGAGTTGTCCATCCCTGGCACAGACTGCCCAGGGCAGTGGTCTCCATCCCTGGGGGGATTTAAAAGCCACACGGATGTGGCACTTGGTGGCACGGCTTTCTGGTGGTCCCGGCAGTACTGGTAGAAGTTAGACTCGATGGTCTTGGAGTGGTTTTCAAACCTAAATGAGTCTGTTGTTCTATGGTTTGCGACAGGACCACATCCAGGGGAAACCCCTGGCAATTGGGATGTGATTCCACAGTTCTTTAGGAAAAGGACTTGCTGCATGGAGAGGTCTCTGGGAGGGAGCAGAGGTGGTGCTGGTAGCAGTGCCTGCACAGCAGCAAGGTGGTGGCAGTGGGGTTTGCAGAGCAGCCAGGAGATGGAGCTCACGTACAAGACACCACAGATTCCAACCTCTTGCCATGGGCAGGGACACCTTCCACTATCTCAGGATGCTCCAAGACCCATCCAACCTGGCCTTGGACACTACCAGCAAATCTGGACAACCTGTGTCAGGGCCTTACACCCTCGCAAGTAGGAATTCCTTCCCAATATCCCATGCCCTCTGGCAGTGGGAAGCCATTCCCCCTTGTCTTGTGCCTCCATCCCTTGTCCAAAGTCCCTATCCAACTTTCTTGTAAACCTCCTCTTAGGCATGCAGCCTGATCTCACCTCTACCAGTCCATGCTGAATGCAGACTCTCAGCCTGGTGTGGGGGTGCTCTGGTGAGGGACAGCTCTGGGCATCCCCACATTAGAGGGTTTGCAGGATGGCTCATCTGTCCTCTCCATCTTCTCAAGGGCAAAGAGCTACTGATGACCTTTTACTGTTGGTCTTAACACCCCTGACTGTCACATGCATACAATTACCCAAATGCAGCCACCTTGCACAGGGGGCACACATTGGGTCATGGGTGGGCTCAGCTCACACATCTGGCCTGAGTAAAGGGACACATGTACAGCTCTTGTGACAAAATAGAGGCTCGTATGCTGTGTGGTCACATCCCCTACTTGTGACAAGAGGGCTGGCTTTGGGACAGACCTTGTCACAAAACCAGTGGAAAAAAGGGCAACAGCACCATTCCTCAGAGTCCACATGTGGTTTGCAGCCTCAGCCTGCAGAGTTTGTGGTGCAGCATGGCTGGAATGTTCCTTGCTGCTGTCACCTCCATAAAATACACCCAGGGTTGCATTTACCTGATTTTTTTCTGCAGAAGCACAGCCTGGCTGTGCCTCTCACACAAACCAGTTTACTCCTCCTCCTTGAGAGGAATGCCGGATTTGTCTTTACAAACAAGCTGTGGGTCTGCTGGTAGATAAGACCAGCACTGAGAGATAAAAGAAACAATGGGAAGGATTCCACTGATTGATTAATAGAAGAAAAGATATTTGCCTTTACAAACAAACTGTATGTTTGCTGATAAATGAAATTGGATATTGAAAGGTGAAAGAAACAACGGGGAAAACCATGAATAAGAATTAAAAATTAAAAGAGAGGGTTCTACATTAGAGGGGAATCTCAGGTATCAGGTGTTTGGGAAGTCTGTACCTCTTCTGTACCTCAGCCCATGGGGAAAGAGAGTGGGAAATGCGGCCGGGAAAATAGGATAAGAAGGAGTGTGTCCTCCAAAAATTAGAGAGATCCCAGGGGAATGCCCCATGGCCTCTCCCTTTATTCGAATAAATAAAAGGATTCCTCTGTCTCCTTTTTGGACATAAACCTCTGGTGTTTGTGGCTTAATTTTCTTGACATCCTGAAAGGCTGGTTCGCTCAAACCACAGACAAGGTGATGTATCCCTCTGCTGTGAGAAGCACACAGGAAGAATTTCGGAGCTTCCATATCATTCCCTTCTGGCTCAACAGGACACCCCGAGATATGGAAATCCCTGACTTTTAGATCACCTTCCTGAGGAAGGCTGTAGGTATCTCTTGCCGTGGCTAGGAACTCAGCTGCCTTGTCTCAGCATCTCAAGGCAGGTGGTCCTTCAGCCACAGAACCAACAAAAGGGAGACCCCCCTACAAGTGTGAGACCATGCTTATAACCTTGAGATGAAGACATCTTTGTTTTATCATCTATAACATGCTCATGCCTCCCTCTAGAGAGGACTTTTTCTTGGCTGTTAGGTCTTCCTCGTGATGCCAAGTGACCGAAGACAAGGAAAATCGTTTCCAGAACTCAAGAGCCTGACTTGGGATTGCGGTCTGATGACTAATATCCCATTAAGCAAAAAGGATTGGATTGCAGCAGTTGTTATTTTATATTTTCACAAGAAAACAGGATTTTCTTGGTCTGGGACACCTGCCCAGTGCTATCAGATGCACTGCAGCAGAGCAGCAGGACCAGGACCCAGGACCCAACCTCCTCAACCCCCATTCCAGCCGTAACTATGATAGGTATCAGTGAAGTTTTTCAAGTCAGATCATCCACATCTCTTGCTCAGCTTCCCAAAGAGCTTCTCTCTTCACTGTGAGGATGTTCTCTGCAGGAAGGTGGGAGCAATGGGCTTATCACCAGCACATGAGACCCCGAGACCAGCTCCAGTACAAAACATCTAGAGATTCCTGCTTCCCACAGCTCCCTCTGGGATTGCTCCAGCACATCTCGCCTGCCTGTGGGGCCCCCTGCTCATAATGCCCCTTTATAAGGCTTCACAAAGGCCTTCTTGGTTCATCTGCAGGCTGCTCCGAAAGGTTGCCAAGGGTGTCGTTGCAAACAATAAGGGGCCTGTGTTTGTAAGGCGGCTGCAGTCATAAATGCTTGTTTTTGTGACCTGCAAATGAAAATAGCTCCTTCTTTCCCAGCAGATCTTCTGCTGTGTCTTCAAGTCACCTCTGAGGGCTGGAGCAGTGTGTTGGCCATGAGGCTGCTAGGGGGAGCAAGCTTTCTCTCTTTGCTGACATCCTTCCAGCTGAGTCCTGTCATGAGCTTTTTATTGCTTGTGCAATCCAAGAGGCTCAAAGAACACTTGGCATCACCTGGAAATGCTCTGCATGATGTAATTTTGTCAAGTGATTCAGCAAGCTGGATGGAAATCCTGCTGGACTCCTTGGGATGTGGGTCTTCCCTAACCATGCCACCAAACCAGGCTTTTAGTGCCAGGAGACATCCCAGTGAAAGGATCTTGGAGGGTGCTTGAATACATCTCCCAGCTGAGGCCAGAGCTGCACAGGCACATGGCAGACTGCATTTCTGCTCTGAAAACCATTAATTCACCGAGCTGTGGAAAATCAGTGCCACCAAAAGAATTTGGGGTGTCCAAGGTTCTGCAGAACAGGGAGGTGTCAAAAGGGCCTTGCAAGGAGTAGATTTACTGTGCAAATGAATTTTAATTATAAAGAATAAATTAAATATGAACTACAAAATTCTTTCCTGTGAGGGTGGGCAGGGCTGGCACAGGGTGCCCAGAGCAGCTGTGGCTGCCCCTGGATTCCCTGGCAGTGCCCAAGGCCAGGCTGGATGGGGTGTGGAGCAGCCTGGGACAGGAGAAGGTGTCCCTGCCATGGCAAGGGAATTGGAACTGGATAACTTTTAAATTCCCTTCCAACACAAACCATTCTGTGATGCTATGATTTCTTGGACTCAGCCTCCCAGAGGCCAGAAGAAAAAAGGTCTTATGAAAGTTGCATTTCTCCTTCCAACTTGAGCAGTTGTATGTGGGGCAAATTCGAAAAGCTCAATATTATTTCATTTTTTAAGCCCAAATACACTTTTGGGGTGGCACAGGAGAGGACTAGGTGTTGAACTAGATTTGAAAACCCTCACATCACAGTCAGGCCAGCTTAAGAGCAGAGAGACCCAGGCCAGAGCCTGCCCAGCCTCAGATTCTTCTCTAACCTCAGCCTGTTCAGACACTTCCTTCCATCCCAAATCCCTGCCCTCTTTTGAAGGTGGTTGTTATGAAAAATATTAAAAACCTTCATGGAGCCAGGTAGCTGAGGACAGAGCTCAAATCACGCAGGCATGTGTCCCTTGGAAGTGAAGGTCTATATGTGTCCACCAGGGAGGTGATACATGTTGTCTGGGGCAGGAGCAGGCAGAAAAATGAAGGCTATATGACTCCATCGAGGAGCTGAAGGACATGGGAACAGTTTGTGTGACTCAACATGGTGTCAAGGCTAAGATAATGCCTGATGAGTGCAACCCATCTGAGGCATCCTCAGGATGGAGGGAGGAGAACACAGAGCAGTCCAGACAGAGAGTAAGCAGCTCATGCACACAAAGCATGCTCTGGCTTCCCAGACTTCCAGGAGTCCAAATAAACCCTGCAGCCTGAGATGTGGTGACAGAGCAGAGAAATGGGCCTAAATACTCAAAAAGAATTTAAAGAAAAGAGTTGCAAGATGGTTGCTATAGAACAAAAGCCCATCAAAAGTTGTATAGGTAGATAGTTCTTCAGGACAAACTTGGTCCTCTATTGTGCTTCTTCCCAGGATCCAGCTGAGCTCTTCTATTTCCCCAGGCATTCCTACATGGCCAGTGCATCAATTCCATATTTTCAGCTCTCCAGATTGCAGGCGGGCTTAGAAAGCTAGGAATATTTGAGAGAACTTGTCAAGAACTGGTTGTATACAAATAAATTTTTAAGTGGTCCTGTAAAGTCTTCTATTATCTTGGCAGTGGGAGGATGACAGAGGGGACAGAGGAGAGACAGACTTCCTACAGATTCAAAGTGCAATTTGGAAAAAGAAATCCAACTGGATATAAGGAAGGAAAAATGTACCATGAGGGTAACTGAACAGAGGAAGAGGAACAAGTATTTTAGGAATCTGTGTAATGAGGTGAAACCAATGATCAGTGGTTGCAAGGCAGGCATATGAAGGCTTGACCAACCCTCATCAACATCCTATCTTGAATTATTATTTGTACTGCAGAGGTAGAAGTGCTGGGTTAATGATTTGATTCAATGAGCTTAGAGCTCTTTTCCAACCTAAGGGATTCCATGATTCTGAACCTGACCATATTATAACATATCTGATCACCAAACCAGCAGAAAAAAGCCTGACCAAGAAACTTTGCAGCTTATTGAAGCCACCTAAAGCTGGAGCAACACTTTATGTTCATTTGCTAAATTAACAACATCTCTAGATAATTTCCTCCCAGCTTGCAGAGGACCTTCCCTTCAGAGCCTCTCCTCCATGCTCCTTTTGCCCTGTGGTCCATCAGAGGTCATTCCAGAGGACATCACCACAACATCTGGTGCATGGGGAAATGTGGAGACAACAGACAGTACCCCAGCCCCAACAGACGAATCATGCTGAGGAAATCCCAGCTCTGCAGCCAGAATGGTTTTCCTGGGAAAATGGAAGAATTTCACCCTTGGACTTTGAGGGAACACTATTGAGGCTGCTCAGACATGGAAAAGGCATCTCCTGGAGCTAGAAAATGTCCAGCTATCTGCATCGACTTTCTGCCAGAACATGAACTTGTGGTGGATTTGTGATCAACAAAGGAAATCAAAACTGAGTTTACCTGCTAAAGCCTGGGAGAGTGGAGAACTCCACTCTGAAGGCAGAGATCTGGGGATATAAAATTCATGAGCATATATTGCTGCACACTCCTCTGACCAACACTTCTCAACCCAGTATGTGTTTTCCCTATGTGTTGCTCCTTGAAGAGCAACATCATCTGTTAATGATTCTAAATGGCTGAACACATGCTTGTCTCCTAGTGAATGACAAACAAAATCAGATGACCCATGAATGAAAAATAAGGTAGTGACATGCTCTGAGCAGCATTGTTTGATGATAAAGAGATACTGTCACGGCAGAATGGATTGTCCTACAATTAAAAAAATCAGTCCCAGGAGTGATGGACTTGGCTTGCAGACTCAACTCTTGAGCAACCCTGATATGGGCTTAAATAAATCACTGCAAGAAATAACCAGGACTAAGAATAGACCAGAATCCACAATGGCTGTGTGGTGACTGAGCATTGTTCCCACCTTGTGGTCATTAGCTTGCTGTGATGAGTTTTGTGACCTCCCTAGACTAGACAAGCTACTTCAGCAAAGCTGTTGAGAGTAATTGCTTCCTTCCCTGGTAATATGAGGAGGATTTGGGGATGGAGACCAAACCCCTCCCTCCCTATAAAGGGGGTGGTAGGAAGGCTGGGTGTGAGATAAACTGCTTGGACAGAGAATTGTTCTGCTGGCAAGTCCTCCAGGGCTGTAAACTCATTTACGTTGAGAAATGCAATGTCAATGCTCCTTGCTCCTGACTCATAGCAAAGGGTGACCAGGTTTTGACATGGAGAAAAGCACTGAGGCACAGCAGCCCCTGGCTTGCTGAGCTCAGATTGCCATTAATCCATAACCATCTCTCTTGGACTGATTTGGCACAGAGAACTCAACAAGAAATTGGAAAAATTTGTCTTCAGATTGTGCTGAATCCATAATTTTGCTCCATTACTTTGTTAATTGCAGTACCTCAGGATTGTGGAAGAAAAAGGATAATCAGTGGATTTACATTCCAGGCCTACTTGCAGGAATTTCTTTTCTCCAGGGTTATTGAGATAGGAATATTTTTCTCAGGATTCAAGATATGCCTTTGATGGATAGTCAGCAGGAGAGGGACCAGGGTGATATGATTCCTGGGCCTAAATTTTGAGCCATCTCAAACCCAAGCTGAGAGGTTATAGCTGATCACAGTGACCCAAAAAGTGAAGCTTGTCTTATCAGCCCCATGGTAAGTGTCCTCTTCAGAGTGGTATGACCAGTACGTCCTTTGTGGTTGTAACTTCAGATGCTGCTGCAAGACCAGATAATATTATTATTAATCATTGAATGGTTGGAAAGTACCTTAAAGACCATCTCATTCCCTGCCATGGGCAGGGACACCTTCCACCAGACCAGGGTGCTCCAAGCCCCATCCAACCTGGCCTGGGACACTTCCAGGGATGGGGCAGTCACAGTCTCTCCAGGCAGCCTGTGTCAGGCCTCATCAACCTCATAGGGAAGAATTTCTTTCCAATATCCCATCTAACCCTGTCCTTTGCCAGTGTGAAGCCATTCTCTTGTCCAAAGTCCCTCTCCAGCTCTCTTGCAGACACTTCAGGCACTAGAAGGGGTAGTAAGGTCTCCTTGAAGCCTTCTCTTCTCCTAGCTGAACACCCCCCGCTCTCAGCCTGCTAATAATAATTAAGTTATCATAGTTGCTTACTGTAATTAGTAAGAGAGGTCAGGCTGTTCTCACAGAGGGAAATGCCTTCTTCCATAGTAAGTATTCTCATCCAGGGAACCTTACAACCACTTCCTTTCAAGATGACCACCTCCTCTACCCAACTCGCTAATGGGGAGGGTCTTTATTAACCCTCTGAAAATCTCAGCCCCTGACTCACAAATCGCTCTTTGCAGCTGTGTCCTAAATCTGGGCTCATCAAAGTCCTAACAGTCAGTGCAGCCCAGCTGAGAGATAAGATAAATATCTCATCATTTCTATCACATTTCCTAGCTCCCACAGTTGAGACTGGGCTATTAGGAGATGCTGCTCAGAGAGAGGAAGCATGAGGAAAAATTGCTTAGGGAGATACAGGGAATAATGAGGGGGAAATAGCAGCACAGGGTCCTGCTGGCATTGCCAGCCTGAACATAGGCACAGATAACAGCCATATGCATGCTGGAGATAAATCCCATGTGTGGCTGCCTGGATGCGAGACTGGATATAGAACACGGATGTAAGGACAGGAGCCAGGAACTGCATCCTTTTAGCTGTGCTAAGACATTGGGCTAAACACAATGTACAAGAACATTTCCAGCGAGATGCTATAGGAGGTTTCTCAGCATGTACCAGGAATAGCGTGGCCAGCAGGAGCAGGGAGGTCGTTGTTCCCCTGTACTCAGCATTGATGAGGCTGCACCTTCAGTGCTGTGTCCAGTTCTGGGCCCTCAGTTTAGGAAGGATGTTGAGACGCTCGAGCATGTCCAGAGGAGGCAACAAGGCTGGTGAGGGGCCTGGAACACAAACCCTGTGAAGAGAAGCTGAGGGAGCTGGGGGTATTTAGCCTGGAGAAGAAGAGGCTCAGGGGAGACCTCATCACCCTCCACAACTGCCTGAAAAGAAGTTGCAGCTTGGTGGGGGTAGGTCTCTTCTCCCAGGTGACCAGTGACGGGATGAGAGGTCACAGCCTCAAGCTGTGCCAGGGGAAGTTTAGGCTAGATAGTAGATGATAAAAATTCCCCAGATAAAAAGTGTTTTGGCATTGGAATGGACTGCCCAGAGTGGGGGTGGAGTCACCATCCCTGGAGGTGTTTAAAAAAAGACTTGATGAGGCACACTCAGTGCCATGGTTTAGCTGACAAAGTAAGGTTAGGTCACAGATTGGACTGGATGATCTCAAAGGTTTTTTCCAACTTAGTTTATTCTGTGATTCTATGAAAATACTTGATATCCTCCCTGGCAGTGTTCAAGGCCAAGTTGGAAGGGGCTTGAAGCAATCTGGGATAGTGGAAGGTGTTCCTGCCCATGGCAGGGGGGTAGAATGAGATGATCCCTTCCAACTCAATCCGTTCTGTGATTGCCTGATCATTCTATGATTCTGGCGGTCAAGAATGCCAAGGGTGGTGTGGGAGCTGGAGGTGTGGAGAAAGATGGATCACCAGCACTTGCAGTCAGTCAGGGCTGGGAGAAAGACATTAAGAAGATCTCCAATAAAAATAATTTAATAAAACCCAAATGCCAAGTCTTGTATTAATTATATATATTGTAATTCCAAGTCTTGTATTAATCCTGCATTGAACTTCCAAAATTCCTGACTCCAGGTTGGGAAAGGGTTAAGAGAAAGCTCTGAGCTCTCTGATTGCATGGGATGCTCCCAAGGATGAGCTGAAATCTTCCTGAAAGGCTCCTACCCTTTTAACCAGACTCAAAACAGAATGTCTCTCATCATTAAAGTCAATTCTTCCAGGATGGCAAGGAGGGGCATTTTCACGGCTGATTAGCTCTGCAGAGCTGAGGCCAATTCAGCTGTTATGGGCAGATATACTGTGCTCCTGCCTTGCAGTAGCCAGCCTGTTTGCTGGAGTGGGAAATCGCTAGGAGCAGAAGATACTGCACCAAAAATCCTGCACTGGGGACTGAAGAATGACAAAGCTGCAAAGACAGATCTCAAACCCTGTGTGTTTGACAGTGTTTATATATCAGATCATGGAATCATACAGTCACAGGATAGTTTGGGTTAGAAGGAACGTTAAAATTCATTCAGTTCCAACCGTCTGCCATGGGCAGAGACACTTTCCAGTGTCCCAGCGTGTTCCAAGCCCTGTCTTACCTGGCCTTGGACACTTCCAGGGATAGAGCAGCCACAGTTCCTCTGGGCACGCTGTGCCAGGGCCTCCCCACCCTCACAGGAAAGAATATGTCTGCATTCATCTAGAGCTGAGCCAAGAGCTGAGATGGCTGAATGCTGGGAGTGGGACAGGGAAGTGAGGCACTCGGATGCAGAAAGGGGATGCTCAGATGCTCTGCTCTGGAAAGCCAAGTCTGATTTCACTAAGCTTTTCCTTTTCAGTCCCTTCTTCTCTTCCAACTATGCCAGAAAGGAATCAAATCCCTTACAACGAAATTTTACCTTGCTTCCCTATAGCACTCCCCATCCAGAAGCAGCTGAGTGCATTTTGGGGAAGCCAAGGACTGCCAGCAGCTGTGAGGCTGTGAATGTAGTGAGAGCCGATACCCTCTCAAGGGCATTTCCTGGTGGAAAAGGCTTTGTTCCCAGTAGTTCATGCACTTGATTTGAATGTTGCACAAAAATCCTGCAAAGAGAAACTGCTGGAACTTGTTTGTGGCTGGGGTCAGCTGGGAAAGGTAAGTGCAAGGCACAGAGGGGACAGTGTCCTGAGTGCAAAATGGAGGATTTCTGGATACCTGAGGTGCTGTAGCCTGGCTTTTGCAAGTTGGAAAGCAAAGAAGGTTGCTGGGGCTGCAGGCAACTGGTGCTAGCTGGAGTGGACTGCAGTGTGTTTCTGCTAGCACCAGGGAGCTGGGCTATATCAGGGGTAATGAGGATGAGATGGGAAAGTACAGGGTCTTGGATCCTTGTATCCTGTGTCTGCAAGACCTCTGTCATCGGAGAGTTGGACACCAAAGTAGATTTATAAGTCATGGGACTGTGATGCACTGTGCCAAGGGCAAGTAAGCTGCAGCCCTCATAAAATCATGGAATGATTTGGGTTGGAAAGGACCTTAAAGACCGCCCAGTTCTGATGCCCGGCCATGGGCACCTTCCACTAGAACAGGTTGTTCCAAGCCCCGTCCAGCCTGGCCTTGGGCAATCCCAGGGATGGGGCAGCCACAGCTGCTCTAGACAACCTGTGCCAGGGGCTCACCATCCTTATAGTAAAGAACTTCTTCCTAATATTTAACCTGGAAAAGCTCCTTGTGGGTTTGATCCAGGCATTTGGTGCAGAAACTAGCAATGCCAGTGGGATGGACAAGCCCTCTGCATAATTACAGAAGATGTGAGGGACAAAGATGTCTGGGAACACCTGTGAATTCTGGGTGCTGACAGAGCTTGGAGATGCTCTCTGTGAATTTGCTCACATGTAGCTTGGTTTAACTCAGCAGTGAAGAAGCTGGAAAGCAGAGGAGTTGACAGGCCAATTTCTATCCCTCTGTAGGTTCTTAGTCCTGATTCTGTCACCCTGTAGTGGAGACAGGCCAAAGCAAGGGTGACCTGAACCGTCTGCAACTATCCCAACTTGGTGGCCTGTGTACAATGGCTTAGGGCAGCATACACACAGGTCAGAGCACCCCAGGGGTGATGTTCTCAAGACTCACATATTAGATATAGGTCCTCTGATTTGCAGACCAACTGAGGAGCACCACTGGCACTGTGAAGAGATTTTCCAGTTAATATCCTGAGCCTTCCCAACAAGGTTTTGCATGGCCCCATCCCTTGAATTGTTTAAGGGTAGGCTGGATGGGGCCCTGAGTAACCTGATCTAGTGAGTGGTATCCCTGCCCATGAGAGTGGGTTGAACCATATGTTCTTTAACTCCCTTCCAACCCAAACTATGCTGTGATTCTATGATTCTAAATGGTTGTCACTTCTGTACCTGGTCATCTCCATTGATGCTGGTTCAGTGGTTTTTCCACCCATCTGATGTCAGTTTCCCTCTGGACACCAGAGGTGGCCAATGATCCATGAAACCCCAGGGCTTCAGCTCATGTGAAGTGTCCACCACTATCTCCTAAGTGGAGTTTGAGCTCATGTAACAGACCTCAGTCCTGGATAACAGAGGCTAAAACAAGTTAATTATCTCAATGTTTACAAAGAGAATTCATTTCTCTGAGAGTGCCTTGCTCCCGAGTCACTCTCATCCACCCTCCTGCCTTGCCCTTTTATCAGCCATCAGCACTTCCCAGGTAGACAGGTGACTTGTATAAGATCACCTCCCACAAGGCAACTCCTCTAACAACAGACAGTGGAGACAGTGGAGCATTTAATCACCATCTTCGCAGCAATTCTCATCCAAACACAAGAACCAATTACCTCTCTAAGCCTTTTTAATCATTTTCCTCTAATATGAGATACCAGGCTGAGGAAAGTAACATCAGCAGTCCCAATTCTTAGATGAGGTGTTCCTCAGAAGTTTCTGCAACTTTTCTAGCCATCAGCCAGGAGTTTGTGAGACTGGGCAGAAGAAGGTGAAGATATTTTCACACCAAGAAAAGGAATATAGAAATGAGAATTTCATATTAACATCCCTTACAAAACAGCTTTAGAATAAATTAAGGGCCCTTAGTAACCTGATCTAGTGAGTGGCAGCCCTGCCCAGGGCAGGAGTTTGAAACTAGGTGATCTTAAAGGCCCATTCCATGATTTTATGAAATAACCCTTCTCCAGGGCAGAGGCCTCCCTAAAATGCTTTCAGAAAGCACAGATCGCAGCATGGTACCTGCAGGCAAATTAGGGAGTTTGGGGTGTTAAAGCTGTGGCAAATTGTGCTGAAAACCACTTTGCCTCATGTATTTGCTGTAAAATACTTCCTCTTCACCTTTATTCTGACATTTTTATAAGACAATGTAAAAATGTTCATATTCAACAATGCTGTTCTGTTTATTTAAGTAACAGCAATTGAGCCTGCAGGCATTTCCTGGAGAAAGCTTTCTGGTGAGGAGCTTTCATGTTTTAACTGCTCATTAATCCTCCTGTGAGCATCCTGGTTTGACAGCATGGATATCAAGGCTGCTACACGATCACTGTTGAGACTATAATATGAACACTTAATGGTGGCACTTAATTCTTAGCACTTAATTATGGCAAGGTGCTTGTTGTGTGTAGTTAAAATTACTCCTGCATGAAAATTCCCATTCTTTACCCCCTGGTTCCCACTCATAATTCTTCTCATCACAAGGTGAGTTATTTTCCCCTCTTTCTCCTCACTCTTTACCTTGAGTTCTGTGTGCAGGTGGATCACTTCTTTCTTGCCATTTTGCCCCAAAGGTAATCCATTAATTTCTAAGCAAAGGGAGAGTGAAAGGGTGATAAAAGTAAAATGGGGGTCTTTGTGAAAAAGAGACACTTTATGTGGTCATGAGGTTTCTGTGTGAGCTGAAAGGTTGAAAGGTGGTCTAAGGAGTTGGTTTATGTGCGACACCTCTCTGAGAGCATCTTGGTACTCCTCCATTGCTTCTGGGATCATCTTCCCAGCTCATCTCTCAAACACTTTGGTCTTGTGACCCCATCCTTTCCCTGTCTCACAGTCTGAGCCTGCATCAACCAAAGCATCTTCTTTGCAACTGTCACTCCGTTCTCCATATAGCTGCAGCCTTTTGCAGCCCCCAGAATCTGAAATTTTTGCCTTCTTTTTCTTTAAGTTGCTCCTCAGTCTTGCCCATGCACTGCCCCCCACAGTACCTGGAAGGTCACCTCTTGCTGAAGTCTGCAAAAAATCACAGCTCTTCAGTTCTATGCTCATCATTCCTCTCGCCTTCTTTGCTTGGCTCCTCCATTGGCCACATCCTTCCTGCCACTGAGTTCTGAGGTTCCTGCAGAAAGCATTTTTGCTTTGCTTGACATCTTGCACACCAAATCTCTGATCTTGGCTGAGGCCATGAAAACACGTCTGTTACATGTACAAGGATGTCTAACACACATGTTGCAGGCTGGAGACCCTCTGCTCTGGAGACAGACTGGGAGAGCTGCAGGTGTCCAGCCTGGAAAAGAGAAGGCTCTGGGGAGACTTTTCAGCACGTTTTAGCATCTAAAGGGGCTCCAGGAGACCTGGAGAGGGACCATGGACAAGGGTCTGGAGTGACAGGAAAAGGGAGAATGGCTTCACACTGACAGAAGGCAGGGTTAGATGGGATATTGGGAAGAAACTGGGAAGAAATTAAAAATTAATCCCTGTGAGGATGGTGAGGCCCTGGCACAGGTTTTCCAGAGATGGTGTCCAGATTCCCCTGGATCCCTGGAAGTGTCCAAGACCAGATTGGATGGGGCTTGAAGCACCCTGGTCTAGTGGAAGGTTTCCCTGCCCATGGCAGAGGATTGGAATCAGGTGATTCTGGGATTCTATGAACTGCAGAAATTCTACAGATTTTTTTGAGCTGTTGTACATGGGTGTCTGCATTGCAGCTCTGTGGTGTGCACTCTCTCCTGGGTCTCTAAAAGCTTTCCAAACACAACAGATAATTGGATCTCACTCACACTCATCTGCAGCCCAAAGCATGGCACAGTTTTGATTTCCTGTTTCAAAGACAAAATTTGCTTTGGACGTTTGTACCCATCTTTCTAACAGGCCCCCTTAGAAGTACTGAAAAGTTGTGATAAGGTCTCCCTGGAGCCTCCTCTTCTCCAGGCTGAACAATCCCAAGTCCCTCAGCCTTTCTACATAGGAGAGGTACCCCAGACTTGTGATCAATTCTCTATTGACTACAGAAAAAACTTCTGGGACTGCCTCAGAAGAAGACATAATCAAGTGAAAGAGCACTTAAAGATAATCTCATTCCAACCCCCTGCCATGGGCAGGGACACCTTCCACTAGACCAGGTTGCTTCAACCTGGCCTTGAACACTCCCATGGATGGGGTAGCCACAGCTTCTCTGGGCAACCTGTACTAGTGCCTTATGTCCCTCACAGGGAAGAATTTCTTCCTGAAATCTCATCTAAGCATCTTCTGGTTGCTGCCAGTTTCACAGGCCTACTGAGGAAGGTTCCACTCTTTGGGACAGAGGCAATGATATCCATAAAATATCAAGTAACCCGTAGCCCATGCAGCACTTCTGGCCTGGGGCAAGGATGGCGTTTGAGGCTCCAGAAAGGCCATCACCTCTTACTCATTGCTGGAGCACAGTTCAGCAAGGAATGTATTTTCTTGGCTCTTCCTGACTATTCAGGACTTAACCGCAAGGATTTCCTAACGCCAGTCTCTGCAGATCCTTAGCAAACATGTTGGCCATATCAGCAGCTGAGGCTGTTCCTCCAAGGTGGCTATTATTGCATGTGCCTATTCCTGTATTTATCTGTCAGTACCAAACACAAGCTGACTCACAGATCCCCAGATAAGGCTTCTATCCAATGTTATTTCTAAAACACACAATCCTGTCTTGAAGACGCCCCTGGGGTGTGTCTCGTAGTGGAAGAGCCCACTCTGTTTTCAATCTGCATTCTCAAACACAGCAGCAGCCAGTTTTGTGTGCTCAGGGTAGATCCTTTCAGCAGAGTCTGCACAAGACAGTTCCGCTCTTTCTAAACCAGCATTTCTTGTTTTGCCAGGTGTCTCATCATCTCCCAATATTTGTGAACCTGCACGTGCAATTGTGCTGAATTGAGGGTGGCTTTTTCCCATTCCTTTGCCTCCCACCTTTCCTCCTTCTCTGTCTTTGCTCAGACTGGACACTCATACAATCGTGCTGAGGAGAGCTCAAAGCAGTGGAAGAAATGTCAAAAAACTTTTCTATATTTATTTCATAGATCACAACATTTTTCATTTAAGCCACATTTATTTAAACTGGGCAAAAAAAATGAAATTCATCCCTCCAGACCTTTCTGGATTATAATGAAAAACTGTTTCCTCCCAAGGGATTCCACAGCAATCTCCTTGAGACAATCGTTCTGCTTCCTTGAACAGCTGCACAGGGTTTTTACAGGAGCCATCCCCCCAGCTTGTGCCACAGAGCCGAGCTTTTCCAGCACAACCTGGGAGCCCAGAGATGTGAGACTCTCTGGGACTGTGAATGGGGTAGGAGTACAGTCTGCACCCAAGGCAACAGGAAGGAACCAAAATACAGGAAGTCAGCTTCCATGAGCTGATGATCCCTCCTTGCCTCTGACTCCATGAACTGTCATAAATCCTACACAAAACAGTTGTATGGTAGCACTTCTCTCTCCCTTTCCTCATGACCCTCTGCCCTTGCACTCAGATTTTGCAATGACTCACCCAGTGGGGCAGAGGCTGTTGCAATCTGTTCCCAGCAGTTTATTCCTCCTCTCTGTGCCACCCAAAACCATGCTCTGGTGGTACTCCTGATACACTCCTGATACTCTGGTGGTACTCCTGATACACTGTCTATACCAAGAAAGGAAAAAACATGCTTCCAAGGTTCTTTTACTCCAAAAACTGGTTTAATCCTCTGTTAAACCCTGTTAATATGTAGGCATCTGCAGCTGTACTGCAGTTAAGTTGCATGAAACTATTAATCCTGATTTAGTGCTCAGAGGTGTTGACTAGTCATGTATCTTCAAGCCCCAAACATTTCCCCAAAGTGGTTTGAGCTGCTTGGTGGGAGAGGGTTGGAATGGGAGATTTTTTCCAACTTCAGTTTTCTGTGATTCCACAGTTCCACTTTCTTCATCAATAAGAATTCACTATTCCTTTTCCTGGACATGCTTTCAGAGTCTAACTTTTTGATGGTTTCTCTTTTCTACAGCATGAAGTTCATGTTTCCAGTAGCTCCTTCCAGTCCTGCTTGAGAGCTAACAGAGAGCTGGTAGCCCAGCAGCAGAGCACAGCACTGAAAGGTCACCAGCCCAAGCTCTGTGGAGTTGGAGATGAGGAGCTCCAAGGCTGTTTTTGTTGGGAACACCGAGGAGTCAACCATAGAAAGGACTTTGCACTGACTGGCTTTTTAACAGCATGTTTTCATGTACAGCCACATCAGGTCTTTGTCAGGAGTGGCTCTCCTGAGACATGCTGTCTTGTTAGCTTCAGCCAAGAGGCAGGTGCCCAAGCAACCTCAGCCAGCTCTGCTTCATCCCCTGGCAAGAAGCAGGCATACATTCCAGCAGAGATTTTTGACAGGGAGTCACCAAAATAGCCCTGGAGCCCAAGGTTGGTGTCTCCTGCCACTGCTGTTTCCCTGTAGCTGGGGAAGGTGGTTAAGGCTTCAAGCAGCTGAGAAAATGGAGCTCAGTATCTTCTCCCAGAGAGTGAACACCATTCCGACATCTCTCCCAAGAGCTGGAAGAAAGCAACTTGACATGAGAGTCAGAGGAGAGAGACAATTGGTAATAGAATGGAACCCAGCAGAAGCTGGGTATTGTATAGGGTCTGTCTGTGCTGTAGCTGGAAGCACACCTGCATCCCTGGAGCAGTGCCTGACCTCCCCATAGCCCCTCTGATGGGGGCATGCCTGTTCCCAGAAAGTAAAAAATGCCACGGGAAGAGCGGTACCAGGGGCTGACTGGGGAAGGTGTTCCCATCCCAGATATGAGTCAGCCAGTGCTAGGCTGCGTGTCAAGGGCAGCAATCACGTTTCCTTGTAGCTGCGTTGGTGTGCATTGGGCAGCACTGCTCAACTCCCAACAGAAAGGGCTGAGGCAAGGAAGTGTTGTGCTTCTGGAGCCTCTGCAAATTACTTGGGGAAGAGGAGAGGATGGGGAGGCACAAATGCAATAGGATGTCCTTCCCTTCCTCCTCTTCCTCGTCAGTAAATCTCTCTAAGGGAGGTGAGACCTCCTCAAACATATGCGGCACCATCTGCCTGCCTGTCTGCACCCTCAGGATGGTGTTAGCAGGGTGAGTCTTGCACCCATCGTGGAGCTGCCGGGGCTCTTGCTCTACCAAACCACCACAGGCACCAGCTGCTCCCCCAGCCCCGACATCAGAGCAGGGAGTCACTGTGCTCAGACACAGCAGAGAAGCTTCTCCGTGAGAAATGCAGAATGTCTACTGTGGCCCTGAACAATGTGCAGCCTGTCTTCGCTGTTTTGTTTGGGGTTTGGTTTTGAATACACAAAACTGTCTTGCCTTCCTTTTTTCCGCCCAAGAACACTCTGAATAATGCCGGCTTCTCTTTTTTCAGCCCCTTCTCTGAGCTGAATGTGGGGACGGTCAGTTTATTCCGGGCTCCGCCTCTGAATGCCTTTTGTTATGCTCTTGCTGGGCTCTGCGCTAGAAGGAAGGAGGGAGACAGAGATGTTTATATTGCATCCAGGCTCTCCCCTGACTGCATCTAACTTGCTATTGTTGGTCAACGATCTTTCAATTACTTGCTGCACTTGGGACTTTGCTCCATGCTTGAAAAAGGCTGATGTAGTTAACATGCTCCTTCCAAAGAGCAGGCTGGAACTTGAAGGATTCCTCTGTGCAGAAGAGTTGCTTGCAAATACAGCCTTTCTTTTTATAAATATTGGGGTTTGAGCATACAGTTGGCTTTTTCCATGCAGCAAATTTACTATTCTGTCTTAGTTTTCAAAAAATACTTGTCAGAAATGGCTTGTTGATCTGTTTTTTCTGTTCCCAAGACATGTAAGTTACTTTCTTTTGACATTTTCTTTTTCCTTTGCCCTCTTTGTTCTTTATGCAATATTTTGATTTTCATTGTTAAGGTGGACGTTATCTCAAAATATGCCATGACTTTGGAGGAGTGGTTTTACAGAGATTATGGTTCTAGGCTGGGAGCCACAATTCCCAGGTCTGCCCTAACTTTAGTACCGGTCTATATAAATCAATATTTTCCCAAACAGATACCTTGGTTTCATAGTGACCTAACTTGAGGTCATCAAATGCTACTCTTCGGAGCCTACACATCTTCTCCCTAAAATCAGATGGAGATAAATGGGTCAAATCTTTCCATTAATCTCTTTCAAGACATGACCTCAAAATAGAAAATCTACAAGAAAGAGACAGAGAAGATACACTGCAAGTAACTTGGCCACTGAGATGCTTTTTGCTGAACCTGGAGGGATCCAGCAGCCTTCCTGATTCTACATAAGATCTTTAATGTCCCTTCCAACTTAAAACATTCTATGATCTTATGAAATACTGTTTATTTTGAATTACATGGAAAACCAATCTCCAAACTTTTGTAATCACTAGAGTTCTTCCTGGGCCCTGCACATAACCCAAGTCCTCATGCAGTTTTTCAGAGTCTCACTAACCACTGTGTCCTCCACAGCTTGTGAAGAGTGCACTGTTCTTCATTTTCTCTCCCAATTTCTATGCTTCAACAAAGTTTTATTAATAGTTTTCCCCTATCCTAAAAATCTAAAGCAATTGTGCAGATGTAGTTATTATTCTGCTATTCATCATTATTGTGCCTGCTAATCTTTCAGACCTTTGTTCCCGGTAGAACTTGAGTTACTATATTTCTGCCCTTATTAAGCACTTTTTCAAAGGACCTTTGGCCATCCACATCTAAATAAAGAAAAAAGAGAGATTAAATTAGACCTCTATCAAACTCTGAATTTATACCTAAATGTGCTTAATAATTGGATTTGTGTTGTCAAACATGCTCATAGCAGGATTTCCAGTTGAGTGAGTAGAAAATACAGGGTTTCTCTGCTTACTCCTGCCATTCTGACATTTGTATCAGCTCGGGAACTTGGGTGGAGAAGCTCTATGGTATGAGGGGCACTTGTACCAGTGCGAGGTTTAGAACAGGATCAAGGGAACTGAAACAAAACAAGGGTGAGTTGTTTGCAGGAAATCTGGAGAGGGAAAAAAAAAGAAGAAAAAAGTCTTTCAAATGACCCAGTGAGTATTTTGAAGGAAGAGTTGGGGTTGTTAGCTTGGAGAAGTCTCCTTAAAGTCTCCTCTCTTGGAGAAGACCTCTGAGCACCTTCCAGTGCCCAAAGGGGTTACCAGAGAGGTGGAGAGAAACCTTGAACAAGGGCCTGGAATGAAAGGACAAGGGGGAATGGCTTCCCACTGCCAGAGGGCAGGGTTAGAGTAGATATCAGCAAAAATTCTTAACCTGTAAGAACAGTGAGGCTCTAGCACAGCTTGTCCAGAGAGGCTGTGGCTGCCCCATCTCTGGGAGTGTCCAAGGCCAGGTTGGACAGGGTGTGCAGCAATCTGGTCTAGTGGCCCCACCCATGGCAGGGGGTGGAACGAGGTGGTCTTTAAGGTCCCTTTCAACCTAAACCATTGTGAGATTTTTACAATAAGGCCACATGGCAGTTTTTACGTGTAGAGCTGTCTCGCACACCTCCACAGGCAGCAAACAAGCATCTTGAGTGAATACATTTGGTCTGGGCATGATTGTGTTCGGATTCAGAATTCACTGGTGCTGCAGAGGTGAAGCGCTCAGAGGTGAAGGAAAGACGAGTTTTGGGGAAAATGGAAGGACCTGCAACAGGACAGGGTGCAAAGTGTTGAGGATTTGGGAATGTGGGCAGAGGTTGTAATGGGTGGAAACAACAGGTTGGGTGAGGAGTAGAAAAACTAGTGATGCTGGGTTACAAGATAATTGGAGAGAGTTGATTCCAGGCCCTTGGCTAGGGAGTTATTTCTGAAGTTCAGAACTCATGAGATGTGAGCTCATCTCAACAGCAGACAAAAAGCCTGTACAATGCAGCATTATGCTTATGGTTTTATGTGATTTTTGACCTCTGATATCACCATGACTTGATCTATTTTGATAAACATACTATTGAGCCAGCCTCCTAGGGAAGATCCACTGTTTACATGTCTGCGATACCCAGCTCAGCCGTGACTCAGCCATCAGCAATGATGTTCTGACCTTATTAATATCAATATAAATCTTCTTAATGAGACATAATTTCACCCCAGAGGCCAATTCATTAATTAGCATGTCCTGCTATCCTGTCATTGGGCATATGAAGTCGGTAGTAACTTGGCTTGTATATGGAGCAAATATATGCTGAGTAAATGCGGATTCAACTGCACACATAACGACAGCAGATGGGGCCATAAATGTTTGGCAACAAAAGTGAACAGAGGTGAGTGTAACTCTTCATTCCAGACCTAATTCAGTGCTGGTGGTACATGTTTGTTTGCTTGAAGTTTGTTTGTTGTACTTTCTTGTTTATAGTTGTCTAAAATCAATGTCTATGGAAATGGTTGTTGAATTGGTTGTTTATTTCACATACTGCATAAAGTTGTGTGAGTCAGAATATCATGGATAGAGTAGCCTGAGTGGGAAAGGATCCACAAGGATCAGTGAGTCCAACTCCTGGATCCACACAGGACACCCCAACAATCCCACCCTGTGCCTGAGAGCATTGTCCAAATGCTTCTGGAACTCTGGCAGCCTTGCAGCCACCACAAACCCTGGGCAGCCTGTTCAGTATCCGACCACC
Organism: Acridotheres tristis; assembly: GCA_037013685.1. Taxonomy (NCBI): domain Eukaryota; kingdom Metazoa; phylum Chordata; class Aves; order Passeriformes; family Sturnidae; genus Acridotheres; species Acridotheres tristis. Next base: position 72,113,259 of record CM072888.1, on the reverse strand, counting down.
CTCTGGGGGAAGAATCTTTTCCTAATAGTCACCTAAACCTTCCATAACACAGCTTCAGCTCATTGGTTCTGTCCCTGGTATCCAGAGAGCAGAGATCAGTCACTGAAGTGTTGCTTTGATGATGTTATGTTTTTAGCTGTGATACACAGGGCTCTTCCATCCCTCAAGGCAATCCCCTCCCTATGTAAAGTTTGCAAAAACACCATTGTCCTGCTGTGCCTGTGGCCAGGGAAGGGTATTTTAACCATTCTAGTACATCTATTATGAAATGTTTTTGGAAAAAAATAGCCCAGTCACAATTCTGGGCTAACTTAACTCCTCTCCTTCCAAACAATATTTCATGTCAGCAAGTTGCCCGTGAATTTAAAAAAAAACCCAAACTCAAAAACCAACAAACAGACAAACAAACAAAACCCCAAGCAAAAACAAAACAAAAACCTAAACCAAACAAAAAACCCCAAAGCAAACAAACAAAAAAACCCCTCCAAAACAAAAAACAAAACAAAACAAGAGCAACAACCTGAAAAAAAACCCAAAACCTTTTTTTAACATTTTTCGCATGTTACAATGAAACAGATTAAAGTTAATATAACAATAATTATCTCCTGCAGCTAATATTCGATGTAGACAGTGCCAGGGAGGGCAGTGTGATCACTAACAAGATTAGGAAAGGATTTCTTCTCTTGTGCAACACTCATAGATGTTACTCTTCTCCCAAGTATTTGAGATTCGCTGCAGGCAGCTGATGAACGCTCTGTTATCTGGGCCATTGGTTTATTGTGATGTCAGAACTCTATCTTCCTGTTTTCATTCACTGAATGATCCTTCTTAACTCTTTTGTTAAGTGATTTAAAGTTTGCCTGATATAAAACAACCATCAACCACTACACAGATCTAATAATTCCAGTTATCGGGTAAAAAACCTTTTGATTCCCCAACTGCAAAAACCTTTTGAATTGCTAATTTCCCAGGTTGCCCAGGAAAGTTGTGGCTGCCCTGTCCCTGGAAGTGTTCAAGGCTAGGTTGAACAGGACTTGGAGGAATCTGCTCTATGGGGTGGTGTCCCTGCCCATGGCAGGGGGTTAGAATGAGACAAGCTTTGAGATCCCTTCCAACCCAAACAATTTTGTGATTCTATGATTCTATGACTCTTAAGGAACTACTGTTGGGAAAAGGGTGGGGAGAGATCCAAGGATGCATGCTACCTTGTGCTTTATCTGCCTAGATGGATAAAAACCCACATAAAATGCTGTGCACAGAAGCAGTTTGCTAAATCTGACACCAATGAAGAGAAATTCAACTGCTATCTAGGATGGGAACAATTTCTCCAAGTTTATTTGCACCCTTACCTAACATTTTTACCTTTTGTCTTTTGTGCAACAGTGAGCTATGTTTGGCAAGAAAGGGGGGAGCAGATGTTGTGAAAATATAAGTACTGTTATCACTGATAACTGCAAGTGAACACAAACAGGAAAGACAAAGTAGAAGATGGGGGTAATATTTGACAGTAGATGCCAACCCCAGCCCTGAGCTGGCTGTATCTGGTTAATCCATGCCAGAACCGCTTCCACTGGTTGGAACCTTTCGGCATCACTTGGTGGGAGGAACTTGTCCTGGCAGCACCTGTGTGACTGTGCTGGTTTTGGGTGACAAGGCTTTGATGCGAGAGTGGCTCCTGTGAGGAGGTGCTGGAACTTCTCTCTTGTGTCTGCTGGAGCCAAGGAGGGCATGGGGGTGCAGAGATCCACCTGCAGCTCATGGACACCCAGCTCTCGCATGGGGATGCCTGAAGGAGGCTGTGACTGCATGGGAAGCCCAAGCTGGAGCAGGGGCAGAGTGTGAGAAGCCCAACCCCTAAGGAGGAAGGAGCGATAGAGACAATGTCTGATGGACTCAGCACAGCTCCTTTCCCTGTCCCCCTGCACTACTTGGAAGGAGGAGGTAGAGAATCATGAGGGAAATTGAGCCTGGGAAGAAAGGAGGGGTGAGGGAAAAGTGATTTAAGATTTGGGTTTATTTCTCCTTGCCCTACTCTGATTTGATTGGAAATAAATTAAGCTGATTTCCTCAATCTTTTTACCCATTACAGTAACTGATGACTGATCTCTCCCTGCCCTTATCCCAACAATGAGCCGTTAATTGTTTTTTCTTTCGCTGCCTAGCTAAGAGGGGAGTGAGAGCAGTTTTAGGAGGCACCCAGTGTCCAGACAGGGTCGCCTCACCACAGTGACAATCCAGAGAGCAGTGTCATGCTTTGTTGTATCCTGAGCTGGCTGACTCTCAGAGCCAGACTGGCTTTTCTGGCAGCACCTTGGAAAATGACTAGGTATCTGAATCCACAGATTCACGGGGCATGCTGGCAGTTGTCTGTGTCCCAGGAATATAGATGTATGTAGAAATAGCATCTCTGTGCCTCCATTTCTGCATAGCCTACAAGGGATTTGCAACTTATTTCTCATCATTCACACCTTTTTGGTTTTATGTTACCTTTGAACACCAGGTCAGCCCAGCCCAGCCCAGCCCAGCCCAGCCCAGCCCAGCAGTTTTAAACTAAACCCAAGATTTCATCCTCCTTCTTGAGCTTCAAGCAGAAAAGGCAAAATCTCTGAGCAATGGTTTTGCTAGAGATAATTAACTGACAAGAAAAAACCAACCAGTCTTTAGAATGTTTTCTTTCCTATCTGCTCAACACCCTTCGTTATCCCAGTAACTCCCACAGAAATCACTAAGGCTCCCACTGAGAACCTCCCTCAGAGAGGTAACTAACATTTATATTTCTAAACAGAAATTAACTATTTAAATATGGTGAGTTGGCTATTTCCACCCAGTCTGCTGTGTGTCTATGCATTGCTGTACCTCAACCCAGTCATCCTTTTGGAGAGAAAAGTGTGAATAGTATCTTTTTCCCTTTTTATTCTTTTAATAATAAATTCTCAACTGTTGACATCTTTCCTTACTCAAAACAATTTGTGTAAGTCCGGACACAATCATATTCCTGGAGACAGACCAAAGGTAACAGTTACCCAAGAACTCCAAACTGTCAACTTTCTCACATCTTTTTCACTCTGTTAAAGATGAAAGGTCTAAAATTTTCACTCTTCCTGCTGCAAAGGACATTCTTGCTGTGTGTCCAACAGAGCTTGCTGCTTTGCCCACAAATTAAGCAGAGAATGACTTTTAACTTCTTTATTCTTCCTTCCTCAGGCCTTTGCTGTTACAAATTAGGGCCCAGAAATCCTTGGAGACCATTAGCTTGTTTTCCAAGGTAGGCATCCTTTTTTTTTTCTTTTTTTTTTGCTTACACCATTAGAATCATAAAATCACAGAGTGATTCGAGTTGGAAGGGATCTAAAATCTTACCCCATTCTTATCCCATCCCACCCCTGCCACGGGCAGGGACAGCTTCCACTATCTGAGGTTGCTCCAGCCCCAATGCCCAGCCTGGCCTGGGGCACTGCCAGGGATCCAGGGGCAGCCACAGCTGCTCTGGGCACCCTGTGCCAGGGCCTTACACCCTCACAGGGAACGATCTCTTCCCATATTGCTTCCTAGGCTGCTCAGAGCCCCATTCAGCCTCGCCTTGAACACTTCCCTCCCCTTCAGCCTCGAGGTCTCCCCATGCCTCAGGCCCACACTCACAGTGTCTGGGCTGGCATTCCCGAGGTCGGGAGGACATAACCCCACCTCTGGGGGGACCTTGAAAAGGGGCTCACCTGGGGTACGGTGACAGCTGGGATGCTGGTGGGACAGACCCCCATGTGATAAATGTGATTCGTGCTAATTAAGTTGTAACTATATTAACAAAATTGTATTTAGATCAATAGAAGACAATTGTTACAGAGTGAGGGGGGAGATGGGTGAGACAGGGCAAAGGACATCTTCCAGATGCTGGGAGTCGAAGAAGGAGGTTGGAAGAAAGTCAGACAAGAATAGTAGAAGGACGTAGGTCTGATAAGCAGCATCTAGAAATAGAAAGTTTCGACCTTGGAATGGGCCAAAATGGGATGATTCCAGGCATGGGATTTAATTAGAGTCTTATTATGGAAAACATCTGCTCAGTCACACAGGGCGCCTGCGCTACCTGCAGGTCACACCTCGGTCACTGATGAAGACGATGAGCCTTCACCGGAAACAAGACCCTCAAAAGGAGGAGAGACCCCCTAAGCCATTAGTAGAGCATGCGCCGTACACATTGTGACGTAGATTTTAGGAATACAAACTAGGAGGAGTTTTCTAGAAATTTCTGTTGCCTACAGTAAATAAGTGGGATTGTTAGCCTGGATGCTTTGGTACGTGAGGAATGGGAGCCACTCCCCGTATCCCCGGTCGGAGGAGGCCCCTCCCCGGTCGGTTTTGCTTATGGTTTATACGAACCTCAATTATACTAAATTATTTACTGCCAAATTTTGTATATTCTTAAATATATGCACTTTGATTGTTTCCAATACTTTAATTGTCTTCTCCAATACTTTGATTGTATTAATTTTGTTACTATTAAAAACTTATTATTAAATTTAATCTTGTTGCTGGATAAATTGGAAAAAATAGAACATCATTCATAACACCCAGGAGCCAACCCCTCTCCATCACGCACGGGGGGCAGCGCAGCCCAGCACGGGGCTGCTCCATCCCAGGGCAGTGCCCGGCCCCTCTGCTGGCACTGCTGGGGCACCTCCAGCGCTGGGGGCAGTCCCGAGGCCCGCAATTCAGGATGGGCATTAAGGGGCTGGAGCGTGCCCAGGGAAAGGAACAGAGATGAGGAAGGCTCTGGGGCACCAAGAGCGGTGAAAAAGGAGGCTCAGGGGGGACCTTGTGGCTCTGCACAACTCCCTGCCAGGAGGGGACAGCCGGGGGGATTTGGGGTCTGGGAACAGGGACAGGAGGAGAGGCAACAGCCTCAAGTTGTGCCAGGGGAGATTCAGCTTGGACACCAGCAGGAATTTCTCCATGGAAAGGGTTGTCAGGTACTGCAGGGGCTGCCCAGGGAAGTGGTGGAGTCCCCACTCCTGGAGGTGTTCCAAGGAGGGAACTGTCTGTGGCACTCGGTGTTCTGGGCTGCTTGACAAGGAGGGGGGGTCACAGCTGGGACTGGGTGATCCTGGAGGTCTTTTCCAGTCCCAATGATTCTGGGATTCTGTTACTCCAATTAGCCTTCCTCTAACTGGGGCAGTGCTCGTGCTGTATCTGTGCCAGCTGCTGCTTTCTCACCTGTAATATTTAACTAATGGGGAGCAGTAAAGGGGCTTTAATTTTACAGCTCAATTTTAAATCGACTAATTTCCCAGGAAATGCCATTTCACGGTTTGGGAATTGCCGTGTGTTTTAATGTCTGCTTGTTAAACTTGCTGAGATGAGAACCTCACCCCTAAGTGAGGAGATCTGCAGCTGTAGGACCTAACCAAGAACTGCTCCTACTCTGCCTAAACTAGGGGTTGTAATTAGTGGGCCGATCCTGTGACTCCGTGATTCCCTGATCCGCCCCCTCCCCGCCGCCATGGCCGCGGGGGTGACGTCACTAGCCCCGCCTCCCCAGGTCCCCCCCACTCGCGGCCACCGTAGCGGGATCGGCGGAGGCCCCGCGGCGGCCGATGGTCCGCGTTGTGCCGCCGCCCCCCGCCCGCCCCGCTCCGAGCCGGCAGCGGCCGCAGATGGCGCGGCGGGCACCGGGAAGGCGGGGCGGGAGGTCACCGGCACGGCCGCCGCTGCCGCTGCTGCTGGCGCTGCTGCTGCTGCTGCTGCTGCTGCTGCTGGTGCTGGGCCCCGCCGCCGGCGAGGAAGTGGCGGTGTCCAAGGAATGCGACAAGCCGTGCGCCAACGGCGGGCGGTGCCAGCCGGGCACCGGGCAGTGCGAGTGCCAGCCTGGCTGGGTGGGCGACCAGTGCCAGCACTGTGGGGGGCGCTTCAGGTGAGTCCCCGCAGGGCGGGGGGCGGAGACGTGCCCTGGGGTGGGGGACGGAGCGCGGGGACGTGCGGGGTCGGAGTGGACGGGGGTGGACGGGCTGGTTCGGCGTTGGTTCGCGGTTCGTGTCTGGTTTGGGGGTTCGGGAGTGGCTCGGAAGTGAGGGGTTAGATTTGGGGTACGCGTACGAAAGGCTGGTTCAAGGGTGCGGGGCTGCTTTGAGTGAGGAGTTAGTTTGGACCGTGGGGATCGGGCTGGTTTGGGGTACGGAGGGGAGTGTGTGGCAGCCACATCAGGGGTAGGGGTGAGGGACAGGGCAAGGGAAGAAGGGGGGAACACAGCAGTGGCTCAGTGGCCCGGGTCAGGTTGTCCAAAGGAACACTTGAGGGAAATAGGGACGTGGGTACTAGAAGCAGGTTTGGGCATTCAGATGGAGTGGGAGGCTGAGGGGGTCCAGGGATGATGAGTGAGGGCAGTAGGGTCGTGGTGCGAGGGGAAGGGCCGGGTCACAGCAGAAGTGAGGGGCGGGACCAAGTGCGGTCAAAGGTGAGCGGCATATGGAAGTGACGCTAAAGGCGAGTGGCAGGTCAAAGGGGTGGTGAGGGACACTCAGGTGATGATAAAGGCGAGGGGCAGGTCCAGGTGACGGTAAGGATGCGGGTGTTAGGGCAGGATAGGAGCGTGTTGCGGGGACAACTGGGGCTGGGTCTCTGTGCAATGAAGGTGTGAGCGTGGGGCTGATTCAGGAGGATGCTGGTGTAAAGGGATGGGCAGGAGCCATGCAGGGGGACAAAAGGGATTTGGATGTGGAGGAAGAGGTGGGTGTGTGGAAACAGGCTTGAGGGGTGATGGCAGCATGGGTGTGATGGGGTGACAGTGTGCAAGGCTAGACGTGGAGGTCCATAGAGCGGTTGGGGCTTCCTGGGAGAGATCTGAGAGCAATGGGATGCGGATGTTGAATGCCCCAGTTGGTGAGTATGGGATGTTTGTAATGCAGAGAGGCACCCCTTAGGAGGCTGAATTGTTGGTGTTTGTTGGCTGGGGTTGCAGAGGCGTAATTGGCGATCAGCCCCTCTAAGGGGCTGTGTAGGAGCAGGGATGTGGTTGTAGGGCACTGCATCAGTGGGGGTCTGGTGGAGTGCAGACCCAGGAAAATGTTTGATTTAAATTTTAGTAGGTTTGGACAGAAGGTAAGGCTGGAGGGAAGTGCTAGGGGGATATTTTTTTGGCAGCAGGGTTAGGTTTGGGAGTCTGAGGATGTTGGGTGAATGGGGGTGACTTTGTGTGTGGATGTGGCTGGAGTTGGAAGCAGATGGGAGCAGTGAGGAGCAGGACAGAGGAGGACAGCTTGGGTGTGGGACCAGTTCCGGGGCGGGGAGAAGGACTAATGTGGAGATGGGACTAGATCAGACTGAGAACAGGTTGGAGGGGAAGGGCGTGCAAGTGGGCTTTAGGGCTGGGTGGAGACTTTAGGGGGGGCGTTTAGGGAAGCTTCTCTTGGCAGATCAGCAGGTGCTGGTTTTGGTTAAAGGTTATTTCAGGAGAGGTATGTGCAGGGGAGAGAAGCAGTATCCTTATAGGAGTAGTTGGCATTTGGGAGGCTCATCTTCTGGAACTGCAATGCTGCTGGCTCTTGGGGAGGGACAGTGGGAATAGCAGCCTGGTGGAAGGAAGCTCCTGGGCTTGTGGGGAGACAAGACTGGGCAGTGAGAGGGGATTGAACAGGACAGAGGGTATTGGGAGAGTCCCGCTGCTTCAAAATTATTTTTTTTTTTTGAGGAAAAAAGGCTAAAGGAGGGCTCTGGGCAGGGGGCTGGAAACCCCTGACTGCACTGGTCCAGACCATGTGCTAATGACCATGTGTGGGAATGGGGGGTGTCTGCACAGGACAGTGATTTTTGGACTATATGATGATGGAAAGTGTGTTTCTGCAGTGCTGGGGCCAGTTATTTTAGTGTTGGGTTACTCGGCTGGGTTGTGTGTCTGAAGTGTATCCCACTGGATGAGAAAATGGAAATCTTCACGTGAGTAGGCTGGGGATGCTCCCTGGCTGCTCTATTATGGTAAGAGTTTCTGTAAGATGGTTACCTGCCTTGGATTTGTCAGCTGTGGCAGTGAGAGAGCCAGTGTGTGTGTGTCTGCATGCATTAGCTGAATTCCCTGGCAGGGCTGATTCCTGGAAAAGAAGGAAATGAGAAAAGGATTATTATCCTAGGCAGTGACTGCTTTCTTGGGAAGCTACTGCAAGTACCAGGCACCCTTTGACGTTGCTTATGGATTTGGGAGGAGGGTAACTGTCTGTATAATCTGAACTCATGGAAGAAAAGTAATTTTTTTACTTGTACTTATTGACAGTCTGTAGATGAGTATGTGTTGCAAACAGTTTGAAAGGCGTTTTGTGTGGAAACAATTCCAGGCTAGGCATGCCCTGGAATTCCAAACCTGCCTTTTTAATGTCTTTTTGCCACTGTCATGGTAAGCATTTTGTTTTAGTTGGGAGAGAGCTTTAAGGAATAGCCTCATACCTGTTACTTTCTTGGAGAAACTTAGGATATTTGTCATTTTAAGGGGACTGGATTTGAGATGCTTCTTTTCCGTATGGCAATCCCAATTAAGAAAAAGAATTGGTATATATTCACTGTTAATAGAACCTCAATTTTTTATCCTCTTACCTGTTTTGATAAAGCTTCTTTTTTCTTTCTCGCTTATAATTGTAGTCTAAAATTTTGCCTGAAAATATAATGTATGTTTTTCTCTGTAGGTGGTTTATTTGTCTGTTTATTAGTTTATTAAGGAGTTGAAGTTTCTAGTAATGTTTTTAAACTTGGGGGTCAGAGAAGTGCGAACAAGCAGCGTTCAGAGTTTTGCAGTCGTGCCTGCTTTCACATGCCTTGAGTTTGCTCTGTCTCCTGTCAGAATTGGCTCTGCAGGAGGTTTTGTTTTGGTTCACGGTTGTCAAGAGTTTGGCTTTAAAAGACTTAATGTGTTATTAGATGCTGTAGGTACAAATGGGAAGTAGAAGAGCAGGTGAAAATTATTTTCCAAGTGCAGCGTATTTTATGAGCTTATCTGCTGGACTGAGAGATGTAATTAAATTTGGCTTGTTAATCATCCTGTCTTATCTAGATGTATATGATGACTATATTTGTGGCCTTGACTGTTTTCATTTACATTGTGAAGATACACCTTGTGCTTCACTGACCTAATAATCTCTCACATCCTCTTGTGTTCACAGTGAAGGATGAACATTGTAGCATCGAGTTGCAGTCTGCTAATATTCCCTTTCCCTTTTTCCCTGGGAAATCTTTTTTTTAGACTGCAGTTAGATGTATGAGGAACACACTCCAGATTAGTGGTGGTCTTTAGAGGTAGACGGCTGATTTAGGAAGGACTTCAGGTGACTTTTTTTAAGGTGTGGAACCAGCCACTTTAGTTGTTCAAAGATAAACATCTTGGTGTTAATGGAAGCTGAAATAGAAAACACAGAATGTGCCTGATGTGCTTGTGTCTTCTCTTTCAGTACAAACCTTCAGAGGGCTCTGGGCTGGCTGGATGCTGTTGAGGGCTTCGAGCTGCCATGATATGGGCAGGAGAGGAGCTGCTGCTGGGAGGGATGAGAAATTTCCCAGTCACAGAGCTGCAGCAGCATCCTGAGATAACATTTGGAGCAGTGGGAGCTTGGGAGCTCCAAACTGAAAGTGGAATTGGCAGCATTGATTATTGAACAATCAAAAAGATGCTGCACACTTGGTTAACAGACTCTTCACTATCTGCAACTCAGTGACACAGCCTCTTGTTCTGCCTAAACTGAGTTGTCAGGCAGCTGCCTAATTAGGAGATGGAATTAAGGTTGGAAAAGCCCTCCAAGGTCATCGAGTCCAAGTGCCCCCCCAGCACTGCCAAGATCACCACTAACCACATCCACATCTTTTTGAGCACTTCCAGGGATGGGAACTCAGCCTCTTTCCTGGCCAACCTTTCCACGAAGACATTTTCCCCAGTATCCAGTTTAACCCTCCACCACAAGTGCAACTTGAGGCCATTTTCCCTTGGTCCTGTCTCTTGCTCCCTGGGAGTAGAGTCTGATTCCCCCTGGCTGCACCCTTCTGCCAGAGAGTGTTAGAGGGAGAGAGAAAATGAGCTCTTCTCATTCTAACCCCCTGAGTCCCTCCAGCTCTCTCAGCCACTCCTCACCATACAAGGGAGGTAAAGCACACGGCAAGAAATGACCTCTGGTTCACATGGATTTATTGTCCTGAGATTGTAAAGGGTTGGATTAACAAATTCAGGATAATGATTGACTTCTTCAACAGTCAATGTATGTGGATTGTGTGTGTAGGCTCACTGATGGGCAGTTTGATGTATGGTGGTAGCTGAAAATAATATTTTGACTGTATAATGAAATACCAAATAATTCCAGGAATATGGATTTTGTGTGTACAGGCACTTGTGCTCCTTTTATGGGAATACTTTTTCTGTGGTGGGAGATGGCAAATGCTAAGCAGGACTTAACCATTCAGCCTGACAGTTGGAGAGTAAAAAAAAAGATTAGCGTGTATCCTTTAAACTCCCTTTTTATTAATATAATGGGAGCAGTTATGTATTGCTGATTAAATGTTATGAAGGACTTGGTGGTAATAGAGTGTCCTTGGCCAAAGAATATTGCAGTGAAGAGGAATTTTATCTCTAGATCTGTGTAAATCACAACGTGAGAGAGTGTGAGCTGGAAAAGAGCTATCACAATTCTCTTTGTTAAAGAAACACGAACTTTTGGTCAAAATCTTAAATACAAGCTATTGTCTTTAAAAAGCTACCTGAGGCAGTTTGTAGATTTAGGAAGGTCCAGAAGCTGCTTAATAGATCCAAGGATGTTGGCAATTTGAATCAAATCAATTTAAGTGCTCAAATTAGATCTGGGGGCTGCATTTGTGCCTGATCCTCATTCTGTTTCTCCCTTTTCATTAGGATAGTATTATGCTTTAAAATTATCTTATCTTCCATGCTGCTTAATGAAAGGCTCACTCAAGCACTATGCACTGGTAAAAAAGAATTAGCTATTCAGGTAGGAAATACTTAAAGATCATCAATTCTAATGAATACACGGAGAAAAAAAGAACAATTATGTGCTTTTATTTAGTTCTTGGAGGTACGTGTGGATATCTTTATGCATGCATAGCTATATTTCTATCTATCCATACATGTATATAATATATAAATATATATTTTGTGGCTTGGAGCAACTTGGTCTAGTGGAAGGTGCCATGGCAGGGGCATGAGACTAGATGGTCTTCAAGGTCCTTTCCCATGCAAATCATTCCATGATTCTATTTAAATGGTCTGTTCATTGAGAAACTCATGGCTAATATTTAATCTGAATTCTGTGTTCTCACACTGTTATATTGGATGATCTGATATTTTACTAGAACTGTTTTAAGAACAAAACTTCACCTGTTGAATTATTCAGTATTTTTAAAATATGAGTTGTTCTGCAGTTTTTGCTGTGCACTAAACGAGAGCATAAATATTTGACTTGGGGGAGGTTTTGTTAATGTTTGCAATAAGCTCACTACTTATTTTCAGTCTGCTTTATAGTAAGGAGGCAGTAGTGGAAAATTCAGAGCAGTCAGACAAAACAGCTCATGCTGGATCCTCCCCATCATCTCTGCTTCACACACATCCAGTGCCTTCCCTATTGGAGCTTTGGAATCCCTACTGGAATTGTTGGAATCACTGAACACTTGGTGTGTGAGAGAGAGGAGTAAGTCCTGTCCTATTCCTGTCTTCCTGCTGAGCATGTCGAGACCTCTTGAAAGAGAGCAGATAAAGGATAACCTTCCTCTGCCTGCCAAATCCAGGGACATATCACTGACTTAGACTTATAAACACCTCCTTATGTGCACTGTGCACCATTTCTGTCTCATTTCTCTGTTTCTGTATCAGGAAATACCTGCCTGAGTCCCTTAGCAGTTGTCTGACACTGCTCTGGATTTTTCCAGGGTTTCAGTCTCAGTTGTTCCTTTTGTTTTGGATGCAAAATAATCACAGAATGGTTTGGGTTCGAAGGAACCTTAAAGGTCTTCTTGCTCTAACCCGTGTGGTGGGCATGGACACCTTCCACTAGACCAGGTTGCTCTGAACCCTGTCCAGTCTGATCTTGAACACTTCCAGGAACGGGGCAGCCACAGCCTCTCTTGGCAACTAAGAAAATAAGCTCAGGTCCAACCACGTGTTCGTTACCCTCTTCATCAGTTTACATTTAACATAAGTAGCTTACACTGGAATACCAAAAAATGACTGAGATTAGCACTGTTTGCACAGAAAATAGTTGCTTTCCTTAATTAAAAAAAAAAAACAAAACAATCTAGGACCAGCAATCCTTTTATCTTGTGTCCTGATACATTTAAATAATATTTGGAATGTATGTGATGGATTTCCTGGCTTGTTCCTCTGAAGCTTTTGTGAGCAATCAGATTTCAAACTCTGAGTTTCCTGTGCCTAACATGTCCATGAAATCCATATATTTATGAAATAAATGAAAATTTTATGAAAATCCTATATTTAGATAATGCTGCTGACCAAGCTGTTGTCTTACTGTATTAACTTAGGATACCCTTGGGCCCTCTTTTCTTGAACAGTTTCCTTGAAGAATTTTTTTCTAATTTGAAGTTCTAAGCACAGTACTTGGAATTAACTTCTTGATTAGGTAGAGCTTTGCTTTTTTTTTTCTGCACTCAAAATATTCCCAGCAAATAGGAGCTTTTAAATCACGACTTCTAAAGCATAGTGAGAAAACAGAGTAAAACAGGTAGAAGATGGGGTTGAGAATGATGTGATTTTGTAAGTGAAGTAGTTTTAGAGAAGGAGGGAGCTGTTCAAACTGGAATTTACCGTAAGAAGGACCATAGCAGTTTTATGCCAGTGCTTTGTTCTTGCACAGCCATGTGTTCACATCTGCCCATTAAACCACTGCAGCATCTTGGAAGCAGGGCTGGAGTATTTAGTAATCAATTTTACAGCAGTTAACAGAGATGATAATTTGCTTTTGTGCACGGTTCTGAATGAAATACTCGTTTAGTCACCGAAACACTGGAGCAGTAATGATGTTTGCTTTTTGTTTCCTGCTTTTGTTCCCTTGCTTTGTTTATGGCTGATCCTTGCAGAAGTTCCTTTAGATCTACTTGAGACTGTCACTTTTCCTCCTTTTGCTTAAAATAAATATTTATTTGATGGAGAGGCAGGTTGCTTGCCAAAGTTTTGGTGAATGTGTGCTGCATACAGATGATTCCGAGCATGATTTGGCCTTAAGGAATGTAAAATGCTTGGGGTATTCAGAACATAAGGGCTCTGTCCTTATTGCAGAGTTGTGACATCATTAGGGTTGTTAAGAGGCCTTAATTGCACACAGAACAAGCTTTATGTAGCAATCTAACCTAAATTTGGGACATTGGCATAGTGGAGGATTTGGAGACTAATTTAAAGAAAATGGACTCTGAGTCTTGGGCTGATAATAATCGTCTTAGTGCATCTTGCATGATGAAGAAGAATTTAAATGTTTTACTGACAAACTGAGCAATATTCCTGCTAAAGGGGGGCCACTGATCACCAGAACAGATTGTGAGAAGTACTTCTTGGACACCCCAGGATCTGGATAACATTCCTGGTCCTGATTGTGGCTTCACTTGTTTTACCAAGTTTCTTGCAGTATCATCAGATTCAGAGTTTTCAGTTCCCTGAAAATGCAGAAGAGGAATTAAGCTGGTTTAGGGGATACCATGCTGACAGAGGTGGTCTGGGCATTCCAACCAAGGGTTTTCTAATGTGTAAACTACCTTTTATTCTCTGCTGTGCCCGCTGGGCTCACAGCTGCAGAAGTAAAAGCATTGCTGTACACAAACTCATCTTGGGTGTGCTCAGTGCAGGTTGCAAAAATTTAAATAGGGGGTTGTTGCTTCGTGTAGGTACAGGTTGTTACACATCCTCTTTGGGGTGAAAATTATCCATAATGACCTTTATCACTGCTGCTCAGCTTTGCATAGAGACTTATGCAGGATATACAAGTACAGCTGTGAAAATCCCAAATTTTCTATTATTTGCCTTTGCCCCCTGTTTCCTGATTTTCAGAAACGTTTTTTGATTCACTAGTTTCTGTAAGCTGAAAGGAAACAAAATAAGGAAGGTTGTGCTAGGAAAACATTCTCTGGAAGACTTTCTTATTAGTGTTTGTATTGCTTGAAAATTTAATGTCTTGTCTCCAAGGTGGTGCTTGTCCGCTCAAAGGATAAGAAGCTTCACACAGATGAATTAGCATTTTTTGTAAACTCCTTTTATAAACTTAGATACAGAAAGTGAGAGCTATTTTTCCATTCAGAAAATTTAGATTGGGTTTAGCATTATTTCATGGTAAAGGGAAGGAATAACCATGTCTTCAATTACTTTGTGATTAAAAGCTGTTTAGTTTTCAGTCATTGCAATGAAAAACATTAGTCTTGCAATGGATTGGCTGTGGATTGAGTGGCTTTAGTGTTTTTTTTTCTCTTCATTTTCTTGGTGCTTGTGCCATCTCTTTTCTTCCACAGTTTGGTCATTTTCCACATGTTGGTGTCGTGGCAGTGCTCCCAGGTATTTTGAATGTAATTGTGCCCTATCGAGGGAAAATTTGTGATTCAGGTTTACCCTGAGCACAGCTTTTAAATTTCATTGGTTGTCACGATCAAGAGTTCCTCTAAAATAAACTTTTCAAGGTGGTTTTGTGAAGGCTTTTTGCAGCAAGGTGCAGCATGTTTCCTGCCAGAGTTGTGCACCTGCCTGTTTAATGATTAATTTACACAGTCGATCTCCCATTTATCCAGAGTGGAGAGTGTCACTTAAATTTTATAGTGATTTCAGAGCTTAGATCTCTAGTGCTTGCTACATACTTTGATCTTGTGTGAAATCATCAGGGGTAATGCTGCAAAGATTTCCAGCCTTTGTGAGACCTAAGTTGCAGAGGAGTGTAGAATAGAAGGGTTGACTGGACAGGCTAGTGCTACAAGAAAAAAAACAACAACAAAAACCAATCAAAAACCAACAACAACCCCTCCCAAATAACAAACAAAACCACAGGGAAAACTCCAGCATTGTTTCCTATTAAGGATTTTTGTGCAGCTAGAAAAAAGTATACTACTGTATCCAAATTGTGAGCATACATTGAAGTTGCTGGCTTGATGAAAGCAAAGTATTGATTTCCAACTAATATGGTGAGAAATAAGTAGTTTTGAAGTCGCTGGTGATTTTAATTTTCTTCAAGGGGATATCAAGAACAGGCAGAATTGTAGGGTGAGTAGCTTTTAGTTTTGTTGAAAAAGTTGAAATTTATTGTCTTTCAAGATACAGTCTATTTGCATCTGCATTTATAGTTGCTGCCTCCTTGTTTGACAGTGTGTTAGTGCACTTTCATTAAGGGATTGATTTTTTTTTTTTACACTGAAACACATAACAGGCAGCTCTGTAAATTGGGTCAGTCTGTGTCTTTCTCTTAAGCACAGGTTGCAGTCATTCTTTAAAATTACTGGTTTTCATTTTTGGAATAGTAATGGGTGTTTAAGTATGCCCTCCTTCAACTTCTGGAGGATGAATAATTTTGAGGAGGTATTGATGTGGTTCAAAGTCAAAACCAGGACTTGACTTCCTGCCTATGTATGTTTTTTTCTGAAAAATCTGTACTAATATTACTGGAATTTGAAATTTTGTTGTGGATACTGCTGATAGTATGTTAACTTGTTTTATCTGAATTTGTGTGATGAGCCCAAAGAAAACTCAGTTACTGAAAACATGTTAAACCAGTAATTCATGGATCATTTCCATTTTTTCTCAGTACCTGAGCTGATGAGAATTTCTGGGACAGTAGGCAAATGTACCAGCAGAATTCCCTTATGTGAATGGTACGATAACAATTTCTATGCAAGTTTGATGTTTGAATGTGAGAGGATGGGGACTTGGATTTCTGGTAGAAACAGGAATATGTGGTCCAGCTGCAAAAGCTGAAATGACTTTTTAGCCTCTGACTTAACTGTTCCCTTGAGAACAGATGATCACAGACTTCAGGAATCAATAGAGTTCATCATCTAATCCTCTTGGTTCAATTTCCCTATCAATTAATTAGGATAAATTATTTATATAGTTTAAAGATGTTCTGATGATGACTCTATTTACATAGGAATTTGGAGGTCTGGTAGCATATTTTAATGACAGTTTTGCATGGCAACTTGTATTCAGTTGTCTATTCTGAGAATAATACTGCCATACAGAAGAAATGTGGTTAATGTTACTATAAATATGCCTAAATTATCTTCACTGAGGCTGATGAAAAAGGATATTGTGTGTTAAAAGTGATGGAGTTTATATGTGATCTTCTCTATTCAGCACTTATGGGAATTTGTCATACGATAATGGAAAGACAAGAAATCACAATGTAAAAATTGTATTATCAGATCAGAGCTGGTTGAGGCATCAGAGTGGCTTCTGTGCCTGAGTTTTGCTTGCTTGCAGTACAAGGTGTGTGTGCATTAGATAGGACATGGTGCTGGAGGAGACATCCTTTGCTATATTCCCACTGTCTAAATCCCACTGATTTTCCAATATCCCAAGGCAGGTAGGATTGAAGCATGAGTGCAGGCATGAAGGTGTGGTGACTCACTGTATGTAATTGTAGACCTGGGCTCCTCAAGCAGTGACCTGTTGTGAGACAGGTTCTACATGAGGTTCACCAGTGCCAGTGAGATCAGGCACTATGGCTGGGCTGAAGATTATCCCAGGGAACATGGAGGGATTTCTCGTTTTCTTGTAGGTTGATGTAACTTCATACATCTTCATGGAAACACAGAATGGTTTGGGTTGGAAAGGACCTTAGAGCCCATCCTATTCTACCCTTTGCCAAGGGCAGAGGAGCCTTCCACTATTCCAGGTTTCTCCAAGCCCCAGTGTCCAGCCTGGCCTTGGGCACTGCCAGGGATCCAGGGGCAGCCACAGCTGCTCTGGGCACCCTGTGCCAGCCCTGCCCACCCTGCCAGGGAACAATTCCTGCCCAAAATCCCATCAGTGGGACAGCATTCCCCCTTGTCCTGTCATTTCATGTCTTTGTCCCCAGTCTCTCTCCAGCTTTCTTGGAGCCAGTTCAGGTACTGCAAGGTGCTGGAATTGCTTTCTGGAGCCTCCTCCAGGCTGAACCAACCCCAGCTCTCTCAGCCTGTGTCTATAAGGTTTGTTGCTTTTACCTGTGGATTTGAAGAAATTCTGTAGGAGACAATCATGTGTATGTCTATTGATTTTTGTTTGCACTTGAATTTTTCATACATTTTGTATTGATTTAAAGTTATAAATTTGCAGAAGCCGGAGCCTTTCATGGCTAGGCTTTGTGGGGCTCTCTGGACATCAAGGCTGTCTTGCTTTTCTGTAGTAAGTTCAATAAATAAGAAGTCAACTTCTGTCATTCACTGAAAGAAATTTTTCTGTTCAGGTTTAGAGAGATTAACAGGATTCTATAGACACAACTGAAATTGATGTTTCCTTAGTGTCTTGTAACATAAGGATTTTTTTACTGGTGACCAGAAGGAGCAAATTCACACTGAAAGTATGAAAGTAGGTGGATGAAGGCCACTACCCATCGATGCTGGAGGAGATAAACCACTGTGGATGATCTCTGTGGTGACTGTCATATCTGAAGAAGACAAAGCAACCATTCTGAGGTCAGAAGGCATTGTGGAAAGTTTTTAAATTCTCCCAACTTAAATATGTAATAAAAGCTGTTAAAAGGTGCCATGCCTGATGACTGGAAGGCCTTTGACAGGCTGGACTGTTGATCTGAAGATTAATGGCAGGTCAGGACTGTGACATGGCAGGAGATGCTTTCCCTTTAATCCCCAATTAAATTTTAAAAGTGCCAGATAGCGATAATTTTAATGGAGTAAAATATATATACACGCATATATTTTTCTCTCTACCATGACTGAATCACATTTCAACAGAGGTTCTTCTCTAGGTGACCTAGAGTCTTTTTATAAGCTTTTTTTGTAAGTTGTACATGTTCATTATCAGGTCTTTAAAAACAAACTCTGGAAAAGTTTGGCCCCAGTGAGTTGTGTGTCGCTGTAACTTCTGCAAGGATTGAAAATAGTAGAAATGGTAAGTTTCTGTATTTTCTTTTTGGGTTTTCTTTTGGCAGCTACTTCTGTAAATAGTTTGTGTAAAACATTTATTGTGTAGGTAACACTCTGTGACTTCTGAGATATGCAGACAAGGTAATTATTGTGCATATGTTCCTTAATATATAGTATTCTATTTAAGTAATGGAGCTAAGGAGAAAAGGGGACATGTCAGCAGAATAAAATAGTTCTACAAAGTAGTTTTGATATATGTAATATGAAGTATGTTCTGTATTGTCTCATCCTGATCTTGGTAGCAAAGGTCTTACTGATTATACAGTAAAATATCTTAAAACATTGCTGGTGCTGCTACTGTTTGAGATATTCCCTGACACTTAGAGTAATCAGGTGTGGGATTTGGAATTAAACCCTGCTTAGGATCTTTTAATGTAAATAAAATGTTGTTATGATCTGTCTTTTGAGGGACCCAATCCATAGACTGCACAGGACATGTCTGTTCTCAATGGGCACTGAACTAAAGGTAGATGGTGGCAATATGCCACCTGCAGTCTCATTCCAGGCATCCTCTCTCCCTTCAGGAGAGAAGGGGAGACTGAGGTCAAAGCTCACTGTGAACTGCAGCTCCTCCTCAGGGGCAGCTCTGATCTCTGTTCTCTGTGATGAGGGACAGGCCCCAAGGGAATGGCTGGAGCTGTGCTGGAGGGGGTTGGGTGGAGATCAGGAAAAGGTTCTTCCCCCAGAGGGTGGTCAGACACTGCCCAGGCTCCCTAGGGAATGGTCATGGTCTCAAGGCTGCCAGAGCTCCAGGAGCATTTGGGCAATGCTCTCAGGCACAGGGTGGGATTGTTGGGGTGTCTGTGCAGGGCCAGGGGTTGGACTCCATGATCCTTCCCAGTCCTTTCCAACTCAGGCTACTGTGTGATTCCATGTGGAAATAAAGCAAAAATCAGTACAGCAATCTTCCCTGCTCTCCTTGTTTCCCGGTGATACCTGTAGCAAACTAGTGGCAGCGAACTGCAACAGGGTTGAAAATGGGCAAGGGGAATTGCTGTGCATCACTTCGTTTGGTTTGGGGTTTTTTTGGGGTTTTGTTTTTTTCCAGTCATGGTTTGTTCCTTGACTTGTTTTTGTGGAAGTTTCAGTTGGGAAGGGTTTAGCACACTTCCCTCTCCAAGTGAACTAGTAGAGGATAGAATTACAGGAGTGATTGATGAAGCGGATAACAGCTGTGATGCTGAATTGATTGGGTACAAGGAGGTACTTTTCAGCCCCTGCAGACACAGAGGCTGGGCACTGTTAGACTGATGCCATCAGAGTCTTACCTGCCAGTCTGATCATGCTTTTAGAGAACTGTTTCCACACCAAGCTTTTGGACAATGGTGAGTCCTCTCCCAAGCTGACTTTTGAACTGCAGACCCCATCCCGAGCACTGGAAGTGGGAAAGTGGGACACGGGTATACATACCGTGTTATGTGCACTGAAGGGAGTATGTAGGACTCCTAGTCAGAACATTTGCATTGTGTGGCCCTTAAAATGGTCCATGTTGTACTTTGTCCTGATTATTTCTATACTGATGGCATTCATGTTCACTGGTTCAAATGAGATTTTCTGCTTTTTCATTGCTACTCTTTTCCTCTTAATGCTTTGATTAGATTTTCAGAAGTTTTATTGTGTCCTCTATATCCTTAATTCACCTTTAAAACCTTTTCTTCATCTAATTATAGTTTAATTTTGCCCTTGAGCAGGTGTATGGATAATCTTTTAACAGCAGTTTTAAAAATAGGATGAAGAAGGTGAAGAGCTAGTCATAGAAAATAGCATTACTTGAGTCTTTGGCTTGTGGAATAGTGATTAAAAGAAATGGAGGGAAAGATGATCTGCTATCATCAGACCCATCAGTCTGACCTTGAGATCAAAATTTAAGAATACATTAAAGGAAAGAATGATAGTGCACAGACAGAAATTGCTAGATAGATTTGCCATTTGTAAGTTATACTGTTTAAAATACAATATATATGTGTGTTGGATGTTTTATAAGCATCATTTAGGATGAAGGCACCTGTAAGAGGTAAATAACTGCAGTCTGGAATTTGGAAGCCTCCTGGAATTTATCAGGCTCCTTCTCATATTACAGGTATGGAAGTGCAGCAGTTGGTGAGGTGTTAAATAGGAGGATAAGGGTTAAAAGAAGGGCCAAAGGAGGGGATTCTGCCCCACTCAGGTGCGACCTCACCTGCAGAGCTGCCTCCAGCTCTGGGCCCCCAGCACAGGAAAGACCTGGAGCTTTTGGGGCGAGTCCAGAGAAGGACCTGGATGATCAGAGTGATGGAGCAGCTCTGCTGGGAGGAGAGGCTGAGATAATTGGGATTGTGCAGCCAGCAGAAGACAAGGCTCTGGGGTGACCTAATTGTGGCTTTCTAGTAACTGAAAGGAGCTGACAGGAAAGATGTAAAGAGACTTGGGACAAGGCATGGAGAGACAGGACACGGGGGAATGGCTTCAAACAGAGACAATGGTAATTTAGATGACATATAAGGAAGAAGCTTTTTATGATGAGGGTTGGTGGGGTGGCACAGGTTGCCCAGAGAAGCTGTGGC
This sequence comes from Acridotheres tristis, assembly GCA_037013685.1. NCBI lineage: Eukaryota > Metazoa > Chordata > Aves > Passeriformes > Sturnidae > Acridotheres > Acridotheres tristis. The sequence goes on along the minus strand of CM072888.1, from coordinate 72,092,623 downwards.
TGCACCATCTCTGGAAGTGTCCAAGGTCAGGTTGGATGGAGCCTGGAGCAACCTGGAATAGTGGAAGGTGTCCCTGCCCATGGTGGGGGTTTGAAATTAGATGGGCTTTTAAGGTTCCTTCCAACACAAACCATTTCATGATTCTATTGTGAGAGATAAAGTAATGTTTTGTTTCAGCCATAAGACTGTATACTTAATGTCACGTAGGCAATAACTAGCATGAGGCTGGCCTTGGGAGGGAGCGTGGCAGGGAGCAAAAGGGGAGAGTAAACTGATGTTTGTCGCAAGGGAGAGAAAGGGGAGAGGGAAGGGTGTGTTGGTTTGAGTGCAGTAGCTGATCAGAAAGAATGTAAGTTCCTGAGTAGCCAGTCAGTGGGAAAGGGGACAGGAATGCCCCCCAGCTGGGGAAGAGTATAAAGGTTCGTATGTTTTAGGGGAGAAGTGCCTCCTCAGTGAGATGCACCTGACTCAGCTGCTGTGTCTATATTAATAAATAGTTTTGCTCCAATGACTTTGACCTCTCTCAACTTTATTGGTGAGTGAGTGTTTCTCACACTGTGAAAGAAAGGGAGAGGGTAAGAAGTTGGAGCTGGAACCTGGTTTAGTATTTTCATTCATGACGTGGGTAAAGTGGAGAGAGATGCACTTCTTTCATCACTGATGATGTCGTTGTAGAGCAGAGATCACACCACATCCGGGCAGAGCAGGGCGAATGAAGTGACAGAATGGGGCTGAGGTGGCATTGCCCTCACAGGGATTTACAAAAAAACCTGTTAAGATGAAGTTATATTAAAAAAAAAGACCCAGAAACAGTAATTGGTTCTTTGAATGGTTGTTACTTGTCAGCATGATGCATTTGGGAAGACAAAGGAAAAAGGCAGAGAGGAGAAGGAGGGAAAAATGATACTGTGGTTCAAAACCCTGGTAGGGGTATCTCCTGGGAAATGTCACTCTGATCAGTTGGTTTCCTTTCAATCAGGTGTTTGCAAAGATGATTTTCCTGGTTTTGTTTTTAGGGGCTCTGGCTGTCATTTCTCTTTACGTTTTTTTATGTCTGTTGATTAGCAAATGCTCTTGGCCTGCAGTTGTTTCTTACCAGTCTAAGAACCTGGTGGTGTTCATTCCACAGTGCTTCATGGGTGCCAAACTGAAATTACTATTTCAATTACTGAAGGTAATTTTAAAATGGAACAAGTCCTCATGTTTAATCCAGAGACGTTGATGATTCAGTCCAGCACCAGTCATTCCACGATCCTCTGCGTCTCTCCCTCTAAAATCCAGTGACATCTACTCAGATGAGAAACTAGAAGTCAGTAATTGTAGAACATTTTGTCATGCCACGTTCCGTTTAAAAACCTATTAAGTTGATTTAGAAATACATTTTTTTATTTTTTGTTACATATTGCTCTCTAGCTCACTGGGAGCAGGTGGATACTTTATTTCTTAGTTGTCACCATGTCAGCTTTTTCTCAAATGGAAAAAATACTTTTATATTAAAATTTAACTAGACATATAAAGGCTTGTCACACTCTTAATATGGACCAGCAGCCTCAAATGGAATCAATTTGAGCCAAACAATGTGTGTATGTTATAACTTCTCATGGAGAGCTGCTGACAGCAGAGCAGGCTGGGGGGGCGTCTCCACCTCTGCTTTCTGTCTGGACCCGAGGTTCATCCCAAACACACTGGATGAGTAATCCTGACAATCATGAACCTTTGGGAGCCTCACAAGGCTTCTCAGGTGTTCTTCTTTATATAAATTAACTTGCAGGAAATAATTTTTTTTCCATTCCTTACAGTATTGTGATGTTTGGTTTTTGTTTGATTTGTTTTGTGGGTTTTTTTTAAGCACAGGGTTTTATGTTTTCAGCTTTCTGCTGAAATTCTGTTCTCTCAGTTTTGGTGCCTTGTGTGATGTGTAGTCATTGTTCACGTGATAAAGTTTGTGCTTAGAGGATTGAAACGCTAATTTCAACCAGTGTATCGTTCAATGATTTCAAAACTTCATATAAAACCTCTTGTGGGATGTTGTATTTTTGGTGTGGAATGGTGGAACCTGTGCAAAAGTGATGTTAAAGTTTTTATCTAAAATTTCAGTAGGGCATGTTTGCAAATTACTCTTCCCCCCATTTATTTGCATAAATTATTTTTAATTTGTTTTTGGGGCTAAAAACTGATTGTTTTTAATGCAGTGCTCAAGTGATACTGTTAGTAACCTTGCAAAAGTTTTGCATAAAGAAGTAATTTTTATGTAATGCTTCACTACACTGAGTCTTTCATAAAATCCTCCTCTTGCCAATGCCCCCATGTTAGGGAATTGTGGGAATGTGCCTGGGATAGGCAGGATGCAAAGTGCTCTGCAGCAAATTACTGGCTGGGTAAGGTCTGGGAGTCTCCAGGTTTGTCTGTGTCTTGGTTTGAAAAGACAGGTATGGTTTAAGGAAAGGCAAGAGCCCCTTTTCTGCAATGCAGAGTGCAACCCCCCTCCCTTTTAATTATTTTAGGTCCAAATCAGACGCTTTCAGGCAGGAGATATGGGGATGTGAAATAACAGTTCTTTACTGGTATTTAACAAGGCAGAAAACAACAACAGCTATGAAAATTGGCAACAGAACAGAACAGTCTAGCTCCGCTCCAGTCCCCTTTGGCTGCAGGCCGTGTCCCTGTGCTCAGTTACCGGTGCTGTGGGGGCAGGGCGGGTCCCGCGCAGTTGCAGAGGGCTGGAGTGATGGCGGCCGCGGCCCAGAGGTGAGCGGGGGTGAGAAGGTGACTCCCCCCTCTCACGGTGTCGGTCGTGGTGCTCCGCAGAGTGTCCGGAGATAGTAGCGTGAGATGCGAGAGCGGCAGAGCGATGTCCCAGGCAGGGAGCGTGGATCTCAGCACGGAGATGTCAGGGGAGATGCCAGAGCGGAGCACGGGGGTGTCCTCTCCGTCCACGAGCCCAGCGAGAGAGAGTCCCCTCCCCAGCCCCCTCTCCCACCTTTCCTTTTCCGGTTCCCCCTCCTCCTCCTCCTCCACCCACCCCCCTGCGAGAGAACATTATCTATGGTTTAAGGTGTAGCCACAACTACTTAACATAACAATGGGAGGAATTCACAGCAAGAAAAGGGGAGCAATCCAACCCCTAACAGTCTGGCACAGCAGCCTGTGCTTATTGGCAAGTCACAACACTGCTCATGTAGAAATAATTTTGTCTCCCGAGAAAAGAGGATGGAGAGCCCTGGGAAAATGTCTGCTTTTCAGTTCAGTATGGAGCAGTGAGGATCACAGGCAAGAGACAGCTTGGACCAAACTCCTAATAAATGCATCAGCCACAGCTTTTGTCCATGAGGGAATTACTTACTGATCATTATGGAACCAACATTAGCACCATGAAATCCTATGTCACTGAGATAGCAAAAGTGTCATGCAAATAGTAACTGAATTTATTTGGGTTCCAAAGCAGCAGCAAATTTCGTATGAACTGTGCAAGACTCTCCTGTTTCCCTCTGATGTTAAAGGGGGTGCTGTGAAAGGTCCTGTGGGTGAATTAAATAATTGTCTTCGCCTGTAAATCTCTGTTGGCTTTCAAGGTTTTTCTGTGTTTGCTGTCCGTGAAACACTTTTGGATTCTGCCTTAAAGCTGTTGCCCACACATAGAAAATGGTGACTTGAGTTAAACTTTGAAATTAATCATCCGGATCTTAAAAATGAGCATTCAGTATTTATCAGTTCTTGCCTTTTCCGTCTCTGAAATACCAGACAGTTATTTAGGGAGAAGGGAAAAAAAAAAAAAAAGAGTCATCTAATTTGTGATGGAGTTGATGGCAAAGGTCTAAATGCTGCTTGTTCTCCTTGCTTTGGAGGGTTTGGGTCAGGGTTAGCTGAGCTGATACCAACAGGTATTAGCTCAGTTTTGGCCTAGTCCTATTTAATATTTTATTGATGATCTGGAGGAGGGGATGGAGTGCACCCTTAGTCAGTTTGCAGATGGCAGGAAATTCTGTGGAAGTGTCACTGCTGGAGAGGAGGAAGTTGTGCAGAGGGGTCTGGGCAGCTGAGACCACCGAGCTGAGCATCACCCAGGCCAAGTGCTGAGTCCTGCACTTGAGCTGCAGAAACCTCACTGAGCACTCCAGGTGGCAGAGGGGCTGGGAAAGGCCCTGGGGGAGCTGTGACAGCGGCTGGACATGTGCCCAGGTGTGCCCAGGTGGGCAAGAGGCCCCTGGGCTGTGCCAGCTCTGGGGTGGCAGCAGGGCCAGGGCAGTGTCCTTGTCCCCTGTGCTGGCACTGCTGGGGCACCTCTAGTGCTGGGACAGCTCTGAGAGCCCTGCAGGGGCTGGAGCGTGTCCAGAGAAGGGAATGGAGCTGGGAAAGGGCTGGAGAATTCCTGAGGGAGCTGGGAAGGGGCTGGAGAATTCCTGAGGGGACTGGAGAATTCCTGAGGGAGCTGGGAAGGGGCTGGAGAATTCCTGAGGGAGCTGGGAAGGGGCTGGAGAATTCCTGGGGGAGCTGGGAAGGGGCTGGAGAATTCCTGGGGGAGCTGGGAAGGGGCTGGAGAATTCCTGGGGGAACTGGGAAGGGAATGGAGAATTCCTGGGGGAGCTGGGAAGGGGCTGGAGAATTCCTGAGGGAGCTGGGAAGGGGCTGGAGAATTCCTGAGGGAGCTGGGAAGGGAATGGAGAATTCCTGAGGGAGCTGGGAAGGGAATGGAGAATTCCTGGGGGAGCTGGGAAGGGAATGGAGAATTCCTGAAGGAGCTGGGAAGGGGCTGGAGAATTCCTGAGGGAGCTGGGAAGGGAATGGAGAGTTCCTGAGGGAGCTGGGAAGGGGCTCAGCCTGGAGAAAAGGAGGCTCAGGGGGGACCTTGTGGCTCTGCACAACTCCCTGCCAGGAGGGGACAGCCGGGGGGATTTGGGGTCTGGGAACAGGGACAGGAGGAGAGGGAACGGCCTCAAGTTGTGCCAGGGGAGGCTCAGGGTGGATATTGGGGAATTCCTTCCTGGAAAGGGCAGTGGTGCAGTCCCCGTCCTTGCAGGGATTTCCAAGCCCTGTCCATGTGGCACTTGGGGACATGGCAGTGGTGACCTGGGCTGTGCTGGGGATGGTTGGACTTGATGGTCTCTGAGGGCTTTTCCAACCTAAATAATTCCATGAATCTATGGTAATTTATGACTCAAGTGCAGAAATCAGACACCAGAAAATATGGAAAGGCATCAAATACCACTTGTCTTTGCTGACTTGGTGAAATGTGTGGCTGCTACACAAGAAGTGCTTCTGTACTACCTGAGTGTTACCTGCTCTGCAAGGACCAGCTGCTACATCCTAAGAAAACAGTAAATCAGGTCCTGTACTACAATACTTAAAAGGCTCTGAACTACAACATCAACTTTAAAACCTCCGGGGTAGAAAAAAAAGGATCTATTCACAAAGCTCAGCTTAAATAAAATATCTAAGTGTACAGCATAAATGCATTGTATACATGCATATACGCACAATACTTAAGGCTTATTTCAAACTTCACTGTTCACAACAGTGTTGGGTACACTAAATTTTTCATGAATTTCCAAGTGGACTGCAGTATATAAGAAGCAAAGGGAAAGAAGAGAATTAGGGAGATGAACCTACAGTGCACATATTTAAAGAGCTCCAGCCTTGAGTGCTGCCTATTCCAGCTCTTTTAAAGAAAAAGACAAAAGGGAAGCAATGACAAGAATGAAGATTTAACAAAAAAGAACTTAAAAGAGAAATATTTTATGCAAAAAGATTCTGCATATTTAAATACTCCCCACTCATTCTGGGAGCCCCTGAAAAGCACAAAACCAACACAAGAAAAACAGGTATAAATCGATGGTATCTCTTGGGTAAACAGCCAAAGCTGATATTGGAAATCACCAGACAAGTCTCTGGTTTCTTTAATAATAACATGAGTAATACTACCAGTGTATATTTTTCAAATACAAATTAGTATGCACTGAGAAAATTCCTCTGTAGGCAGGAGCTGCACAACAGGGCAAAGCCTCAAAGCTGTTGACTAATTACTATCTAATAAATCTAAAGCAAGCCTGTTGCTAAAAACTCACAAAAAGTACCTTAGAATTTAGGATTAAATAACTTTGCAGCACTGGCTTCAAAGTGTTGTGACATTAAAGGTACATTATATGCTGGCAGCAGGGTTTTGAATATATTTATTTTCATCAGAAGTATTAATGAAGAAAAAATGCAGCTTGCCTTTCCTTCATTATTCACCAGAAGAGGTAAGCAGTCTGGTTTGGTTTATGAAACGTTTTAAAATTTAACCTCTAAGTGGTCATCACTGGATCTCAGAATGGGTTTGTATTTCAGTTAGACTGCAGTGACACTGACAGTGAAAACTTATCAGCATCTTGTCTGGAGAAGTTCCACAGCCTTTTCACTAAAAATAACCCCAACCAAATAATAAAAAAACAAACAAAAACCCAAAACAAACTAATCTAACAAAAGCAACAAAACCAAACCACCAAACAAACCTGAAAGCCTCTTGTCCATCCTAATTTTGAAGTTATTAAATCTAGAGACTGATGCAAGTGATGAGTTTTCCTCCTTTTTCTCTCCTCCTTCCCAAGTGCTCAGGCACTTCACAATTAAAAGTCATTGTTTTGGGTATATTTGGAATTGAAGGCACAAAGAAAGGGCTGTTACAGCCTCTTACCAGAACAAATGCTTTCTATCCTAAATTGATTAATAATTTTGTTCATGTTCTCACAAAAAGCACTGAGGTTAAAGGGCATATATTATATGCAAATGCTTGAATTGGTAGGCATGGAATAGTGATCAGGCACACTGGAGATGAGAGTAGATAAACAATCCATGCAGCTATTTAATGAATTTCTAATGTAGAACAGCTCAATCCCTTCTTCTGTCACCTCAGTTCCACACCACAGGTAAAGCTGGGAAGATGTAATTAATTACAGGCCAGGTCTCACTGATGAGGGTAATGACATTACTGCATAATCCACTTTGATAAGGATTTTATCTATGCAGCAACAGGTACCTAAAGCAATGAACTACACCAGGTGTCCAGGGAATTCTCTCTTCCTCTCTTGTTTATGTACAGTCTCCTGAAATAAGTCCTCAAGATGAGCAAACTCGTGCAAAAGACACTGCTGTAGCATAATCACAGAAAACCGAATGTTTTAGGTCGGGAGGGACCTTAAACTTCACCTCATTCTACCCCCCTTCCACTATCCCAGGATTCTCCAAAGCCTGTCCAGCCTGGCCTTGGACACTTCCAGGGATTCAGAGAGAGCCACAGTTTCTCTGGGCACCCTCTGCCAGGTGTTTCCCACCCTCACAGAGAAGATTTTTTTTCCCCCTCACAGTAAAGATATTTATCCTAGTAATTAAAGTGCATAATTACAAAAAACAATTGAATTATAAAAATAATTAAAATTACCTAACCTCAAGACTAAGACAACAGAAACTATGAAGAAAAAGCTGATTTCCCTCGTCCAGCTCCATTTCCCCACATCAGAAGCATTGGAAAGAACCCCAGAACTGTGCTGGATCCCCAAGGACAGCAGCACTTCCCACTGCTCCACACCAAGTTTATCGATGCTGCCTTGTGATCCTACTGTGTTTGCCACACCAGAAACACACTAGAGCTCTACTCTTGTTTGCCTCTAAGTTTTAAATTCAAACTGAAAACATCCCAAATTTAGGTCCCTGCATATTCTCCTATATCTTTATTCCCAGCCTCATCTGAGAGACCACAAGGCAGCATTTATTCACTGCATAACCTCAGCTTTATCTCTGCAGAACCAACCAGCCAAGCTGCACTGTAAATGTCAACATTACTGTGTACCTTTACTACAGATTTTTCCCCCATTCAAACTTACCAGGTAAAACAAAGACTAAAAGATTATTATTAATTATTATTATTACACTGAAGGGGTGTGTTCTTCACACAAGCAGCACGTTTTGTGCTGTCAGCACATTTTTCTGTGGCATTGTTCTATTATCTCCATATTATCTTTGATCTCTGCTTTCACACTGCAAGAACTCCAGTCTTAGCACTCTTATTTCTTTGAATGCCTTCCCCAGTGCCTGTGTGTTACGCAGAAACATTACTATGACAAAAGGCCAGTTCATGAGGTCCCCTTGAAGGCCACCCCTACCACTTGTACCTCAGACACTGGCTAAGCAGATGGTGGGTGCTACAATAGCTGTCTATTAATCTAATCCAACAGTTGAACTCTGCTTTCCCCACCTGTTCCCAAATCCATTTACTGGATCTTGGCCTAGTTCTTTGAAATAGAGATAATTTAGTTGAAAGTGTTTGTAATGCTCAGAATAAAACTCAGGGATTCTCATCCTTTGCTGCTGGTCCTAAAATCCTGCTGGGGTTTGTGGTGGGGAGTTGTCTTATTCACACCAGGCCAGGGGAGACAACAGAGCACAGTGGAAGCAAATGCATCTCACACATCATAAATCATCTCACTACAGCAGAAAAAGAATGTATCAGTCCCTCTCTTTCCCTGGCATGCAATGAACCCCTAAAACCTTGGGGCAACAGCCCTTGCAAGTGTCCAAAACTTAAACCCCTGCAAGACAAAGGGACAAAGAAACCACATTATTGCAGTGGTCAAAGCAAATCATCACAGGCTCATGCACACAAGGTCTTATAAGATGATTTTTCATCCCTTTCCAAAAACTAGAAATACTCAGTTATTCAATGGATCTCAAGCACCTGTACAATCATTTAAGTTGCAGTACAGCACATCTGTGACCCTTGTAAATAATGCTTCATAATTCAAATTCTTTAAAGCCCACATGCTCAGAATTGACAGACATCAATCTTTTCCAGTTGGAGAGCCCTTCACTTTGATAAGCTTTCAAGTTGTCAGGCCTACATTTAATACCAGGAAAAGCATTCATTGGCGAATATATGCTGTATTGTGAATGAAAAGAGATTAAGCAACTGATTGAACCTCCAGGCCAGCAGGAATCAGAGCACGTGGAGTTTAAGGCCATCCCTGTGGAGCAGAGGGCCATCATCCTGCTGCACTTTCTCAGACAAATGCAAACCCACCAAGTTTCTACAAGAAACATAAAAGTAGCAGCAACAATCCCTTCTGTTTTCCAGTGCTGCATATGAAACTGCTGCCTAAATGCTAAACCCCAAAATAATCCACTGAACTCTCCAGAAGCCCATTTAGACTCTGATTTAGCTCCAAACCTGCTACTCTCTATCACTGCTGACTTTTAGGCCAAATGCAGAGTTCAGAACTTGATAATCACACTTACAGAAAAGCACAAGCCGAAGATCAGTCAGTGTTGCACCAAAAATGAAAATATTGAGACATTCTATAAATAAACATCACAGCCTGACCCACTTTCCTAACACGGATAGAAATAATGCCTTTTATTTCCTTCCTGACATTCAAAAATTCTAAGCTACTACACAGCAGTGTTACCTGCTGGGAAAATGGATTCCTGAAAAAAATACAAGTAGTTAGGAAAAAATTGCTGTTTGGTCCAGGCCTGAAAAACAGATTTTGACACAGATCCTCAGATACAGATCCCTAAAATAGTCATAGTACATCCCAAAATCCAGAGGGGCATTTGAGAATGACGAATCCTTGACTTTTTAAAGCAGGTCTTTGGCTGAAACAACATCATAAGAACATGCAAAAATCAGGGAATTGATAATGAAAGTACTGTATTTAGTAATGAAACAAATTTTCAGCCAATATAATAATTTAATGATTGATAATTTAATAAAAATAAATAATAATTTAAATAATTTAACCTTGATCAACTAATAAGAAAGATGTCCTCGAGGATGCCACAAGTAGTAAAAATAATGCAACAGCAAAGGAGCTTTTTAAGCATCAAATATTAAACCTGAGAGAACGATGGAAGTGTGGTCCCCCAGAAATAAAAGTCTGTATGTTTATATGATACAAGGATGTGATGTCTGTCCCAAAAATGTTCTTATCCTCACATGTATTACTGTAAAGAATGAAAGACATATAAATATTTGTCTTGAAGGAGGGGACAGAGAATAATTTTGTTGAAGGGAGATGGAGAAGCCCACAGAGCACCAATAATAAAATAAACCAACAATTTATCACTACAGTTTCTGAAAATCTATTTAGATTGTTCTATTTTCTACCTCATTTCAGTGAATCTGCTTCCAGATATACTCCCTTCAGCCACATGAGCTCTCTGTCCTAACAGTCCCTCCAGCACACCCACCTGAAGGATTTTGGACAGGCACTCAAGCAGGACTGTGATCACTGGCTCAGGAAGAGCCCAGGTCAGCGCCTGGGCTGGCCCCAGAATCCAGCTGAGTTTCCAGCTCTGTTCCCTCCCACAAACAGCTGATGACACCAAGCTGAGTGGTGAGGGTGACATGCCTGAGGGATGGAACGGCACCCAAAGGGACCTGGACAAGCTGGAGAGGTGGAACAGTGCAAAACTCACGAGGTTCAACAAGGGCAAGTGCAAAGTCCTGCACCAGGTCAGGGCAATGCCTGCTCTCAGCACAGTCTGAGCATGGAGGGATGGAGAGCAGCCCTGGGGAGAAGGACTTGGGGGTGCTGCTGGGTGAGAGCTGGACATGACCCAGCCCAGAACCCCCCAGCCCTGGGCTGATCCCAGTGTGGGCAGCAGGAAAGGTGGGAATTGTGTCCCTGTGCCCCCCTGCTCAGGTGAGACCCCACCTGCAGAGCTGCCCCAGGCCTGGATCCCAAATTCAGGAGGACGTGGAGCTGCTGGAGAGAGTCCAGAGGAGGCCCCGGAGCTGCTGCAGGGCTGGAGCCCCTCTGCTCTGGAGGCAGCCTGGGAGAGCTGGGAATGTTCCCCTGGAGAAGGGAAAATCCCAGGGAATGCTCAGAGTCCCTGCAGGGGCTCCAGGAGAGCTGGAATTGGGGACAAGGCCTGGAGGGACAGGACCCAGGGAATGGCTCCCACTGGGAAAGGGGAGATTGGGCTGGGATCTTGGGAAGGAATTCCTGCCTGGGCTGCAATTCCCAGATTTGCTGTGGCTGCCCCTGGATCCCTGGCAGTGCCCAGGGCCAGGCTGGATGGGACTTTGAGCACCCTGGGATAGTGGACAGGGTCTCTCCCCATGGTAGGAGGTTTGGAACTAGAGGTCTTTAAGGTTCCCTTCAACCCAAATCATTCTAGGACTCTATCTTTTAGCACCTGCAGAAACAATTGCAAATAAGCACCCAACTTCACAACATAAACGAGAAACACTTATGTTTGCCAATATCCAGGAGAAAGAAAGACAGGAACAAAAAACTGTCTCCTAATTTTTGGTTTTACAGGAACTTCCCTTTCCACATACATATTGGTACAGAATTGTAAACACTTCCACAAACACTTATCAGTTCTTCTCCCTTCTCTTTTCCAGTTCAAACCAGCTGTTCCTCCCTCCCACAGACTGTTGTGCTAAATTCGTTATCACAGCAAGAAAAATAATGATTTGCAACCCCTTGCAGAAATGCATGAGTGGCATTTTTCCCAAACGACTCACGTTAATGAAAGCAATTTCACACTACACAGGAAAAAAAGGAGCTAAATACAAACACTTTGAGTATCTAATGAAAACAGGTGTGCACAGTTGGCTTCCTTGAGAAGTTCCCCTTCGTTAGTAGAACAAAACTCAAAGAATATCCAGATGACTTGAATTTAGGCAGGACTACATTAACATGCGAAAAATGTGAATACCAAGCACTCGTCCAGCTGCGTGTTTTCACTCACACCTGTGGGATGGGAAGTCACCTGCAGCACTTTATGCTCAAACACACAACCAAAATCTTGGTTTAGAAAATGGAGAAAAGGCCAGACTTCGTGTAGCTTAGATTAAATCATCTTAATCCCTTGAATGAAAACTTTCTACTGCTGGCACAGGTCATTTTAACCGCACAGACTACTCCACCAGCCAGCTAAGCTTTTCCACCAGCTCCTGGGAAAAATGAAATAGAGCCACAGTGCTTAGACCATCCCAGTGTTTAAGAGCCTGGCCAAATAAACCAAATATGAAAGTAATTCAGTAACTCAACAGCTCCAAACTACAGGAGGTGAAGAGTTGGAGGGACTTGCAAATGCCAGAGTGTGTTTGTTAGCCTCACTGTGACTGGTCTGAATCTCTTAGGGAATGGGGTGGATTTAGGCACTATAGACTGCTATGCCTTATTAAATGCATCTGCACAATAAATTTACAATCTAGATCAGGTATTTCCTAACCCACCAACAGAAATTCTTGGCTATTAAAACACTTGATTCCTTACCAGGGCAGAAGATGCAGCAAGAAAAGTTGGTTTTGGAAAAAGAAAATCTTTCTACAAAACAAAAACAGGCTGGAAGACCTGGGAATGTTCACCTGAAGATGAGAAGGCTTCAGGGAGAGCTCAGAGCCACTTCAAGAGCCTAAAAGGGCTCCAGGAGAGCTGGAGAGGGACTTGGGACAAGGGCTGGAGGGACAGGACACACAGGGGCAGGGCTGGATGGGATACTGGACAGGAATTGTTCCCTGGCAGGGTGGGCAGGGCTGGCACAGGGTGCCCAGAGCAGCTGTGGCTGCCCCTGGATCCCTGGCAGTGCCCAAGGCCAAGCTGGACACTGGGGCTGGGATCACCTGGGACAGTGGGAGGGGTCCCTGCCATGGTAGGGGTGGCACTGGATGGGCTTTTTTAAGGTCCCTTCCAATCTAAAACATCCTGTGGTTCTATGACTTTTTAAGCACACTTTAATCAAGCAAAGACTACGTGAAGCCATTTTGGTTTTAGAGCAAACTTTGAAAATACAGAAACAACTCACTCATTGGCACTTTACACAGAATTTGTGGTTTGTGTCAGTGCTGCCTTAGCAACAGTCTCGCTATAATATCTTTGTGATCCAAGACCTGTTAGCATTTCTTACTAGGATAAGTAGCTCTGGAGAGCTTGTCTGTGAAAACACTCTTGGTTCAGGGAAGGTCACACTGCAGCCTCCCAGTTCCTTAGCTGCAGAGGCAGATGTTCCTGCATGGGGGAGGGGGAGGATATATTTCCTTGTATTAAGGCAGTGTCTAAAATGCTGATCTCTTGATAATCACTACTAAGAAACTCTTCCTTCAAAAAAAATCAAGAACACAAAACAACAAATCCAACCAACAAATAGACCAATCAAAAAATACCACAATTGTGGACATCCAACCCAGCTGGCAAAGAGCTAAACTTCCTAAGGGAAGACATAGCTGCAAAAATCATTGCTTACATCCCTAGCTCGGCCATATGCACCTCTCCTATTGCCTCCAAAATGACTTTCAAAGGAGTTATTCTGGGACGGTGGTGGGAAAAAATGAAATTCCATCTGCTTGCAACAGATTTGTGACAATAAAAACAAAGACAGTGGCTCGACACTAGTTATGCAAAGTTTTGAAATAACCCCTCACTTTGCTACAAAGTTGAACATGACTGACAGGGCACCTCTCTACTAAACAACTCCAAAAAAAGTCCCCACTTCTTACTTAGGATTCATCAGCAATACTTCCTCACTCTGGTAACATCCTTAGGAAGTGGCCCTCAGATGAAGGAGGGTTTAGATTAGATATAAAGAAGAAATTGTTCTCTACAGGAGAGATAAGGCCCTGGCACGGGTTTGCCCAGAGCAGCAGTGGCTGCCCCATGCCTGGGAGTGTCCAAGGCCAGGCTGGACAGGGCTTGGATAGTGCAAGGCGTTCCTGCTAATGGCAGGAGAATGGAATAATCTTTAAAATCCCTTCTAACCAAAACTGTCCCATGATTCTAAAAGCCTGTTTGCACTAAAAAGGAATTGTGCACAAAATACTGGTGTGCTTGCCTTAGTTTATTAAGAAAAACAGGAAAGGAGAAGGTTTTGCCTTGTTCCACTTTCCCATTTGGCTTCCTACATTTTCATTTCATCGTCTCTATTCATAACCAAGAGGGCTTAAAACATTATTTGTAAGAGAAACACTGATCACCCCCAGTCCAACCCTTAAACCTGTAAGGAAAAGTTCATTCCTGCCTTGAAATTGCTTAAACAAATGATACTTCACCATACCCTATGACAGAGCACTAGGAGAGCCACTTCTGTGGAGTCCTCCAGAGCAGAAAGCCACCACCACTTCACATGGAGTGAAAGCTGCTGTGGCAACTCTGACCTGGCTGCAGCGCCGGCGCTCGGGACCATTTCCGGGGCTGGATGGGACTTGCGTTCTGCCAAGGCTCTTTTCCTCTCGGATGTGTTTTTCTTCCAGGCCCAAAGCAATTCTTTGCCCTGCTGTGGGGCTGAGGAACACACACAGGTGTAGCGCAGGTGTAACACGGAGGGCAGTCTTGGTGTCAGCCCTTATTTCAGGTATTTAACACAATAAATATCAAACTTCAGGTCACAGGAGGAAATTCCAGCTGAATGTTACCCAGACCTAACCACAGATGCATCAGTGCATCATAAGGTCAGTACTTCCTCTCATCTTCTGTGTTTTAAATTCATCTGTCAGAGGTAATTTATAGCACACAGAGTAAAAAGTGAGGCAATCACAGAGATAAATTCTTCTTAGACATATGAAAAATCCAAAGGTACCAAGCACTGGACAACAGCTTTCAGGAACCATTTTGTTCGTATGCTAAAATTATCTGTGCAAATGTACAAATAAAAATTCATAGTTTCGTGACAAAAATAATTTAAAATACGTCTGCACAACGTTTCCTAGGAAATTTTAAAACTCCCACATCCAATTATAGAGTCCCTCCGAGTATCCCAAGTATCTGGACTACAAGTGCTTGCCCAGGTGAGGTTCCCACAGCCCAGGTCACGTCAAACCCCTGTTACACGTGTACACACAGCTGAAACCTCAAAAAGCAAACATTCCCAAAGCAGAGAGAAAAGTGGTGCCCAGCTCTCAGGAGTGTCAGTGGCTGAGATGAGCTCTGGGAAGAAGGTGAGCTGTCACTGTAGTCTGCCATAGGGACACGCAAGAGCAGGTTGGAGACCTAACTTGTTTTTCTCCTTCATCACACCCACGGGAACAGCTGCTTTCCTGCCTGCCAAGAGCTCTGCAGTACTATTTTGAGCTTTTTGCATCTCGCTATTTAATTTATTTATTAAAGCCTGATAGGGGAAAAGGGAGGCAAAACTTGGTCAAAGCATTTGAGTTTTATTTAGATTAAGACAGGCTGTTCAAACTGGCTCAGAGTCAAATGGTTCTACTAATTACAACCCCTAGTTTAGGCAGAGTAGGAGCAGTTCTTGGTTAGGTCCTACAGCTGCAGATCTCCTCACTTAGGGGTGAGGTTCTCATCTCAGCAAGTTTAACAAGCAGACATTAAAACACACGGCAATTCCCAAACCGTGAAATGGCATTTCCTGGGAAATTAGTCGATTTAAAATTGAGCTGTAAAATTAAAGCCCCTTTACTGCTCCCCATTAGTTAAATATTACAGGTGAGAAAGCAGCAGCTGGCACAGATACAGCACGAGCACTGCCCCAGTTAGAGGAAGGCTAATTGGAGTAACAGAATCCCAGAATCATTGGGACTGGAAAAGACCTCCAGGATCACCCAGTCCCAGCTGTGACCCCCCCTCCTTGTCAAGCAGCCCAGAACACCGAGTGCCACAGACAGTTCCCTCCTTGGAACACCTCCAGGAGTGGGGACTCCACCACTTCCCTGGGCAGCCCCTGCAGTACCTGACAACCCTTTCCATGGAGAAATTCCTGCTGGTGTCCAAGCTGAATCTCCCCTGGCACAACTTGAGGCTGTTGCCTCTCCTCCTGTCCCTGTTCCCAGACCCCAAATCCCCCCGGCTGTCCCCTCCTGGCAGGGAGTTGTGCAGAGCCACAAGGTCCCCCCTGAGCCTCCTTTTCTCCAGGCTGAGCCCCTTCCCATCTCCCTCAGGAATTCTCCATTCCCTTCCCAGCTCCCTCAGGAATTCTCCAGCCCCTTCCCAGCTCCCTCAGGAATTCTCCAGCCCCTTCCCAGCTCCCTCAGGAATTCTCCAGCCCCTTCCCAGCTCCCCCAGGAATTCTCCATTCCCTTCCCAGGAATTCTCCAGCCCCTTCCCAGCTCCCCCAGGAATTCTCCAGCCCCTTCCCAGCTCCCTCAGGAATTCTCCAGCCCCTTCCCAGCTCCCTCAGGGATTCTCCATTCCCTTCCCAGCTCCCTCAGGAATTCTCCATTCCCTTCCCAGCTCCCTCAGGAATTCTCCAGCCCCTTCCCAGCTCCCTCAGGAATTCTCCAGCACTTTCCCAGCTCCCCCAGGAATTCTCCAGCCCCTTCCCAGCTCCCCCAGGAATTCTCCAGCCCTTTCCCAG
Organism: Acridotheres tristis; assembly: GCA_037013685.1. Taxonomy (NCBI): domain Eukaryota; kingdom Metazoa; phylum Chordata; class Aves; order Passeriformes; family Sturnidae; genus Acridotheres; species Acridotheres tristis. Next base: position 72,076,339 of record CM072888.1, on the reverse strand, counting down.
CTCCATTCCCTTCTCTGGACACGCTCCAGCCCCTGCAGGGCTCTCAGAGCTGCCCCAGCACTGGAGGTGCCCCAGCAGTGCCAGCACAGGGGACAAGGACACTGCCCTGGCCCTGCTGCCACCCCAGAGCTGGCACAGCCCAGGGGCGAGCCCTGAGCCTGGTGCTGTTGGTGACAGGTTACGTGGGCTAGGAGCCTTCTATGAGAGAGTGCCCTGATATATGTCAGGAAAACTTTCTGCACCCAAGTCCCTCATTCCTGGAGTGTTTTTCCTTCTGGAGTTGCTCCCGTGCTGCCTTCCCCAGTCCTTGCTCGCAGACAGACCAAAGCACTGTGTGGGACATGTCCCAGTTATCCAGAGCCCCGGGTCTGTGTCACTATGGCACAGGGAGCATGGGGAACAGGAGGCTGTTTGCTTTTTTACTGCAGCTTGGAGATCTGTCCAGCTTTCTGTACAGAATGGAAGGATGAAATTTTAATTTCAGTTTGCTTTTGTGCTGAAGATTTATATCTGTCTGGGAGAGTATTTATAGAAGAACATGGATGCTGATGCCCTGCTCTAGCCAGGCAGTGCAGACAGAGAGAACTTAATTCCTATTTATTTTCCTTTCAGAGATATCAACTCTGATTTATTATAAATTTTTAATATCCCTCATTTGTCTATAATGGCAGGAAGTTTAGTAAGCAGTCTGAGAAATGTACAGATAGGTTTTTACTGAGAGTGTATCAAAGAAGTTAGACTTATATTTTTAAAACTAAATCCAATGTTTTGCTGAAACTTCATTGAATTACATTGCTGTTGAAATGCTCTTTTTTTTTCTCTCCTGAGATGTGACATGCCTATGGCTACAGTATTAGCAGGATTATTTTATTTTGTTTTTTATATCACTCTTGGTAACATTTCTGTGGTGAATGAATTAGTAATTGTTTCCTGATAAAATTGTTTCAAGAGTTCTCTTAGTAGAAGCTCCCTGAGAGCTTGCCACATGGCATGAGATTGCTTTTCACTTGAGACTGGCTCAGGTTTTCAGAATCTCTGCTCTTGGTTGCAGGTGAAGTTCTATCACTGTTCCTGCTGTTGTGTTCATGGCTTTTCCTTGGATATTACATTCGAAAGGTTGGATTTTTGGACAAAAAGAAGAGATGTTACTGCCTCCACTTGGAAATTTCATTTGGTTTTGTGAATTCCTGGTTGGTAGATAAGTGGTTTGAATTTTCAAAGATGTTGAAGTTTTAGAAGAGATATAAATCACATAATCATGGAATGGTTTGGTTGGAAGGGACCTTAAAGCTCCTCCAGTGCCACCCCTGCCACGGCAGGGACACCTCCCACTGTCCCAGGTGATCCCAGCCCCAGTGTCCAGCCTGGCCTTGGGCACTGCCAGGGATCCAGGGGCAGCCACAGCTGCTCTGGGCACCCTGTGCCAGCCCTGCCCACCCTGCCAGGGAACAATTCCTGCCCAATATACAGCCTAGATCTATACCATCTGTATGTGTATTTCTTTTTTATCTAATCTCTGTTTATACCTACATCTGTGTCTCCATAGAAGGCCCAGATGCTTCTTTTGCTCCCAAAAATCTGAGCTTTTGTTCACTTGCTTGAATGTCCATTTCCTGCAGAACTTCAGTAATTGGGTTTTAAAACTCTTCAGCTCAATTTCTCAGGTTGAAAAGTATTATCATAAATTCATTTATAGACAGAAGAAGGTGTTTTTAAAAAATCTATGGGTTTTGCTTTTTTAATTTGAATCAGAGATCAACCTTAAAAATGCTTGATTGGAAAGAGTTTGGAAAAGCATTTTTGACACAGCCAAAATATTTAGAAAAGTGAGACGGTAACATTAACAGATCACTGGGGGAAGGCACAGAAAAGGTTCCAAGATAACAGTTTGGGGAACTTCTGATCTTACTTGCTTCTCTTTTTGCCAAGTTTAAATTTAGAGTGTTTTTATTTTAAAGCTGTGTTGTAAGTAGGACAGTTGAGTTTTGCCAGGGGGCTGTAATTTGCTCCAGCCCTATGCTGATGATGGAGTTTATAACTTGCCTAGGAAGGAATCCTGTGTTGGGTGCCACTACCAGAACAGAATTTGGGTACCTTCAGGTGCTGCTGCCTTTTGCTGCCATCCTTTCTTGTCATTTATTTTCAGCAATTTGTTAGAACTCATCTGGAATATTTTGACTAATGCATATGAGATAGAAATGTGTATCCTAATGGTTTGGCTCTTGGTTTTGTCTTTTGTTGGTGTAGAATTTGCACTGTGCAGCATTTGCAGATGTTGATAACAATACAGAATCACAGAATGGTCCCATGGACAGGGACACCTTCCCTTAAACCAGGTTGCTCCAAGCCACATCCAACCTGGCCTTGATCACTTCCAGGGATGGGGCTTGGGGATCAGTCCTCCATTCAGGAGGTTGTCAGGGAGCTCCTGGAGAGTCAAATATAGAATGAGTGAGAGGCTGCACCATGGACTTCATTTGAACTGCATTCAAGAATAGTACAGTTTGTGTAAATAAATAGTTTAGGAATAATTTTAGCTTCTGCTGGGGAATTCCTTTTGGTGGTTAGGTGATGTATCCATACATATAGGTTTGGAACCGTGACATCAATCTGATAGAGAAACCATCACTCTTGAAATGATGTCCATCAAGATGCCGTTTTTGAAGAGCAATCATCAGAAGGCCTGCACAGAGAATTCAACAGGAGACTCCCAGCTGGGTTTTGTTGTGCTGTAGTTGGTTTGTTTAAAGTGGCTCTTAAGTAAATAATAATCTAATGATGGAGCTTCAAAATGTAGGGAGTCCTTTCTGAATGTTTAAAACCACTGGTCACTAATGCTTGTCTTTATGTTTTTGTTTGCAGACTCACTGAACCTTCAGGATATGTCACAGATGGGCCTGGAAATTACAAATACAAGACAAAATGCACCTGGCTCATTGAAGGAAGGTGAGTGTCGAAGCAGCTTGGGATTTTGTGTTGCTTATTGAGACTTTTAGGTGAGTTTTATCTGCACTGAATATTTTTAGGTCTCACAATACTTTCTGGCTATTCTAGAAGCTAGATAGGGCAACACTTAATTGTTCTTGGTACATAAGTTTTTGTGCAACTCAGCCCTCCAAACTGACTTCTATTAAGAGGTTTGTGTTGAAATAGCATGTGGTAATCAAAAATCAGTGCACTTCTGTAAATAATGAAGGATTATGAATTGCTTAACTGATATCATAGTGGGCCATTCAGATGATGGGATTCACTACTCATGGGATTTTTCAGTAGTATGAGAAACAAGAGAAAGCTCTGAAAGCTTTTATTCATGAAGAATCAGTTACTGTAGTGATGAACTTCAGATGTTTCTTTACTCACTGAGCCACGAGGACTTCAGAGGAACCAGTGACCTTTTATTGCAAAGATTTTCTAAACTGGGAGAAGTCCCTCAGATCTCTCCCCTCACTTTGCTGCTCTTCCTGTATTTGATCCTTATATTGCTTACAGCAATTTCTGCACAGGCTTTTAGGAGTAGCATATTTAATGTCTATCCTCTGTCACCTGATTGATGGCAGCAGCTCACTGCGTCTCACTTGTTGAAGTATATTTTTGATAGTACTAAGCTGGTGCCAGGACTGTAAGACCCTTTGTTTAGTCTCAAAAGCCTTTCCAATGGTCATATATGATGCTGTGTGATGACATCTGTGTGTTCAGTCACATTCCATGTTGTTCCCTGAATCTGCAGGTAGAGAGGTCTATGAATTGGCATGAGGCATGTGAGAATGTGAGCTTGTACTGGACACTGCAAACTGAGGCCTTTTGGTATCTTGGAGGATGAGAATTTACCACAGTCCCAGAGGGCACTTTTCCTTAGTCTTCTCCCTGTGTTTAACTCATCTGTTGCTGACATGCAGAGTGGGATCAATGCACCCTTAGCAAATTTGCCAATGGACACCAGGCCACATGGTGTGGTCAAGATGCTGAAGGGAAGAAATGGCACCAAAGGGGGCCAGGACAGACTGGAGACATGGGACTGTGTGAATCTCATGGGGTTCAAAAAGGCCAAGTGCAAGGACTGGGGTTGGAGCAAGCCAGAGCCCAAACTCAGGATGGGGGGGAATGGCTGGAGAGCAGCCCTGGGGAGAAGGACTTGGGGGTGCTGCTGGGTGAGAGCTGGACATGACCCAGCCCAGAACCCCCCAGCCCTGGGCTGATCCCAGTGTGGGCAGCAGGAAAGGTGGGAATTGTGTCCCTGTGCCCCCCTGCTCAGGTGAGACCCCACCTGCAGAGCTGCCCCAGGCCTGGATCCCAAATTCAGGAGGACGTGGAGCTGCTGGAGAGAGTCCAGAGGAGGCCCCGGAGCTGCTGCAGGGCTGGAGCCCCTCTGCTCTGGAGGCAGCCTGGGAGAGCTGGGAATGTTCCCCTGGAGAAGGGAAAATCCCAGGGAATGCTCAGAGTCCCTGCAGGGGCTCCAGGAGAGCTGGAATTGGGGACAAGGCCTGGAGGGACAGGACACAGGGAATGGCTCCCACTGCCGGGGGCAGGGCTGGATGGGATCTTGGGAATGAGGAATTGTTCTCTGGCAGGGTGGGCAGGGCTGGCACAGGGTGCCCAGAGCAGCTGTGGCTGCCCCTGGATCCCTGGCAGTGCCCAAGGCCAAGCTGGATGGGACCTGGAACAATCTGTCTATGGCAGAGGGTGAAACATGATGGTTGTGAAGGTCCCTTCCAACACAAACCACACTAGGATTCTTTGTTTGGGATGTCTGATGAGTTAGGAGGAATTATCTTCTTCAGACATGTAATTGAGTTGAGGTAGTTTAAATCCTAAACTCCCAAGATACTCAAAACTGAGGGCTAAGCTGCTCCATAGAACCATCTGGAACAATGAAATTGAGAGGCAACCACTCACTATTAATTTTATGAGGAGCCCAGTTGTTTGAGGTGGTTAAGAGCAAAAGTTGGATGCTCCAAGTGGCTACACCTTTTAATTTGTGTAAGTAATAGGAATACAGCTGTAGACAGTTTGCAATTACAAATAATTAAAAAATGTTTCACTAGACATTATTGCAGAGAAACTAGCCTCAGCAATCCCAGCATAGCCAGCTTAACCCTCACAACTTCTCTTCTTAAAGGATGTTGTGACTAACATTTTTATCAGAAGCGAAGTGCTTCTCATGAGTCCTCAATAATGTCACCAAAGCTGTTCCTCCAGCCTATAATTACTACTACTGAGAGGCTTCCTAGGGAACCACCACTTTGTGGGGTTTGAAGTGAGATCTTTCTTGCTGGAAAGACAGAAATGTTCTTCCCTGTTCTGTAGCCAGGCATTTAGGTTGGAGTCCTTTTCCTGCCTGTGAGTGTTTATACCCTGCTGTCAGGACGTGGTGGTAAACAGAAAAGAGATAATCAGGCTGATGAAACCAGCTGAAATATGCAGCCCTGTGAAAAGAGTCCAAGCTCGCTGCCAGAAGTGAAATTCCCAGAGATCGGGACTTGGAAAGCAGCGCCTGCAAAGCTGTTCAGTTCAGTGCCCTCCCCTCGTTGCTGGTGCTCCATTGTGCACAGGGCTTTGAGGTCAGCAGGGAAGGCTTCAATGTGAGTGAGCAAGACACTGGAGAAATTCAGATATGGAATAATGTGTTCCTTAGTGCTCTCATTTCCTTTCTGCACTGTTCCTGATTTTTCTTGGCTGGTGTCTGTGCTGTGTTCTCATCCCAGGGCAGTTTTTTTTCTTTTCCCAGGAGTGTGAACAAGGCAGATGAGCTCCATGTGATTGTGCAGATGAGAGCTGTCTGCTAACGGCTGTTGGCTGTTGCAAAGAGACTCTCCCTTTTTGTTTGTGGTCTGAACCTTTATTGATTGACAGTTTCTTTCTGCTCTACAGCTGTCAGGCTGTTCAAGTAGAAGCAAACCTCTATGACTCCACAGGCTGCTCAGTTATTAAGTCATAGGTACTCTTTGTACCTTTTCTTTAAGTAGGACATTATCCTTGAGTTCCACCTGCTGCTTTTTTCCAAGGGCCTAGAGTAGATTGTTGTACCTATCAAAAAATAGTAATTTGCAGAATAACTCCCTAAAGACTTCCCCTCCTGTGAGAAGGAAGGACTATGGCAACCTGACATTTCAAAAATTCATTTGGTTAGGATGAACAGGGATTTCATCTGAATTCAAGAGCAATGATGTTGGGGAGAGCCTAGATTCTTGTGTCTGTCCTTTCAACAGCTCCAGCTGTGTGTGGGAGCAAGCACTGCTGATACAGATTCAAGGTCCAAGCACAATAGTGGTGCTTGCACCTTCCTGGAGCAGAGCCCTAAATTAAATATCTTCTGTGGTTTCTCCATGATTGTAATTAGATGTATCTTTTTATAGTAGCCATGAAACAAATGGTATCTTATCGTGCTGAAAACCTGGACATGCCCCAGCCATGTATGCTGGCAACCAGAAGCCTCCCTGTGCCCTGGGCTGATCCCAGTGTGGGCAGCAGGGGAGGGGAGGATTCTGCCCCAGTGCCCCCTGCTCAGGTGAGACCCCACCTGCAGAGCTGCCCCAGGCCTGGATCCCAAATTCAGGAGGACGTGGAGCTGCTGGAGAGAGTCCAGAGGAGGCCCCGGAGCTGCTGCAGGGCTGGAGCCCCTCTGCTCTGGAGGCAGCCTGGGAGAGCTGGGAATGTTCCCCTGGAGAAGGGAAAATCCCAGGGAATGCTCAGAGTCCCTGCAGGGGCTCCAGGAGAGCTGGAACTGGAGACTTTGGCCTTGTTTGGGCAGTTTGGGCTTGTTTGTCTTTGTTTGTTCACCCTGGAGAAAAGGAGACTGAAGTGAAACCTCGTCACAGTCTGCAACTTCCTTGTGAGCCAAAGGGAGGCGGCTGACACTGATCTCTCTGTGGCCAGGACCCAAGGGAATGGCTTGAAGTTGTGTTAGGGGAGGCTCAGTTCAGATACCAGGAAAAGGTTCTTCCCCCAGAGGGTGGTCAGACACTGCCCAGGCTCCCTAGGGAATGGTCATGGTCCCAAGGCTGCCAGAGCTCCAGGAGCATTTGGGCAATGCTCTCAGGCACAGGGTGGGATTGTTGGGGTGTCTGTGCAGAGCCAGGGGTTCCTTGCCAGTCCCTTCCAACTCAGCATATTATGTGATTCTGTGATCTGTTCTGCACAACAGGACACAGTTTTCTGACCATAAAGTCACTCGGTTTTAGTCTTGTCTAGACCAGAGGTTCACACCAGAGGAGTGCGTTGAAGGGATTTTGCCCTGTGTGTTGAGTGGCTAATTACAAATCTTTTGTTTATTTATTTATTAATTTACTTTTTTTTACAGGCCAAACACAATCCTCAGGCTTCGATTCAATCACTTTGCCACAGAGTGCAGCTGGGACCACTTGTATGTGTATGATGGAGACTCAATTTATGCTCCCTTACTGGCAGCTTTTAGGTAAGTTCCCCTTGGTGAGACTCTTAACTGCAGCCACTAGTATTTTCTTAACTTAGAGCCTCTCTTAAATGTGGCTTCTGACACTGTAAATATGATCCAGTAATCCCAATGTATAACACGGCAAGTTCAGCACATATAGCCAGTGTCCTTTTGTGCACTGTTCATCAATATAAACAATTGAGTTGTTTTTTGCTTTTACAATGAACAAGTCATGTCACTGCACTCTAGCATGTAAGTATTAGTTTTTCATTTCCAAATCCTGATTCTTTGAGAGACAAAAAATTATTGTCAGCTGTGTGGGCTGGTGATGATTTGGTGTGCAAGCTCCTTTGAGAGGAGAAAACTGCCCCATTTATGGGTTTGAACATGATTTATGAGTTAAACTTGTAGTTCTGTCAATGTAGACAGAAGGGCAAAAGCCAGCTAATGTTGTCGACATGGAGGTCTCATAGGGTTATGTCTATCTTTTATGTACCTTAAACTTCAAATCTTTTAGTTATTTGGAACATGTTCAGGAACAGCAATGATGGATCAACATAGTTCTTGTGAAAACACAGAACCACAGGATGGTTTGGGTTGGGAGGGATCTTAAAGCTCCTCCAGTGTCACTCCTGCCATGGCAGGGACACCTCCCACTGTCCCAGGTGATCCCAGTCCCAGTGTCCAACCTGGCCTTGGGCACTGCCAGGGATCCAGGGGCAGCCACAGCAAATCTGGGCACCCTGTGCCAGCCCTGCCCACCCTGCCAGGGAACAATTCCTAATTCCCAAGATCCCATCCAGCCCTGACCCTGGCAGTGGGAGCCATTCCCTGTGTCCTGTCCCTCCAGGCCTTGTCCCCAGTCCCTCTCCAGCTCTTGATGTGTAAAAGTATCCAATCTTTTATCCATTTTCTTAATCTTAACCAATAGGTTACAGGTATTTGGCTTGTCCATGTGATGAGAGGTCAGTGTGGATGCTGGGGAACAATCAACATTTCATGCTGAGACCTAAACATAACTTGTGCTTTCCTGTATTTCAGTCTTGCAGTGACACCACCACATTATGCTTTTTATTCTTTAAACTGAAATTAGGAAAATAATCCCAAGTTATGCATGGAAAAAAACTAATGGTTCCCCTGGCACTCTTCTTGTTCCAAGTGGCTGTGTAACTATTTCCAGAATTAACCTTCTGCTGGGCTTCCTCTCATTTGTGAAAGGTCTAAAAATACTTTGTGTTTGTTGTAGAAAATCCTTGCAATGTCTATGAGAGAAGATCAGCAGAAGAACAAAAGTTGATAAAAATTTAAACCACCCCATGTGGTTTTTTTGGTCTTCAACTGCAAATGTAGAGTTGTTTTGGAGTGAGGGAATGTTTCCTGTAAAGCTTCAGACTAACGTGAGGTCAAAAGAGGACACCTCATTTGAAGAAGAAACAACCTTTCTCTTCTAAAAACCTCCAAAAATGTGGCAGTGGCACCTGGAAGTGCTCTCCTGGTATCATGCCCTGATTGATGTGCAGGAAGAGGAGGAAATGTCGTCTTGACCCAAAGTCATTTTCTTCCACTCAAGCTATTTTTTAATACACTGGTGAAAAGGTGAAATGATGATTTGTGCCTGCCATTTCTTGTGTGTTTTCCAAAAATTAATAGGCTGTTAAAACTGATATTCTAAGTAGTTCACAGCATTAACAGTTATGGTTCAGACTGGGAAATCTTCCCTGAATCAGGAAGCCTGGGCCTGAGGACAAGCAAACATGAGCTTAGTACAGCAATGTTTTTGAGGTAGGAAAAACCCCAACTTTTTAAAAATTATTTCTTTAGATGACGTTTGAATTTACCTTCATTAGCAGTGAGCTGTGGTGTTCAGTAATCCAAGTTCAGGAAATGGCAGATGCTTCTCATTTTGGTGAAGTACCAGAAAGCATCTATTGAAAATCACCTTTCTCTAGTACAAAATAAATTCATTGGAATTTTTTAAGAGCAGTGTTTACATTTTCTCAATTTACTTGGGTTATATTAAATTTATTATTGCCATAACATATTTCCTTCATTATTTTTGCACCCTGCCAGGAGATTTGCAAGACTGAGCTTTGGACCCTGTAAGCTTTCTAGAAATTCCTTTCTTTCTGAACTCAGTTTTTGTTCCCTCCCTGGCTTTTTACAGCAGTTCCCTGAACTTTCACTTCCTTCACTGCTGTCTTTTGTTTTCTTCACCTTCTGATGCTCATTTATGTTTGTTCACAAGATAATATTTATCCTGAAATATATGTATATGTATATGTATATGTATATGTATATGTATATGTATATGTATATGTATATGTATATGTATATGTATATGTATATGTATATGTATATGTATATGTATATGTATATGTATATGTATATATAAAAGATGATCTTGGGAATCCTCAGCACTGGACTGTAGGGAAGCTTTAAATTGGTTTTATCAATTTTTAGCAGCAATAAATATTTGTTTAATGGCAGCATTTACACAGTTCCAGTGTGTGCATGAACTAAACTCCTTGTAGTCTGAGAGCCCCCAGAGCTGTCTGGTCCTGCACATTAAGCTTTTTTTTATTAAACAGTGTTAAAAATATCTTTGCTGGTTTATATTTGTGACCACAGGCACAGTGAGAGTGTGTAAATGTGTTGCTTCAAAGATGCAGTAAAAGAACATGGAAAACAAATGCAGCATGTTTGTCAGCACTGATGAAGAAATCTGAATTAGATAAACTCTACTCAGCACCTGTGAACTTTGTTGGTTTTGTTAAATTTACTCCACATTAAACATTTACCAGAGCTGGTTTTGCACCTTTATTTTCATTTTGCTCTAGTTGGCAGGGGGTGTTTTCTTCAGCAAATCTAGTTGTTCTTCTGCAAGACATTTGGCAGTGGCCCAGAAGCTCCTGGCTGCCACATGGATGGCCCTGTGAGCCCGTGTTCCCTCAGCTCACCATCCTTTTGTTCCTTGCTGGTCAATAGGGCACTTGAGCACCCACATTGGAGTGTAGGGGTGAGTTTGGTTGGAAGGGTCTGATCCCTCTCTCAAAGCAGGGCCACCATCAGAGCCCTTTGCCCATGACTTTGTCCAGTCAAGGCGTGAATTTATCTTTAAGATGGAGATCCCATTGATCCTCTGGGTCAGTGGTCCAGAGATTGGTGTTAAAATAATGATAAAAAATGGTAAAAAATGAATCTAATACTAATGTCTAGCCACAATCTCTTGCTGCAACCTGTGTATGTTACCTCCTGTCCTCTTCTTATGAACCTCTGGGATTCCCTTCTCTCTACTCTCTCCTGAGGTAGCGGAGGTCAAAAATTAGGTTTCACCCTTCTTCAGCTGTATCTCCTTGAAGTTAAAGAAACCTCACTCCTTCTGTGTGTCCTCATACATAGATCATATGACCCTCCTCTCTTTTTTCCATCTATTCCCTCAATTCTTTGCCGGAAATTGTAACTGACCTTGCTGTCATGGGAACATGTATCCAGCTCAGGGGCTGCCAGCAGCAGGAGGATGTGGAGCTGCTGGAGAGAGTCCAGAGGAGGCCACAGAGATGCTCCAAGGGCTGGAGATTCCCTGCCATGGTGCCAGGCTGGGAGAGCTGGGAGTGTTCCCCTGGAGAAGGGAAAATTGCAGGGAATGCTCAGAGTCCCTGCAGGGGCTCCAGCAGAGCTGGAACTGGGGACAAGGCCTGGAGGGACAGGACCCAGGGAATGGCTCCCAGTGCCAGAGGGCAGGGCTAGATGGGATCTTGGGCAGGAATTGTTCCCTGGCAGGGTGGGCAGGGCTGGGTGGGATTTTGGGCAGGAATTGTTCCCTGGCAGGGTGGGCAGGGCTGGCACAGGGTGCCCAGAGCAGCTGTGGCTGCCCCTGGATCCCTGGCAGTGCCCAAGGCCAGGTTGGACACTGGGGCTGGAGCAGCCTGGGACAGTGGGAGGTGTCCCTGCCGTGGCAGGGCTGGGATGGGATGATCTTTAAAGTTTCTTTCAACTCAGACCATTCTGTGTTTCATTGATTCTCTGATACTGTTTCACTTTCTGCTACTGTCTTCACTAATCCAGCTTACACAAAATAGATGTTATTTCAGTCCAAAGCAGAGGTTTGCCTTTCCCTGGGTGTTACTGGGCAGCTGAGCTGAGTAGGAGTGTTTATTTGCTTTGGAGTAGAGATGGTTGCAAAATGTTTTGAAACCTTATGAAAGGAAATAAAAGCAGTGTGTTGTGAAACATGCTAATCTTGGCCAGAGTTGAGTTGCTCAGAGATTCTGGATCATAATTTAAAGGAAGTTTTTCATGTTCCTTTATCATTCTGATTCTGTATATTGGCTTATTTTTCATGGCAGATGTAAATTCTGTTTGTGCTTCTGTTTATTCCATGTGATGCTTGCAGCAGGCTGATTTAGTCACTGTTTTTGAGGTTGAACCTTTCAGGTTGTCTTGATGGCTTTCTCTGAAAGAAATTAAAATGCCCCATCCCTGGAAATGTTCAAGGCCAGGTTGGATGGGACTTGGTGCAGCCTGGTCTGGTGGAAGGTGTTTCTGCCCATGGCAGGGGAGGTTGACTAGATGACCTTTAAGGTCCCTTCCAACCCAGACAATTCTATGATTGAGTTTCCATAGACTCTTTTAAATTCGTCTAGGTAGGATAACACCCTCTTTAGTTATTTACACATGAATCACCAGAAAAAGATGGAAATAAGGGAGTAAGTGGGATGCAAGAATTATTATGGAGGTACCTGTGTTCTTGACAAACAAATCCCAAATTTGAGATTTCTATGGGAAAATGAAGAATTGTCTAGTGATAGTCCTTCTATTAGGGAAGATTATTGAGGGGAATTTTTTGTCTTGCCTTCCATTTATTTTGCCCCGTAGTATCAGTGATAAGTGCTGAAGAAGGAACCAGAACAAAGCAATTTTTTTCTTCTCCCTGAGCTGCAGTTTGAGCTGCCTTACCCAAATTATTTTCAAATGTTTGTTTTCCTGTGGTGGAGATGTACTGTCCTACAGTGCTCATTACAAAGGAATATTATGAACCAAACAAGAATTTTGTTAGGCTTTTTCTTCTTTGGTTTTGTGGGACATGGTATTTTGGGAGAGATAAACTTCAGAAGTCTCAAATGTTGAGAATGAAACAAGGCACCTCTTCCAGAGAGATGAAAAGGGAATTAATTTTGCTGTTCAGTCCCACATCCTTGAAAAGCAAGTGAGCAGCAATGGGAAATTTGGCTTTCTCATAAGGAAATATTTCTTGAAATGTATATCAACAGATGTGCTGGAGTTGTTTAGCCAAAACATGAGATCAGGCTCCAGTGATTTTTATGGTGTGTTGGTAAAATGAAGGATATCTTTTTGTCCGCCATAAGCCTTGTAGTGCAGGAAGGGCTGTTGTGCAGTTTGCAGTGTGATCCTGCTGTAGATAACTCGTTCATCTGCTATTTTTGGTGCAAATACCCCAAAATCTGTAGCAAAAAGGATCTGGGTGTCTGTTCTGTTCTTGGAGCACACCGTTGTATTGTATCACGGGGACAGAAAAATTCAGGTCACAAAAATGTGCTTTTCAGGTGGTATTAATGGATGCTGTGGATAGCTGGGAGTAATTTCCTTGAGTGGATAAACTCATTTACTCTGTCCTCGGAAATTGTCTTCAACTGCATTTGCTTTCTATTCTAAATAGATGTGAAAAGAGGAAAAGTAAGTTCTTCTCGGGGGGAAATTCTTTTCATCATTGCTTTTCAGTTGATGTGGCCTTGGATATTCAGGAGTCACAGGGCATGGGACAAGGCTGGGCTGCTTTCCCAGGAGAGTGGCTGGAGCTGCCTCTGCCTCCCTGCCCCACACCCTCTGCTCTGTGACTTGAAGTGTCTGCTTGTCACAAAGCTTTGACTTTGCCTTTGAAAATGTGAGTGAGGCTGGGGAAAGATGGATCTGTACAGGAAAATAGCAGCTGACTATGAACAGGGGGTGGTAGACAATGTGTTGTACATGGATAAAGGCTTTTAAAAACATAAATTCAATAGATTTGAATTTGTGCCCACTTTGATGTCTTCTGTAAGAGAGAGGAATCAACTTTTTGTTTTTGTCAGGCTTCTGTTTAATGAAGAATAAACATTCCCTCTCAGATACAAAGTATTTAGTGCAATAGGGAAATAGGTAGTAGTTACTTTTTTCGAAGCTCATTTTAGTTTGTCAGTTTACTCCAATTATTTTGACAAACCATTATATAAATCTGTAGCGTCTGCAATATTGTAGAGAGCCTTGCCTACCATCTTTGCTTCTCTCTGCCACGCCTGGAAAACCAAAAGGCTGGAGGATCTCAGAGAACCTGGAATGGTGAGAGAAACAGCCAAAGGCATCCAGAAGTCTGAAGCAAAAAATGAGGTGGGAGTTGAGAGTGTGGCAGGCTGCTATGATAGAAAAGACAACAAACGTGGATGTGATGATGAGGTGCAGCTTGTAAAAGAAGGGATGATGGGAAGATGTGGTGCAGGTGAGATGCCTGAAGGATGAGATGGCATCAGAGGGACCTGGACAGGCCCAAGGAGTGGCACTGTAGGAACCTCATGAGATTCAGTGAGGTCAAGTGCAAGGTCCTGCATCAGACTGGAGCAGTCCTGAGTATGAGAACAGAAATGGGGGATGGAGAGATTGAGAGCAGCCCTGAGGAGAAGGACTTGGTGATGTTGGTGGGTAAGAGACTGGACATGCCCTGGCCTCGTGAGCTGGGGCCCAGAACCCCCCAGCCCTGGGCTGATCCCAGTGTGGGCAGCAGGAAAGGTGGGAATTGTGTCCCTGTGCCCCCCTGCTCAGGTGAGACCCCACCTGCAGAGCTGCCCCAGGCCTGGATCCCAAATTCAGGAGGACGTGGAGCTGCTGGAGAGAGTCCAGAGGAGGCCCCGGAGCTGCTGCAGGGCTGGAGCCCCTCTGCTCTGGAGGCAGCCTGGGAGAGCTGGGAATGTTCCCCTGGAGAAGGGAAAATTGCAGGGAATGCTCAGAGTCCCTGCAGGGGCTCCAGGAGAGCTGGAACTGGGGCCAAGGCCTGGAGGGACAGGACCCAGGGAATGGCTCCCACTGGGAAAGGGGAGATTGGGCTGGGATCTTGGGAAGGAATTCCTGCCTGGGCTGCAATTCCCAGATTTGCTGTGGCTGCCCCTGGATCCCTGGCAGTGCCCAAGGCCAGGTTGGACATTGGGGCTTGGAGCACCTTGGGATAGCAGAAGTGTCCCTGCCCATGGCAGGGGGTGGAATGAGATGAGCTTGAAGTCTCTGATTTAAGCTTCTAATGCAAACCAGTCTGTGATTCCATGGCTGACCATTTGTATTTCTCATAGAAAAGGAACCCAAGAGGCAGCAAGTGAAAAATGAGTAGAATAATCCTTTCTCTGCTGTTGTGGAGTTAAATTGTTAACCTCACTGCTGCAGATTTTTTCAGGTGAAAAGGATATAAATGATTAAGAAAGGAATTGGGTAGAAGCATGGATGAATGGTTTATTTAAATGTGCTGACTTGGGTGCATTCTCCAGGTCTAAGCATCTGAACTGGGGATCTGGAAGGTGGATTACACATCACTGTACTTGCTTGATATGTTAAAGCCTTTCCCAATCACTTTTGTAGCCCACAGTCAGGAGAAGATCTGGGCTCAGCACACCTTTAGTTTGACTTCATAATACAGATTTTATTCTTTTGGGACACATTAATCTCTGTTTCCAAGCATGCTACCTTGTTTTATATTATTAATTAATTGCTGAGTAACAAGGGAGGGAAAGGTTTTTGATAAGGATAACTAACATTCTATATAGCTTCAGGTTTTCTCAGGTTAAATACTTTCAAATATACATTTATTTATGATTCCACAAATTCATTATACTTCAAATAATGAAAATACATCAAGTTTCAATTGTTTGATTGAAATTCAATTATTTTATTGAAAGTACTGGTGCATTTACTCTTGTTGCTTTGCTCCCTTTTATTTCACTTCTAATATTGTTCTTTTACTTTTCCAGTGGTCTTATTGTTCCTGAGAAAGACAGCAATGAAACAGTTCCCGAAGTTGTAGCTACTTCTGGATATGCTCTTCTACATTTCTTCAGCGATGCTGCCTATAATCTCACAGGCTTTAACATCACCTATAAGTAAGTGGCACCACTCCACAGTGATGCTGCAGGTTGAGCAAAAGGAGTTTCCCCCTTTTCTCACTTTTGTCTTGAAATAAGCAATTGCCATTGAAGTGTGTAATTATGAGCAGACATCTGAAATTAGATTTTTATCTTTATTGTACCCTTATAACAGCTAATAAGTGGTATATGCTCGATGTTACAACTTGTCAGCTGTAAGCATGGGCAAATATTTGCTCCAAAAGACATCTTATTATTTTTTTATGTTATTAGATCAGTTTGATTATATCTAATCAACAAGAATTGATATGTTTTGTGCACGTTTGTGCTCTTGAGTGTTCTGCAGAGATACTTCTGCACAAACACACTTTTCCATCAGTCACACGTTTCACTTGAGACACTGGGCTGTAGCTACTCTTGAGGATCCTCATCCTTGGATATACTTTCTTATTCAATCCCTGGATTGAATCCCTTAATCTGGCTTCTTTTTATTCTGGACTGGTTTTACATTCTTTCATTCATATTCTAAACAGATAGGTGCTTTCTGTTCACTGGCATGCACTTAGTCCTCATTGATGAGCTTTTTAAAAGTAATTCTGTGTGCTTCCTAATTCATCAGCTGCTTTTAGAAAGGTTTTGTCTTGAGGTAAATGAGTGGACATACTCATAGAGATGGAAGGTTTTGCTTCTTGAATTTTTATGCTCCTACAGATGCACGTTATGTTTGTGCCACACTGGGAGATTTAATTTGGGAGTAACCTGCAGAAGGTCTGACCTCTTTCAAAAAAAAAAAGCTGAAAAAACTTCTGTCTCAACTAAGTTCTTGTAAAAATTGAGTTTCTCTTAAAATGAGGAGTTTAGTTTTTGAATATGAAGTCTCAGTGCCTTCATCCTTAGTAAGAACATAATTATGTGCTTAATAATCCACATAATAGTGAATTATTTATAAATAGGGGCATTCAGCAGCCCTTGAAAGCTCCAGAAGATGAGGAGCCTTTGCAAAGTTCCTTTGCAATCAGAGGAGCTGAAGAGGCAGCGTTTTCCCAGTCTGGCTGATTGCATAAACCAGGACTCCATCTAGTGCCAGCTGTTGGATTTGCACCATTGCAATGAAATACTCTCTTCAAGAACAATATTCTTTTAATACTTCACTTTCTTCGTTATTTCAAACAATTCCAAGTGCTGTTTTGTGTTCTGGCACTTAGGTTTCCTCATAACATTTTTGCAGTAAGTAGATTAAATGGTACATAACAGTCTTCATAGTCTTCATAGTTACTACTGGGTGTAGGTGCTCAACAAACACTGATGAAATTATGTCTTGGAGCCAGTGACAGTGAGAATAATGGGTAGTAATTTCCATCTGTGAATTATTCTGGTTGATCCACCAGCAAAAACTGGAGTCTGGAAATTAATATGATCTCAAAATTTGGATCTTTACCAAGGATGTATCTGTTTTTGCCTCAGCTACATTGCAGATATTATAAAATCAGAAATTATTCAAACCAGGCACGTCTTCAGCTTGGGTTTCATCTCCAGCTGTTCTCTTGGTAAGCAGATCCCAGAATAGCACCTAATTGTGAGCAGTTTAAGTATAAATTTCACAGACACGACAGCAGCCTTATACTCTGAGTGAAGTCCTCACTTACTGTTGAGTGTTTTAAGGCAAGTCATTTGCCTTACAGATGGCTAAAACTCATATTGATAATTTTCTCAGAGGAGCCGAGAGTTGAACTTGTGAAATGAAGCATTTTATAGGAATAGAGTACAAATCTCTACAGGTCCATCACACCAGGTAGCAGATGACTATCTCTTGGTTTGTAATGATTTAACTTTGTTCAGCGTCACTCTTGCCTTTGTTAATAATTCAATGGAATCTGCTTTGTGCTCTGTCCCCAGTTTCAATATGTGCCCCAATAACTGTTCTGGCCAAGGGGAGTGCAGGCTCAACAGCAGCACCAAGGCCCTGCAGTGTGAGTGTGCTGAGCACTGGAAGGGAGAGGCGTGTGACATTCCCTACTGCCCAGAGAGCTGTGGGGCACCCGAGAGAGGCCAGTGCAACCTCAATGGCTCTAAAGCGTGTTTGTGCTCTGCAGGATGGCAAGGTGGGTCTCTTGGTGGATACACAGAACTTATGGGAGCAATTTTCTATGTATGGAACTGGCAGTTTAATTGGGAGTACGTGGGAATGTTCTGCGTGACAAGTATTAGCATTTTGACTAGGAACACAGTATCTGCTTTTTAAATTTATAAAATCAGACTTCATTTGGAAGGATGGATATGCTAAAGGGGAGGCCACAGAGGGGCTCCAAGGGCTGGAACCTCTCAGCTCTGGAGACAGTTTGGGAGAGCTGGGAGTGGAGAAGAAGAGGCTCCAAGGAGACCTCAGAGCCACTTCCAGTGCCCAAAAGGCCCCCATGAGAGCTGAAGAAGGACTTTAGACAAGAGCCTAGAGTACCAGGACAAAGGGGAATGACTTCAAATTGAAACTGGGTTGTTCTAGATTAGATATAAGGAAGAAGTTTTTTACAATGAGAGTGATAAGACCCTGGCACAGGGTGCCTAGAGAAGCTGTCCCTGGAAGTGTCCAGGTTGGAGGGGGCTTGGAGCAAACTGGGATACTGGAAGGTTTCTCTGCCCATGGCAGGGCGGTGGAAGGGGATTTTTCCAACCCATCCCAGTCTGTGATTCTGTGTTTTTACGATTGCTTTTAAAAGCAACTTGGTCACCATCCAAAGTGGGACCAACCCATGGTGTGCAGGCATCCCTTCAAACCTCATTCCTATGCAGCAAATTTGAGCCTGGTTGCCATGGTTGACTCGTGTGAAGATGTAAAATGCCTTGTTCTCATGTCCAGCTGAGCTGATCATCCATGTGCAGCCTGGCAGTGATTTGGCCTGAACATACGTTTTTCCTTTGCAAAAAACTCCTGACATTTAATTCTTACATGTTGAATGCAATCAGCAACAGCATTAGCAGGAGATTGACCTCCAGCTGAAATACAGCTTTGGGGAAAAAAAAAAAAGTTTTTAAACCTTCTTTTCCCAGGTCCTGGCTGTTCAATTCCTCTTCCTGCAAACCAGTCGTTTTGGACCCGGGAGGAATACACTCTTCCAAAACTTCCTAGAGCATCTCACAAAGCTGTCATCCATGACAATAAAATGTGGATTGTTGGAGGCTATGTCTTCAATCATTCTGACTCTCAGAAGGTTTTAGCGTGAGTATAAACCCTGATAATAAAAACTTAAGAGAGGAACTTAGATTTGAGAGTTATTTTTAGGAAGTGCCACCTGACCTGCTTTGCTTTGGTCTGTGCTTCATCTCCAAGGGAAAACAACCGTAATAAAAAGTCAGGCTGATGTTTGAGATGAGGGAAAATCTTGCTAAGGGGTGCTAATTTTGGAAAAGAAAAGCATAAGGTTCCTGATGTTCAGTGAGTTTTTGATTCATCTGTGTCTGACAATTTAACTATTCTCTGTATATTTCTGGGCCAGCTCCTGAATTATCTCTAGCCTCATATTCAAAGACAGTAGTTCTGTTTCAGTTTTTTTAGCCCTTCCCTATGTTGTGTCTGTGTGACTTGAGTTTTTGGCTCCTTAATTAACTCATACTGGTTACTCTAGGTGGTAATCCACAGTGGATAGGATACCAAACAGGGAGTGGCATTAGGATGAGGACTTTTAAGCAATTGTTTGAGGAGATTCAACAGTAACTGAAATACCAAGTAATAATCGTGTACTTCATGGAAATACTCCGTTTTAAAAAACAGCTTTTGTATTGTATTAGGGCAGATCTAGGCAAAAGCTGGATTTTTTTACAGGGATCCTCACATACCTCACTCTGATGGACCTAAGTGAGAGCTGTGTATTCTGCACTCACATCCTGAGGTAACAGTTCTTATAGGGGTAGAGGAGCTTTCTGAAAACACATATTTAAATGTAGAACAGTTGCTAGTTGCACCCACAATTTACTCCTCCAAAGTCACACCTCGTTTTTTAATAGGATACCCTGTGGCTTTGTTGAATGCTTTCTCTCAAAGGTGATTTTATCTCACAAGTCCCTAAGCCTGGCAAATATAGTGCCTTATTTTGAATAAAAACCCACAAGCCATTTTCAGGGCAGAGGGTTTATGTTATTTTAAGCATGAATGGCAAAGACATAATTAAAAAGCGCACTTAAGCATTGGCAGAGATTTTTTAATCAAGTAGCTGGAAATCACCTCAGTTTAGTGTAAAGTTTTCTTACTTTTTTGAGGGAGAGGTGGTGTAGATTGTCACAGCTTAATAGGCAATGTATTAGCTCTTGGGTTTATATGGAAAAGAAAACAGGGCAAAGGAGATCAGTATGTGGATGTTGAGTAAGAGAGCAGGCTCAACTGGATTTTTTTAACCATAGGTAGTTTGTGTGAGCTTTGTGCATGCTGAAATCATGGCAGGATTATTATTTCAGTAAATAATTATATCTAACATACTATATTGGTAAATAATTTTCCCCAAATCTTAGAAAGGACAAGCAGTCATATTCTCAGCTTTAATACGTATTCCTTGGAAAATAATTCAGTTTTTGTTATTCAGGTATGATCTTATTTCTGAAGAGTGGCTTCCACTGAACAACTCTGTGAACTCAGTAGAGATGAGATATGGTCATTCGTTGGCATTGCACGAGGTAAGCTCAGTGCTCCAGACTCACTTCCCAGCTGGTTTCCCCTTCCCTCCTGCTTCCCACTCCTTATCCCAGGTCACTGTTGCTTTGAGAGAAGCCTTCCTCTTTCAGAGGCTTGTCCATGCTTAGCCCAGGCTGTACACTTGTGCTCAGGGAATCCTCAGGAGGGTGTCCTAGGAATTCTGTAGTGTCTCTGCCTGTGTGTTCCTTCTTTGCCCTTTTTCCAGAGATTTTGGGGATGACTGAGGTCAGTGAGTCCATTGTTTCCTTCCTGCTGTCTGTGCTGACAAGACATGCCTGAGGCTGAGTTTACTGGAGTTCAGCTGATTTCCCAGCTGCCTTTTATGTAGATCATGTAAATATTTTTATGAGCTCTGCTGTCCAAGACACCAAAGCAGATCTGGGGGATTAAGGATTTTTGTTGCTTGTTCTGCAAGTAAACTTGTGAATCTGATCTTTCAGCACCTGACACAGCAAGTGGATTTGACTGTTTTTACCTCCTTTCTCACTTATGTGCCTTGCTGTGAGTGCAGGCCATGTAAGAACAGGATGGCAAAATCTTTCGAAAGGAAATGAGCTGATCTTTTATTGACCTTTGAGTTTTGGAATGTTATTTAGCTCAAACAGTGCAGGCCTGTGCAAATCTTAGTCATAAATACTCAAAAAACTCCACACACCATTGTTCACAAACAGAGCACTTGAAGAACCTCGAAGCATGGAAATTCATCATGGAGTCACAAAAAGATTTGGGTTGGAAGGGACCTTGAAGATCATCTAGTCCCAATCCCCTGCTGTAGGCAGAGACCTTCCACTGTCCCAGGCTGCTCCAGCCCCAGTGTCCAACCTGGCCTTGGGCACTGCCAGGGATCCAGGGGCAGCCACAGCTGCTCTGGGCACCCTGTGCCAGCCCTGCCCACCCTGCCAGGGAACAATTCCTGCCCAAGATCCCACCCAGCCCTGCCCTCTGGCACTGGGAGCCATTCCCTGTGTGCTGTCCCTCCAGGCCCTTGTCCACAGCCCTTCTCCAGGGGACTTTAAATAAAGTACCTTCAGACCAGCAGCTTCATTCCTTACCAAACAGCTGTTTCCTAAATGCTGAACTCCTTGGCCCTATCGTATGTGCCTCCTTTCAGGATAACATCTACATGTATGGAGGTAAGATCGATGCGACGGGGAACGTGAGCAGCCAGCTGTGGGTGCTGCACATCCCCCGGCAGAGCTGGGCTGCCCTGACTCCCAAGGCCAAGGAGCAGTACGCCGTGGTGGGGCACTCTGCCCACATCGTCACCCTGCAGGACAACAGCACCGTCATGCTCGTGCTCTTTGGGCACTGCCCCCTCTACGGCTACATCAGCAACGTGCAGGAGTACAACCTCGGTGAGTGAGGGGGGCCCTCCTGGCAGCCACTTCAAGGGAAAGAGTTGGTTTGAAAGTTACTTAAATGACTCATGTTCAGATAGCAAAACACGGGCAATTGTGTTCTCCTCCCCCTGTTTGCATTTACAAGAAGTTGAACCTAACATATTTGTATAACCCAATGAGCAGGCAGCCACGTGCCTCCAGCTTTATACACAGTGTTAGCTCCCAAAGACATAAAGCTGCAATTGAGAGGTAAAGCAGGGCAAGTCTGGGACAGTTTAGATTGAATTTCCTCTCTCCCTCTGACAAAACAAACACTTCTGAAATTATTTTTGAATTCTGCAATTATAATAATGGCTGTAACAATTCAGACCAAATACCTGCTTAACCTGACACCCATGTCCGCAGCAGCAATTGCTATAGGAACCAGGTGCTGAATTTCTGGATTCCCATATCCCTGATAGGATCTGACCCCCACATCCTGGAATAGTCCAGGCTCTGATCTTAGGATCCAGAGATTTCTAGTATCACCAGTGGAGAAGCACAGGAAGCTTTGCAGGTACACTGAACTGCTACCTAACTCGGAAAGGAAGACACGTTCCTGGCTCCACAGACCATGTAGAGATCATAGTTAAGCACAGGAAGTTCACAAGAGGAATGTGCTGGTTATTCTCAGGAGTAGTGGCCCTGTCTGCACTTTGTCCTGCAGTCATGCTGATCCAGAGGATCTGCTGGAGCTCATGTGAGTGAGATTTCTTCCTCTAGGAGAAATCCAGAGAGAACCAGGGTGTGTGGGGCAGTGATTTGTTTCTGCCACGTGTGATCTGGCAGACTGTTCAATTCCTTTGCCTTTTGTGTGCCTGCTCTGGCCTGGAATTGGGAAGCTTGTATAGGGTTTCATTCAGCATTTACTACAGAGATTTGGTGTGTAATGTGGTATTTTTATTTCAATTGCCATTATGTCTAAAGTGCTTCAGACCAATGTTGTTTTAGTGAGTGAGATATAGGTTCATTAATCACATATTAGTTTTTAACTGCAGTGTTCTTCACAGTCAGGCTTTGTTTCAGTGCTGTCTGGCTTTATATATATATATTTATATATATGTATAAAAAGTAAAAGTGCTCTTGAGTCCCATTCCAAATCAAGTCATGGTGCTGGCATTTTCATGTCATTGAAATGCAATCTATTATTTGTCTACTTTTTATTTCTCATTTACTTAGCTTGTCTGCAACATGCAATAAATGACTGTGGAAGAGCTATTTCTGCTCTAATTAAAAATATCTGGCAATGCTTCTTGACAACAGGCTTCTTAGAGGAGAATATTTTGGGATTAGAAGTGATAGAGACAGTGTCTAGATCTGAGTCAGGGGAATCCCAATTTATTTCACCATGTTGTTGCTGAGTTATTAATAGACAGAAATGAACCATGTTTTGTCACTCATTTTTCAGTGACAAATACCTGGAGCATCTTACAGACGAGTGGAGCTTTGGTGCAAGGAGGATATGGGCACAGCAGTGTTTATGACCCAAACACAAGATCCATCTATATCCACGGGGGTTACAAAGCGTTCAGTGCCAACAAGTACAGGCTGGCAGATGATCTCTACAAGTATGAGGTTGATTCCCGTATGTGGTAAGTGCTTCTTCTTCTGTCTTTTTCCTGTTTACCACCCTGTCAGTTTTGTTTGTAGCGAACAAGAGGATGGATGTTTTATAAGGGTACAGTGGTTTATATCTACCTGAATTCAGGATAGATGCAGTCTTCTTGGATCTCGTTTTTATGTCCCCTTATGAATAGAGAATGATATAATCAATATAATCAAGGCTGTGAACAAGCCAAGAAATCAGTTTTAATCTATTGTTTGATTCCAGCTGAAAGGAAAAATATTTGATGTTTTTTTCTTGCTAGCCATTCAGCCTGTGCATATGAGTGCAGTTACTGCAGTCATGCACGTGATAATCCATTCTGCAGTTAAGACTGTAAAAGAATTTCTATTATAACCCTATTTTCTTCTGGACCTGTAACTGCTCGGAATGTTCACTTCTTAAGCTGAAACCTTCTCTGATTTGTTTCTGCCCAAAGGTGAGTTTTATTAAAAAGCTACAGCCACACTTCACAGCCTGAAGCAACAGAGGTGAAATACTTTTTCCTTAATTCTGTGTTTTTCTTAATGTCGATTCTAAAGGCTCCTGACAAAAAGGAGACTGTCTTTTGGGTTAATACATGTAAATTTGACTCGTTACATCTCTTATTGCGTGTTAAAAGCTTGTGTTTCTGTTTGTGAGTCTGTACTGATGAGGAAGGTAATGAGTGACTAATTTCCAACCTCCTCCTTCCCACTCAGTTGTACACACAGAAATAACCCCACTTCTGTGGGCAGTTGGTTTGTGAGGATAGTGCAGAAGGGAATATTTCCCAATAAATTACAGCTGCACTGATGCCTGAGGAGTGCAAACAGCCGTGCCTGCCCAATGAGCACGGGGGTTATCAAAGTGTGGGCTGGGTAACCCCGAGCCTGCTGCGGGTTCGGGCTGGGTGAGTTTGCTGCGGGTTCGGGTTCGGGTTCGGGGCCGGGCTGGGTGAGTTTGCTGCGGGTTCGGGTTCGGGGCCGGGCTGGGTGAGTTTGCTGCGGGTTCGGGGTGTGCTGGCTGTGCTGTGAGGGGGAAGGGACGTGTGGCTGTGGCAGGGACAGGCAGGGTGAGGTGGCCGGGTAAGGGACAGCTTGGGGTCAGCCAGTCGTGCAGAAGGAAGGAGGAAACTTGCAGAGAGAAGGAGTCAGTGCTGTGTGAAGCAGCTGATGAGGAAAGGAGTCAGAGTTGCCTGAGAGAAATCCACTGAAAGAAAGCGTGAGAAGCTTTTCATAAAGGACTGGTGATGGTGCCAGTCGTGTCCATCTTGGCAACTGCAACACACTTCCTCTCAGGATTGACTTGATCTTCCACATTAGCCTTGGAGTGGACAAATCTGGCTGAGTAGGCAGAAACTTAACAAATGTGACAATGTTCTTCCAAACTCCTGCAGCACCAATTTTCTTTTGTTAGTTTGGTAAGCTCTGTTGAACAAGTGGAGAATGTAGGACTGTCTGTTCATCTCTCTCTGCCTTTTTTTTTTTTTTTTTTGTGTCATTGACTCTTTGCTTTATTCTTCAGTGATTTAGGCCTTCTCTTCCTTGTTAAATCTCATGAGCTTCCCATGGGCCCTCTTCTTGAGCTCCTCTAGGTCCCTCTAGAACAAATCCTGTCCCTCAGGCATGTTAACTGCACATTCAACTTGATGTCCCTTAGTGGAAGGGACCTTAAAACTCAACCCATTCCACCCCCTGCCATGGGCAGGGACACTTCTGCTATCCCAAGGTGCTCCAAGCCCCAGTGTCCAACCTGGCCTTGGGCACTGCCAGGGATCCAGGGGCAGCCACAGCAAATCTGGGAATTGCAGCCCAGGCAGGAATTCCTTCCCAAGATCCCAGCCCAATCTCCCCTTTCCCAGTGGGAGCCATTCCCTGGGTCCTGTCCCTCCAGGCCTTGTCCCCAGTTCCAGCTCTCCTGGAGCCCCTGCAGGGACTCTGAGCATTCCCTGGGATTTTCCCTTCTCCAGGGGAACATTCCCAGCTCTCCCAGGCTGCCTCCAGAGCAGAGGGGCTCCAGCCCTGCAGCAGCTCCGGGGCCTCCTCTGGACTCTCTCCAGCAGCTCCACATCCTCCTGAATTTGGGATCCAGGCCTGGGGCAGCTCTGCAGGTGGGGTCTCACCTGAGCATGGGGCACTGGGGCAGAATCCCTTCCTTCAACACAAATCCTCTCAGAAAAGTAGGAAAATCCTTCAAAAGATGCCCCTCTGTGTTCAGTGCCATCAAACCTGCTGGTTAAAGTTGAGATCAGTGGTGAGTTTGATTAGTGCTTCCCATGATTTTGTCACTAATGAGCCAGTGTGTTGTGCAGGTATTAACCTGCAGGGCTCCATTTTCAGGGGCTGTATAGACTTCCTTAAAATAGATTTTTTAGTTGTTAGCAACAGATGCTGCCCAGTGTGAAATAATTCTTTGGGTTGCTATAAAAGCAGAGTTACTACAAAATATTGGCATCTTCCCAGGCTCGCTATATTCAAAAGACAGGTTAGTGTGAGAACTTGAGAATCCCTAGGGAAAGAATTGATGATTTGAAGATCTATAGCTTCAGAAAGAGGCTCTCATAGATATTTCTCCTACAAACTGGCAAAGCAAATGGAAAGATGAGATTGGAATTACAGGTGGAATTGAACAATGGGGAATGTAATTGTTAGCACCTCATTAGGAAAAGTAGTTAGATACTATCACCCTCCTCCCTGCTCCCTCAAAATGTTCTTCAGCTTGGATTTATGGAGTGTTTTGCCTTTGCCAGGTACTTAGCAGTGTCATTAATACCTATATTTTTATTTCTGAAGGACTATTCTGAAAGACAGCCGATTTTTCCGCTACTTGCACACAGCTGTGATAGTGAGTGGGACCATGCTGGTGTTTGGGGGAAACACTCACAATGACACCTCCATGAGCCACGGAGCCAAGTGCTTTTCTTCGGATTTCATGGCCTATGATATTGGTAAGTTCTTGCAGAAATAATAACGACCCCCCAAATACTTGGCTATTCCCAGGGACCTGTCCCAGTTTGTCTCCAGAATGCCTGGTTTGTGTGTAGGTGTATTATCCCAAATGGTGCTGGGCACAGGGATGTGCAGTCAGGAGAGGCTCATTAGCTTGCTACAGGATTCCAAGCAAATGAGGTGCAGTGATTTCCAGTTACAAACAACAGCAGTTCCTTTGTCAACAGTTTATACCCAACCTTGGGCATTAAAACTTAAGTCTTAAACTGCATATTGTTACAGGATCATAAAATCATGGAATTGTTAAGATTGGAAAAACGTTTAAGATCACCAAGTCCAACTGGCAACCCAGCCCCACCACCATTTTCACCACCAAACCATGTCCTCAAGTGCCACTTCCACACTTTTTAGCACTTCCAGAGATGATGACTCCATCACTGCCCTAGGCAGCTCGTTCCAGTGTCTTGCAACCCTTGGCATGAAAAAATATTTCCTAGTATCTAATCTACAATTCCCTGGCCCAACTTGATGCTGTTTTCTGGCCTGCTATCTCAGCCACAAATCTATTCTGATATTTTTAGTGTGTTTTAATCTATGATTGATCAAAAATTCAAGTTCTTAGGGCAGTTAAAAGCACTAGACCCTGCTGAAACTCAGCCTGTACTGCTCTTTTTTTAACTGCTTTTTTCAATAATAAAGCCAAATTTTTAGGCTGGATGTTCTGAGTTTCAGTAGCCAGGAGAGGGCAGCATTTATTTTTGGATTTGGATTCCAGAGACAGTGAGTTTAAAGAACAAGGAAAGAAAAGGTGGAATTACATAAAAGAAGATGCATACACAGCCAGATAATTCACACTGGGGAAAAACACCACTCTCTACTCTGACATTCACCTTTTGCTCTCAGAATTGCCCTAAATGTGGCTTCCCTGAAATAATCCTGTAAATCTGAAATCTTGAAGTGACCTCCCCCCTGGTTTGTGAGAGGAAAATGCCAGTGAATACTTGGGTCATCAAGGTTGGGTTTCCTTGTGCCCTTTTGCTCTCCATTACAGCAGTTTTTCCATTCTGCCTCCTGTGACTTCAAGTCACATCCCCCTGGAATCTTTGTGTGCTCCTAGCTAGCTTTATTTTGACTTTTTTTTATTTTTTTTTTTTTAATTGAAGAGTTAAAATGAGGTATTTGACCAGGTTGGATGGGGCTTGGAGCAGCCTGATCTAGTGGAAGGTGTTCCTGCCCATGGCTCAGAACTGTAGTGAGATTGTTTTAAGGTGCCAGCCAGGCCAGAGTGTTTTGTCATTCTGTGGCAGTCATGAAGAGTTTGATTTTTTAAAACTGGTAGAAACAGTGATAGATTTTTCTTTCTGCTGTCTGCCCTGACCTGCTGAACTCTGTTAGGTATAAAACACAAAATGCATTAATTTGACAAAATATGCCAATAATGATGTTCATTTTGATTCACTTTAGGTAACAGGCAGGTTCATGTTACATGACATGAGTGATGTAGTCAACATTCCCAGTTCTTACCAGGTATACACTGGTATGTGAAGCTTACATTGATTTTACCTCACATGATGGGTGAAAGGTGTTCTTGAGTCCCCTCATTCCCTAGAAAAGCCTGAAAAGAGCAGCTTTTTTTCAGAAATAAGACCACTTCTTTTGTTCTCTTCATTGCAGGAGCCATTGTGCATGATTTTCCTTATTCCATGTGACTAGGAATGCATTAGGGTGGTGGTTCATCATTTGTGTCACAGCAAAAGCCTCGTTTCAGTGGTTCTTCATGCATGATCTCTGCAGTAATTAATTACCCTGGTCATGCTCCCGTTGGTCTCCATGGGAATAAGCCATATAACCCCCCTGTTATCTATCCCTTGATGTTCCCAAGGCACAAGTTACCCGGGAGGAGACCAAACAAGGTCACCTGATACTGAGAGCCTTCAGTGGAGAGGCTTAGTAATTGTCTTTATTCCCTACTTTTATTGTATGCTGGCTGGCTGGTTTACTCATTTTTTACATCTTGTTGATAAGCCATCATGATTGATTAATGATCACTGTGATGGCTGGGAGACTGGAGAGAAGTGGAATCAAACCCAGTCTGAAACAAAGGCTTCAAACCCAGGTCTTCTCCTTAACCTTTGCCATTAAAACTTACTTTGGTGGTAACTAATTTTATTTACATCATCAAATTTTTCTGGTTTTCCCTCCTCAAATTTCCAAGTAATTGGAGCACATGCACTGAGTATTGGGAGGACATAAAATCTTTTTTTCTGTGTGGGCAATGCTAACAGCTTGCACTGAGATGTGTGCTGGGGGTGAGCAATACAAATTCTTGAATGTTGCTTATCCTTTATCCTCTACTTGACTAGGCTGGGCCGTATTCAATCCAGCTTGTGCAGGTGCTGCCTAGTTTGGGAAGGTTTCAGGCTAACAATCCAGCTGTGTGCCTGGGTTAGTCTCGATTCTCAGGACAAGCCTTCAGACATTTGGGTTGGGTGAGCACTTGGGCAGAGCTGTCTCACAGGATTTTCTGTCTTTTCTGCACACTGAAATGGCCAATTAGCTCTTCCTATCCCCGAAATTGGTCTCTCTGGCCTTTGCCAAAAAGTTTCCTGCTCTGCAGGAGCTCTGGGTGGAAAAATACCTCACTTAACCCTCTTAAGCTGCTACTTATATAAAGGTGCTGCTTTTAAATAGGTCTTTTCGCCCCACAGAAGAGACACTAAAACTCTTCTATTTACCCCATCAAAATTCTAATTCTGATGACAAACACAGGAAGAGGCTGCATGTTTTTGTAGCTGGTATGCTCTGTTTGAACATACACATTTAATAAATCCTGGCATTGTAAGTTTTAGGTTAAGTCAGGACGGAGAAGTTTCTTTGTATTCTCAGAATTACTCGATTTTTCTAATACTTGATCTCTGGTTAAAAAATGGGAAAGAAGCTTAGAAAGAAAAATATTCCTGGCCTCCTATTAATCTAGAAAAACGTGTTTCTTAGCCTCACATAACACACAACTTAAGGGCTTAAAAATTGCAAATTGGTTTCCAGTTTTTCTGAAGTCTCCTATTAAAAATTGGAACTGTCATGCTTGGCATGAGTGAGGCTGGGCTAGGTTAAATTCTTTGAAAATTGAGCAAATGACATATAAAAATAAAATTCAAAATCACAATTTATCAAAGTACTGACTCTAACTGTCTTCTGTCTTCTCTTTATCAGGGCTCTTGAAAAAAAATTGCTCTGCATCTGAGTTTTTATCCAATAATTCTCCAATTAAATTTAGTAAAAAATTAAAACTTTTTCTTTGCCCCTTTAGTTTATTCAGAGACTAGTTTGGTTTGTGGGCTTTTTTTTTTCCCAGAGGGCCAGTCCATTACACAATGGTTTTATCTCTTATTGAAGAATTTTAGGAGTATTTGAGGGCTGTGTAGATCTTTACAGAAGATTGACTTTTCTGTCTTAATTGCATAAATTGCATCCGAGTGCCTGTAGGGTATTGGACCCCAAGGTGATCCATTCCCTTGAGAAGTTTAAGTGTTATGAATTGGACTGACTTTTCCTACTTTTGTTCTTTTGCTCAGTGGGTTAGATGTTTCTTAGTTTGTTTTTTTCTCACATGCTACCCAAAGGAAAAAAATTACCTGAGAAACCAAGTAAAAAATGAAGCAGAACTTATAAATTTTATGCTAATAGAAAAAGATGGCATAATCTAACATTGTATTAAAAAAACAGCCACAAATCCTTAAGCTATGATGAGTGAAAAATATTTTTAAAAACATGGATATCTGCCCTCTAGGAACATAATGGGAATGGAAAAAAGAAAAAAGATAAGCCTCTGTTCTCAGTCATACTGGTTTGGGGCAAAACTGCAAAGAATTCGTGTATAAACAGATAAAACCAGAACTTGTTACATGGTGAAAAATCCTACTAGTAAAGGAGGAAAAGTAGCTGCTTCTTGTCCTGTTCCCAGACCCCAAATCCCCCCGGCTGTCCCCTCCTGTCAGGGAGTTGTGCAGAGCCACAAGGTCCCCCCTGAGCCTCCTTTTCTCCAGGCTGAGCCCCTTCCCAGTTCCCCCAGGAATTCTCCAGCCCCTTCCCAGCTCCCCCAGGAATTCTCCAGCCCCTTCCCAGTTCCCCCAGGAATTCTCCAGCCCCTTCCCAGCTCCCCCAGGAATTCTCCAGCCCCTTCCCAGTTCCCCCAGGGATTCTCCAGCCCTTTCCCAGCTCCCTCAGGAATTTTCCAGCCCCTTCCCAGCACTGTTCCCTTCCCTGACCTGCTCCAGCCGCTCGGGGCTTTGCTGGACCGTGGCAGCACTTTGGGATCACGGCGGAGGGAGCTGCTGTGGGAATTGTCTCGTTCATTGTGCTCTGGATCCTTTCTGAACTGGGCTTTTCCTCGCAGCCTGCGATCGGTGGTCGGTGCTCCCTCGGCCGGGCCTGCAGCACGATGTGAACAGGTTCGGGCACTCGGCTGTGCTGTACAACAGGTGAGGGCTCGGCGGGCCCGGGCTCGGCGTGTGTCCCTTTCCCTCAGGGCTCGGCGTGTCCCCTTCCCTCAGGGCTCGGCGTGTGTCCCCTTCCCTCAGGGCTCGGCGTGTGTCCCCTTCCCTCAGGGCTCGGCGTGTGTCCCCTTCCCTCAGGGCTCGGCGTGTGTCCCCTTCCCTCCGGGGCTCGGCGTGTGTCCCCTTTCCTCAGGGCTCGGCGTGTGTCCCCTTGCCTCCGGGGCTCGGCGTGTGTTCCCTTCCCTCCGGGGCTCGGCGTGTGTCCCCTTCCCTCCGGGGCTCGGCGTGTGTCCCCTTCCCTCGGGGCTCGGCGTGTGTCCCTTTCCCTCAGGGCTCGGCGTGTCCCCTTCCCTCAGGGCTCGGCGTGTGTCCCCTTCCCTCAGGGCTCGGCGTGTGTCCCCTTCCCTCGGGGCTCGGCGTGTGTCCCCTTTCCTCAGGGCTCGGCGTGTGTCCCCTCAGGGCTCGGCGTGTCCCCTTTCCTCAGGGCTCGGCGTGTGTCCCCTTCCCTCAGGGCTCGGCGTGTGTCCCCTTCCCTCGGGGCTCGGCGTGTGTCCCCTCGGGGCTCGGCGTGTGTCCCCTCGGGGGCTCGGTGTCCCCCTCGGGGCTCGGGGTCCCCTCGGGGCTGCGCTGCCCCGTCCCTGGCAGTGCCCAGGGCCCCGCTGGATGGGTTGGAGCAGCCTGGGACAGTGGAGGGTGTCCTTGCCCGTGGCAGCGGGGGCAATGAGGAGGGATTTCAGGTTCCTTCCTACCCAAAGAATTCTGTGAATCTCTGAAAGTTTTCAAATCTTCACTCCTGTAATGCCTGCAGTATTCACCTGTTCCCATCAGCCTTCATTACTGGGTGACACTGTCCCGGCTCACTTAGTTTTTTCAATAATTTGGGGTTTTTTTCATTATTTTTATGCATATTTTTATTTTTTATTTATTTCATACGTAATGGTGTATTTCATATTTATTTCTTAGCTGCACTGACAACATTTATTTCCAATTGTGAATTTCACTCACGCTTTTTAAAACTTGGCTGTTTCACTTTACACACCTTCTCCTATGGGGCTGCTCTTCCCCAGGCACATGATGTCCAGTATTTAGGTGAAATCTTAGGTGAGATTTTGGCTCTTAAGCCTTACAGACCGTAATGAGATCCCTGCTTCCAGATGAACAGCTGTTAGTAACTCAGTGCAATCAAGTTTGAGAAATTAACTTCATAGGAGGTTTAAAATAGAACGAAAATCATGGAAAAAATACTTATTATTCAACCAAAACTTCTGTTTTCAGTTGCCTTGGCCCTTCTTCACTGTATTTTTAAGGTGCATTGACGGACACAGATGCATAGAGAATTTGTGTGACATTTTTGTGTAACTACTACAATTTAATGTTTTTGCCTGGTGCAGCTGTGATACTGAAGGAGTTTAGAAATCCCCCGCTCCTCCCCCTACAAAACATTATTTGTTTTGGGAGTTGTTCGAGGTTTTTTAGTTGACACAATGACTCTGCTCAGTTGTTACTAGCCATGCAAAGTGTGGTTTTCCTACAGAGGAGCAGAGAGAGTGACAGCACCAAATTGTTTTGTCACAGTTTCTGAACTCTTCTTTATTGCTGTGATACCATCTCCCCAATTTTTAGCCTTCCTCTGTGTCTTGCCAGTGCAGATTACAGGAGGATCCCACATTTTTTTCAGAATTTGATGTATAATCACGTTGATCAGGTTCCTGCGACGTTTTGGCTGAAGGGGAACATCAGTTGATGACCTTGAATAGCTTTGACTCTGTGTTGAGTCTCTCAGGCTTATCTGAAACAGTGAAATTTGTCTGACCTTTTTTTTAGTGCCTCCCTTAACTGAGAGCTATTTATTTGGATTTATATATGCTAGCATGTAATAAAACACTTCCCTCAGACCTTAAATCCCATTTACCTGGAGCAGTACTCTGTCCATGAAAACAGCTGCGTTTTTCTCTCTTTACTTCCATATTGTCTAGCACCATGTACGTATTTGGAGGCTTCAACAGCCTCCTCCTGGGTGACATGCTGAAGTTCACACCTCAGAGATGTGAGGCTTTTGCCAACGAGACGTCGTGCCTGCAGGCAGGTCCTGGTGTCAGGTGTGTGTGGGCTCCCCGCCCTCCTCGCTGCATCCCCTGGGAAAACGCAACAGTGGAGCAGCAGCAAAAGGTCCTTGAAGACTGTCCTCCCAAGCCAGGTATGTGTCACATTCTCCCTGTTCCCCCTTTTCTGAAAGGCTCGCAGGCTCTTTTTCTCTTTCCACATTCTGTCCTGTGTTAATTGTGTGCCATCACAAGGTCAGGTTTTAGATGGGGGCTCTGACTGTGCTTCCATGTGTCCTGGGGGCCCTTCCTCTGACCAAGGCTCATGGAGATGTTTCTGTCTCCTGCTCCTGAAGCTGTTTGTTCATGAGCTCTTTTTCCTACCCTGCGTTTTGGACTTACTTTTCTATCTCTAACATTGTCACCAGCCAGGAATTGGACCTGGACCATTCTGTAAGTGTTTGCTCCAAGAATTGACCTTGTGAGAGTCAAGAATTTGCTGAAGCACACCATGGGGCAAGGAAGGACATCTGGGTCTGGTGCAGTTGTCCTGTACTCTTCAAAAGAGACAGCAGGAACACTGCTTTAGGAGAAGTTACTTAATTTTTTTTGGCAGGGGCTTGGTACCAGATGATATTTAAGGTCCCTTCCAACCCAAACCATTCTGGGGTTCTATGATTCTTTGTATAGAGGCAGATAAAACAATTTAATGTTTTAAGGTCTGATTCCTGTATTTCCTCTTAGAATATTTTTAAACAACTTTATCCTCATACATTCATTGCTCTGAATTGATTATACAACCCTTGATTCTGTAACAGATGTGCAGCCTTTAATTATTTTATAGAAACTGATGTAAAGGGACATTGCCTTGCTGGGCTCTCAATGTATAATAAATTTTCACAAAACACAGGCAATAAATAATTGGAAAGATGAATGAAAAGTTCAAACTTCACATGAAAATGCTCCACTTGAAAGCCAGGCTTGCAGGAAGATGGGCCTGTGGTGGGAGATGGCCACTGTCCCTATGGAATATCCTCTGGCATCATTTCCCTAGGCATTAATGTTTTGTAGTTCATGTGCTTCCATGTCTTGGTACATTATTTTCTGGTGGTGTGTTTTAGGGCTCCTTGGACACAAAAAATGATTGCTGTTGTAAATAAAAGCAATTTTCTATCAGTTCAAACACATGGAAGTACCTGATTTTAGTTGCTAACAGAAAATCTACAGGCACTGCTGTTTGGTTGTATCTTTTGCTGTAACTAATCAAGTTCTTAGAGCTCTGTCAGGAAATGCCTGTTTTTGGTCATGCAGGTTTTTTTCTTTAATAGTTGTAGACAATGAAAAATGTGATCAGATTACAGACTGCTACAGCTGCACAGCCAACACAAACAGCTGTCAGTGGTGCTCTGACCAATGTATCCCAGCACACAACAACTGTACAGAGGAGCAGGTAATGGCTCTTAATGCTTTCTTAGTTTAAATTTGCCCTTTGGAATAGAAAATGTCCACATTTTCATCTGTCACTGTTATGATCCCTGTTTTGTTATTCCCAGTGCATGTCTAGCTCAAAAGTGCTACATGCTTGGATTTTTTCAATTGCATTGAATTTTCCAATGAATTTAGGAGGATGGCTGTGGGCAGGGGAAGAGGTGGAGATTTCACCATGATATGATTATTCATTAGTCACATTTTGGGTTTGATATCACTAGGGCTTTTCCTAGAAAAAAACAAAATAAAAATATTTAGTATGGAAAACATATCAGGTGGTGTTTTGGGGGAATATCTTGGATAAGCAGTTCAGGCTGTGCCCAGTTCCACAGCTTTTGGATATATAAATTGCTTTGGAGAGCTGAACTGTGATATGTAGTGCTGTAATCATGGCTGTTATAAACCCATATGGTTTGTATACCAAAAAAAGCCTCACCTATACTATTTATTTTAGGTTCCTGTTACTGTCTATGACAATTGTCCTAAGGATAATCCTGCCTACTACTGTAACAAAAAGACGAGTTGTAAAAGCTGTGCCATGGATCAAAACTGTCAGTGGGAACCTCGGAATCAGGAGTGCATTGCTTTGCCAGGTAGGTACTGGTGGCATAACCCAAATTCACCCATTCCAAAAGTTGTTGAGGGTTTTTAAAAATTTTTATTGGTTTTATCCCTAAATCTGTAATTTTTAGCGTTACAATGGAGCAAATAGTGTTTAATCATGCTAGCTTTGGTTTGAAACTTAATTTGTAGTAAATCCAACAAATCTGCTGGAATATTTTTCAGTCCCTGTTGTCTAAAGAGGACTATGATCACTCGTATAATTATTAGGCTGTATTTCATCTCTCCCTTTTCATTTGATAAAAGCTATTGATAATAGGCTTTTGTAAGATATTAGATTCAATAATGCATGCTATTTAATTTAGGAACCAAAATTGTGCAAAAGCATAATGTCACATACTGGACAAATGAGGCAGGTAACACCTGAAGTGTTTAAGGAAAATTCTCCTATTAGAGTGTTGCCAGTGGAGCTCACAGGAGCTGGTTATTAGTTCCATTGCAGTAACTATTTTTTTATCCCAATGACTGGGAGAGAAATGCAGGATCTTCAGTGATTAACATTTGTAGGTAATAAAATACAGAGAAAAGGGGAGAAAACCATTAGACAGGACATTTTAATGGATGTGGAAGGCCTTCCCCTAGGAACTGGTAGGTCTGGACATGTCCAGGTCTGGTGTTTGCCAGTCTGCAACAGCTTAAAATTGAGGAGACTTTGAAGAAGATCAATAAAAGTGAGAAAAACATCTTTTAGTGAGATTGATAAAGAGCTTGGTCTGTTTTATCTGATGTAGAAAAGGAGGTGACCTGATCATGTGTGTAAAAAATTGACACTTGAGAGCTTTTCCATCTAGTCTGAATTCATTTAGTCTGAATTCACACTGGAAATGCCCATCAGGATTTTTTCCGTAAGGGAAATGATTAATCACAAAGTGTAAGGAGTTCTTAAGCAGTGGGGTTGTGCTCAAGGTGAAGCAGGGATTAATCGTGGTAGTTTGTGCTGTGGACAGGAGTAGCACAACCCTTTCCTGCCAAAAGGTCCCCTGACAACTGTGGGTGAATAAGTGGCTTCAAGACATCAACAAAATAAATTTTTTTTCCTCTTTTGCCTACAGCAGTTTTGCTATTCAACATTGTAATAAGTGCTTTGATTATGTACTGCAAATAACCAAATGCTGATGCTGGACTTCAGCTCCCCTAAACAGATTTCCTTCTCCTCCAGTATTATTATGTATCAATATTTCTGAGCACACCTCTAAGTCATTCTGGTTTGAGAAGGGGCTGCAGGTGTTTCTTAGTGGAAGAGTTCATAGAATCTGTTAAGGCTGGAAAATACCTCCAAGATCATCATCAAATTCAGCCTCTGTCCCAACCTCACCTTGGCACTAAGCCACAGCACTAAGAGCCGTGTCTGCTCATTTTGCTCATTTTCTGAACATTTCTAGAGGTGGGGACTCCACCACTGACCTGGCCAGCCGCTTACAATGCTTGGCAACACTTTCAGGGAAGAAATTTTCCCTATTATGCAACCTAAACCTTTCCTGGCACAACTTGAGGGCATTTCCCCTCATTCCTGTTCCCAGATCCCAAATCACCCCGGCTGTCCCCTCCTGTCAGGGAGTTGTGCAGAGCCACAAGGTCCCCCCTGAGCCTCCTTTTCTCCAGGTTGAGCCCCTTCCCAGCTCCCCCAGGAATTCTCCATTCCCTTCCCAGCTCCCCCAGGAATTCTCCATTCCCTTCCCAGCTCCCTCAGGAATTCTCCAGCCCTTTCCCATCTCCCTCAGGAATTCTCCAGCCCCTTCCCAGCTCCCCCAGGAATTCTCCAGCCCCTTCCCAGCTCCCCCAGGAATTCTCCAGCCCCTTCCCAGCTCCCCCAGGAATTCTCCAGCCCCTTCCCAGCTCCCCCAGGAATTCTCCA
Source organism: Acridotheres tristis (assembly GCA_037013685.1). Lineage (NCBI taxonomy): Eukaryota > Metazoa > Chordata > Aves > Passeriformes > Sturnidae > Acridotheres > Acridotheres tristis. The sequence continues at coordinate 72,039,740 of CM072888.1, read as the reverse complement.
GCCCCTTCCCAGCTCCCCCAGGAATTCTCCAGCCCCTTCCCAGCTCCCCCAGGAATTCTCCAGCCCTTTCCCAGCTCCATTCCCTTCTCTGGACACGCTCCAGCCCCTGCAGGGCTCTCAGAGCTGCCCCAGCACTGGAGGTGCCCCAGCAGTGCCAGCACAGGGGACAAGGACACTGCCCTGGCCCTGCTGCCACCCCAGAGCTGGCACAGCCCAGGAGCCATTGGCCCCTTGCCCACTTGGGCTCATATGTTTTCATGGTTCTTTCACTACCTTGGTTGTTGGGATGGTCACCTGTATCTCTGGGTTTACTTTCTTTGCCCCTCAGAAAATATCTGTGGAACAAACTGGCATTTGGTTGGCAACTCCTGCCTGAAGATCACCAACGCCAAGGAGAACTATGATCATGCCAAACTGTCCTGCAGGTCCAACGGTGCTTTACTGGCTTCCCTCACCACCCAGAAGAAGGTGGAGTTTGTTCTGAAGGAGCTGCAGAAGTTTCAGTCTTCTGTGAGTGCTTCTCTTGTGCATCCCTTGCTAATAAAGCTGTGGCTGTGGAGAAGTCCTTGCTGAAGTGTTGTATGCTCTGTACACAATGGAAATGCCTCTTAACCAAAACCAACTGATTTTCTTTTGAAATTCAGTGTACCCTCTGGTTGCTTTTGAGCTGAAATTGTAGAGAATATAAATGGGAAAGATAAATATAAACATACACAGTGCCTTAGAGATAGCATTTTCTGTACCGGAATCACACCTGCATTTCCCCAGTGGAATACAGGACTGCAGCAGGAGCCCTCTGGTGACCTGTGCACAATATTTTATAAATAAAAGTCCCTTTGGGGCACTGGAGGTGTTTAATGTAAAGTATTGAGGTATTTACTCCACTCAGAAAAGCAGCTGTTTAAAATGTCGCCTTCTTATTCCACAGAGCTGCTTGGCTTAGTTGGCATTATTTGTGTATGATTTAGTGGCAGGTGCTTCTCTCTCAGGCCCAGGGAGAAGTGAATTGGAATTTTTCCCTCTTCATGCATCAGTGAAATAAATACATATTTTTTCCAGTCCCTGGGAGAAGAGAGATGTTCAGGGCAGGTTGTGTAGGTGGTGCTATAGCCCTGACAAAGAACGATGCTGTGCATCTCTTCTAAAATCCTGAATTAGCCTGGAAAGCTGCTGAGGCCCGATGGCACATCAGAGTAACAACTCCTGGGTCCCAGAGGCCGCTGTGGGAAGGAAAAATGAGGCTGGAGACAACAGGATTGGTTTTTTTCAAGGGACAACGTGCTTCAGTACTTAAGAGAAATATTCCCCTGTTAAAACAAGAACTGCCATCTCTGTTTTATCTGAGGAATGCCCATTTCGCTCATTCCCTGCCTTGATTCCCTTTGTAGTTTTTTTAGAGGGGAGTCAGTTTAGCCAAAGAAAGGTACGCTGCAGTTTAAGCAAGATTGTTTGTTAAATCTTTTGCAAAATGAGGAAGCCAAGCCTGGGATACTGTAAAAATACATGATTCTGACAGCTCCAGGTGTTTCTGGATATTCCAGTAGCTGAGTGCAGAGTAAATTCCTAAAGACACACAGTAACCCTTTCCTCACAGTGTTTAAATCTTTACACTGCGTATGGGATTTTTTTTCCCACCTACAGAGTCCTTTGAAAAGTGAGCCTAAAGGGACTAGGAACCTATTTTAATGGATATTAGTATAGAATGCTTGTAAGGTAGGAAACTGTATCCTGGGCTGATCCCAGAGTGTGGGCAGCAGGAAAGGTGGGAATTGTGTCCCTGTGCCCCCCTGCTCAGGTGAGACCCCACCTGCAGAGCTGCCCCAGGCCTGGATCCCAAATTCAGGAGGACGTGGAGCTGCTGGAGAGAGTCCAGAGGAGGCCCCGGAGCTGCTGCAGGGCTGGAGCCCCTCTGCTCTGGAGGCAGCCTGGGAGAGCTGGGAATGTTCCCCTGGAGAAGGGAAAATTGCAGGGAATGCTCAGAGTCCCTGCAGGGGCTCCAGGAGAGCTGGAATTGGGGCCAAGGCCTGGAGGGACAGGACACAGGGAATGGCTCCCACTGCCGGGGGCAGGGCTGGATGGGATCTTGGGAATGAGGAATTGTTCTCTGGCAGGGTGGGCAGGGCTGGCACAGGGTGCCCAGATTTGCTGGGGCTGCCCCTGGATCCCTGGCAGTGTCCTGGGACAGACTGGATGGGACTTGGGGCACTGGTGGCTGTGCTGTGGGAGGCTCTGCTTTGCAGTTGCTGCTTTTTCAAGTAAACTCTATGTGGATGTTTACTAATAACAAGAAAATGTGTTGGTATTAGCATGATATGCTTTGTAACCCTGTTGCTGTTGGAAGGTGCAGCTCTAAGGTATAAAAGTGCATAAAATCAGTTTGAAGTAGGTGATGTTTACTTATTTTAGCAGTAAAACCACATATTATGCCAACAGAGTTGAAATGCTCCTCCCCAGAATTAAAGTGTGCCAAAAAATAAATTGCCAGTAAAAATAGTTGTCTTATGGGATCTTTATATTAAGAAGTTTGTGGCCAGCAACACTAATTGAGATTTGACTTGCTCCTTTATTTCTAGCCCAAAACTTTGACTCCATGGGTTGGACTGAGGAAAATCAATGTGTCCTATTGGTGCTGGGAAGACATGTCTCCCTTCACCAACACCCTCGTCCAGTGGCTTCCCAATGAACCAAGTGATGCTGGGTTTTGTGGATATTTGGCTGAGCCTTCCCAACAGGGATTGAAGGCAGCAACATGTATCAACGAGGTCAACGGCACTGTCTGTGAAAGGCCAGGTAACAACAGCTGTCTGCTTGATTTAGGTTTCCTAGAGAGTAAAGAGAATACAGTTTATTACATTTCCAATCAGCTTTGCCAAACTTTGCCAAAGAAAAGTACTTCTGAATCAGTGCCTTGTGTACATATTTCATGCAGGAAATAGAAATTTTAAAAATAGCTCAACATTTATGCTGTTAACTGTAGAATATTTGAAGTACATTATTTTAATTATTTTTTTTTCTCGATTGCATACCTACGTGTGACATTTATGGTAATTATGGTATGGAGCAATCTCCTGTTTCAAAAAAACAAAAAAATAAAAGTAACTTTCTGATTGAATTCCCCTTTTTCCCCTTCCCTGCTATGTAGCCAGAGGAGGATTTTATCAAAGTTTGAAATTAATTGGCCAAGACACTTTGGAGATATGAGAACTTTGAAAAAAAGAAGCTATTTGCTTTTGGGAAAAGTCTTCCAGCTTTGTTAAAACTGCATATCTTTTCAGATGGCTTGGTCTGTTAATTCTCCATTGTAGCTGATTATTTCTGAATACCAATTAGTGCCTCTCTAAGTATTCGGGAAGTTGGTTGATTAAATAAAAATTTTAGAGTGCACTGCACCAGTTGTAATAATTCTTTGTGGAAGTGCAGGATGCGAATCCTGAATGTGGAACCTGAACTCAAAATTCTGTATGCTTTCACTTGCAGCACTTGGGCTTAAGCTTTACCCTGGTTTTTATGGTCTGAGAACAGTCACTTAAAGCAAAACTTAAAGCTTTGGCTCATACTGCAAACGGCTGAGTTAGTTTTGCTTTCAGTGCTTGTTTGATGTCTGGAAGTGATCAAATCACATAAAACACGTTGCTGCCTGCTCATGTGAAACAGGGTTCTGCCCTGCACTTTGCTGGGGAGGGTAACTAAGGAACACCTCAGCAGAACTGCAGAGGAAGAGATCGATCTCACAAGAGTATTTACTGTGCCCCTGCATCCCTGGCGGTGCCCAGGGCCAGGCTGGACACTGGGGCTGCAGCAGCCTGGGATGGTGGGAGGTGTCCCTGCCGCGGCAGGGGTGGGATGGGATGGGATTTACAATCCCTTGCCAGCCGAAGCATCCCGTGGTTGTTTGTGGAAGAGAACTGATGGCTGTGCTTCCCCGCAGCCAACCACAGCGCCAAGCAGTGCCGCACGCCCTGCGCGCTGCGCGCCGCCTGCGCCGACTGCACCAGCGGCAGCTCCGAGTGCATGTGGTGCAGCAACATGAAGCAGTGCGTGGACTCCAACGCCTACGTGGCCTCCTTCCCCTACGGCCAGTGCATGGAGTGGTACACCATGAGCAGCTGTCCACGTGAGTCACTGCTCCTGCTGGGGCTGGCCTGCAGCCATCCACAGCCCGTGGGCTGTGCTGGACATGGCCTGGAGCAGAGACCACGGCCGGGCTGGGGGGGCTTTGGGGCAGCCCTGGATCAGAGAACAGGGCTGGGGGGGCTTTGGGGCAGCCCTGGATCAGAGAACAGGGCTGGGGGGGCTTTGGGGCAGCCCTGGATCAGAGAACAGGGCTGGGGGGGCTTTGGGGCAGCCCTGGATCAGAGAACAGGGCTGGGGGGGCTTTGGGGCAGCCTGGTCTAGTGGAAGGTCTCCTGCCCGTGGCAGGGGGTGGAATGACACAGTCTCTAAGGTCCTTTCCAACCCAAACCATTCTGTGATTGCCTGATAATCAAATCCAAATTAGGGTTTACACGAGTATTTTATTCTGAAGTATTATCTCCTTAGAGACTACAGTAGGAATTCCTACCTCATTTTAAATAAATTATACACTTTTTTGCCTCTTTTAGGTAGATGTGAGCAAATTGCAAAAGCTTCATGGCACTTTGGAATAGTGTGCATTCTTTTCAAACTGGAGTAAAAGAGCCTAAAAACTTAAAACAAGTGAAGATGTAGAAGTTATTTTTTTTGTTGAGCTCTTTAGGAGCTGGGTGTGAACAGGGGCATCACAAATAGCTCAAAGTGTTGCAAAATAAGAGATGAAGAAAATGAATTTAAGGAACATAAGAGTGTGAACTTCCCATATTGCCAGAGGTCAAAAGTTGGAGGAAGCATCAGGCAGGAGATGAGTAAGCTGAAATAACAGAAAACAAACTTTTTTTTCTTTTTAAAGGCAAATATTGTCTATTTAACCATCAAAATAGAAAGTCTGCTCATCTTGTAACACCAAGAATCCAGGAAATTTTTTCAAGATGGTCTGGGGAAAAGAATAGAAAAAGTCTTCTGTATGTAAAGAGTTTTTCACCCCTAAAATTCAATCCCATTAGAGAAGGGAGGGACTAAAGGGTGGAATTTTATTCTCCTATTTGTATTCTATGGTTTTTTGACTCAAATAAATACTTGAAATAATAGCATGTGATACTGAAATGTGGTAGGAAGAGGCTCAGAGTGATTGAACTGGCTGGTTTTTAGCCTTTGCTTCCAAATGGCTCATTTGATCATCCGATCTATTCTAAATCAATCAGAGATGTTTTGTAGAGGGACATTAACCTCTGGTGTTAGAAGATGGTGGGTAATGGTTTGAAAAACCTGTGTGTGTTGTGCTGTTTTGTAACTCATTGATTATTGGAACCTTTGTTGATAGTTATCTTAGATTCTGGAATAAATATGCTGATAGGAATTACTGTGTTACTCTGAATATCAAATATTTCTAGATTTGATGAGATAAATATTTTGGTGAGATAAAAATACAGTTACACAGAATACATTCTGCAGTTTTTGTTGCCCATGTTTGAGATAGTGATTTATTCCACAGTTTCACGTTTTGGTTTTTTTTTGCAGCTGAAAACTGCTCGGGGTACTGCACGTGTGCTCAGTGCTTGGAGCAGCCGGGCTGTGGGTGGTGCACGGACCCGAGCAACACCGGCAAGGGCAAGTGCATCGAGGGCTCTTCCCGGGGTCCTGTCAGGATGCCAACCCCATCCACGCCAGGGAAACACAGCTTGGAGCCTGTCCTCAATGCCAGCATGTGTCCTGTGCACAACAGCTACAACTGGTCCTTTATTCAGTGTCCAGGTAAACGGGCAGCGTTCAATTGTCCAACATTTCGATTAAGTGCAGGGGGAGAGAGTTTTTAAGACTATGGTGCTGTCTTGTGTTCTCTCCTGTTAACAGAGGGAGGAGAAGAGTATGGAATATAAATAAGAATTACTTGGAGATGGAAGGAGCTGTGAAGCACCTGAGCTGCATGAAGACATGATTACTTGGGAGAAATGTTTCCTTTCCTTACAAGCCTTTACTGAGATTTTAACTTTTGTTTATTTATTTTAAGGCTGTTTCAAAGAAAGGCAGATCTTCCTTTGATGAAGGTTGTCTTAAGTGTTAATAATGCTTAGGATGATTTTTAAGTAATGTTTTGTACAGAAAGCCAGCACTCCCCTTCCTATTCCTTGTAAATCCATCCCACCAGCAGCTTTCAGTCCAATGTGCACACGATGCTTCGCACTTCGGTTTTCCGCGTGTTGCTTTAAATTTCACTTTTTGATATACACCTGTCGTTGGGTCTGTGTATCGCTAGCAAGAGACAAGAACCTCTTGGGAAGGTGCATGCAAAGGTTTCATTTGTCCTCTGCACAGCACAGACCCCTGAGGGTCTCTGGGGGCTGGATTTGAGCACCATTACTCACAGTTTCCCTGTTTTCCACAGCCTGTCAGTGTAACGGGCACAGCAAGTGTGTGAACGAGAGCATCTGTGAGAAGTGTGAGAACCTGACCACGGGCAGGCACTGTGAGACCTGCATCTCTGGCTACTACGGGGATCCCACCAACGGGGGCACCTGCCAGCGTGAGTGCAGCCTCTGAGCTCCCTGCACTGAGCTCCTCCACGCTTTTCACTCTTGGCTCATTCCTCTGCTCTCTGAACACGAATTATATCCTGATCATTCGTGTTTTCTTTCCTGCACACGAGGCTCAGTTCTTGTTTCTTCAAATCAAACACACTCAAACTGCTGAGTGAAAATACTTTCATTGCACATAAAGATGATTTTATGCCCTCCTTTCTAAACTTGGAATGACCACAGTGAAAAATGTCTGCATTTTAGTGTTTGATCCTGTTTTTAAAAGAAAGAATGTTGATCCAAATGTCTTGAACAAATTTCTGCTTATCTAAGTTTCACCTTCTATTCCATTTGGTTAATGTGTTGTGTGTTTATAGTTAAAATGGTCTGCTTCATAAAGGCTTGCTATGTTTCACTGAGGACTTGGCTGGATTTCAGTTGAGGATTAGGAGAACCGTGTTAAAATTGCATTTCAGTTTGTGAAGTGCTTTGGGACTCCTTGGCACAAAGAACTGTTTTCAGCTTTGCAAGATCCAGTTAACAAACTGGGAAAAAGTCTTCCTTGGAAGACCAATCCATTTAATACTGAGAAATATATATGGAAGACTTGCAGATTTGACCTGCAACCTTGTGGCATGGTCTCGAGCTGCTGTGGATTTTTCAGTGTTGTGGCAAGGGGAGACCAATTGTAAACCAGAACCCAGCTGTGAGAGGTGCAGATTTGAGGGAAGGTGCTTCTTGCTCCTGAGAGATTTTCCTAGAATCATGGAATAGTATGGATTGGAAGGGACCTTAGAACTCATCTCATTCCAGTTCTCTGCCATGTGCAGTGCCACCTCCCACTGTCCCAGGCTGCTCCAAGCCCCAGTCCAGGGATCCAGGGGCAGCCGCAGCTGCTCTGGGCACCCTGTGCCAGCCCTGCCCACCCTGCCAGAGAACAATTCCTATTCCCAAGATCCCACCCAGCCCTGCCCCCGGCAGTGAGAGCCATTCCCTGTGTCCTGTCCCTCCAGGCCTTGTCCCCAATTCCAGCTCTCCTGGAGCCCCTGCAGGGACTCTGAGCATTCCCTGCAATTTTCCCTTCTCCAGGGGAACATTCCCAGCTCTCCCAGGCTGCCTCCAGAGCAGAGGGGCTCCAGCCCTGCAGGGGCCTCCTCTGGACTCTCTCCAGCAGCTCCACGTCCTCCTGAATTTGGGATCCAGGCCTGGGGCAGCTCTGCAGGTGGGGTCTCACCTGAGCAGGGGGGCACAGGGACACAATTCCCACCTTTCCTGCTGCCCACACTGGGATCAGCCCAGGGCTGGGGGGTTCTGGGCTGGGTCATGTCCAGCTCTCACCCAGCAGCACCCCCAAGTCCTTCTCCCCAGGGCTGCTCTCCAGCCATTCCCCCCCATCCTGAGTTTGGGCTCTGGCTTGCTCCAACCCCAGTCCTTGCACTTGGCCTTTTTGAACCCCATGAGATTCACACAGTCCCATGTCTCCAGTCTGTCCTGGCCCCCTTTGGTGCTGTCCAGGTTCTGTTGGAGGCTGTCTAGGTCTGTGTGGCTGTCCCCCCTTCCCTCCAGCGTGCTGACCTTACCAGTTTGTTGTCACCAGCAAATTTGCTGTGTGTTCCTCAGTCCCACTGCCTCTGTCACCAATAGATTTTAAACAGCACTGGTCCCAGTGGATTATGTTATTGGAGTATAGTGAGGTGGAATGAGACAATTAGATGCGGTGATGGAAAAGGCAGAGTAAAAATACCATTGCTCAAAGTGTCAGTACTTCTGTGAAATGAGTGTGGGTGGTTGGTGGCCAGCCTGGAAGAATGAAGTGGAGCTGCCTCCCTTAGAGCAAAGGGATATGGAATTCCAGCAGACAGCACAGCAACTTGGGTACAAAGGAGAAGGTGCATTCCTGACACTTGATTTCACATTATCTGCCAGATTAAATACTGATGATACTCATAAACTCATTTCACATGAAGATACTTTACAATGCTCTAAAGTTTACTTGAAAGTAATGGATAAATTGAGGCTGAGTTGCCTGGAAAAATACAAAATTCTCCCCTGAGCTTTCAGGTTTAATCACTGGATCACAATGTGCCTGTTGGTAGATGTCACTTTTCTATGTGTGTGGAAATGGAGAGTAAGTTCCTTTGGACTCTTGTGCATAAGGATTGTCCCAAAATAGTTTGTTGTTGGGATAATGAATGACAGACTGAAATCATCCAGATGCCTGAAAAAGAAATTAGAAAATGGGTTGAGAAATTGTGGAGCAGCATTCATTCCTTATCTGATGGAGCCAGTAGCTCATGTCAGAAGTGCTCTGCTCTCAAGTGCCTTGGACCCAGGTTTTTAATTTGCTGTGATTTAACACTGTTTACTGGGAAGGGGAAAGAATGAGGCAAGCAGGAACCTGGACAGAAAGACTGAGGTGGACTGGGAAAGGGAAAGCAAGAGCAAATCACCCTATCTGATGCAGCCAGGCTGCCTGCTGCCTATTAGTCATTTTTGCTTGGTGGAAAACCTTTCCAGAGGGGAATTCTTCAGATAAGGATTGGCTGATGGGCAGCAGAACTAGCTCCTGTTTTCTCCCTTCTCTGAGCTGTGGTCCCTTCATCCTTTCCCATTAATAATGTGCTGATTTCACTCTTCTTGTGCATTTGTGAGCAATACTTAGTGCTGTTCTGTTTTTAGAGGCCACAGTCACAGCCATGCTGGAGGCTGTTGTTGTACACTCCAGCCTGACACACAAACAAACGTCTGTGTTTGCACACTCACTGCCTGGTGCACATCCTGGGGTCATGGAATGGTTTGGGTTGGAAGAGTTCTAATAATCCCATCCACCCCTGCCACGGCAGGGACCCCTCCCACTGTCCCAGGCTGCTCCAGCCCCAGTGTCCAACCTGGCCTTGGGCACTGCCAGGGATCCAGGGGCAGCCACAGCTGCTCTGGGCACCCTGTGCCAGCCCTGCCCACCCTGCCAGGAAGCAATTCCTAATTCCCAAGATCCCATCCAGCCCTGCCCTCCTATTTCAATGCCTTCAGTCCTACATATGCCTGTAAAAACTCCCAACACAAGATTATATTACTTGTGTTGAAAATATTTAGTCAAACTGCAGTTATTTCCCTGGAAAAATTGTTTGCATCACATCATACACCCTGGTGTTGGCAGGGCTAGGCAGATGATAGCTAAATGGCAGGTAAATCACTCCTCAGAGGCTGCTTTTAGGAAGGGTCCAAGTAGAGGAGTATTAATCAGGAAGGGCAAGAAATGCAGCACATCAAGTGTAAAAATAGCTGCAAGGTGCTTTCTCTGCATTCAGGCTTTTTCTGAATTTTCTGGTTAAAGTTTCCCATGAAAATATGCTGGTGGGAGATAAGGAAGTTATTTGCAAGTGAAGGGGAGGCACTATTATGCCTGGAATCAGACTGCAGCTGTGGCAGCACATGCATGCAGCCTTGGCTGGTGGCCCATGAGTGGCTGGTGCCATGGCCCTGCCTGATTCCCTCTGCCAGGGCTCAGGGTGGCCCTGCAGGGCAGCTGGAGCACGTGCCATGGAAGAACAGTGAGGGGCAGGTGGCTGATGGTGTTGCCATTGGGAAGTAGGACCTTCACAAACATGGAAAGAGGAGTAACAGTCCCCATGACCATCTCTGGGAGAGTCTGTGACCCGTGCTTTGTGGAGAGGGAAGGAGACTCATCTGCTGGAAGGTGGTTCATCACCAGGCTGTTACCATGGTTCAGTCAAAAAGCCATTTCCAGTGGTTTTGAGTTTCTGCTGTGTCATCTGACTCTGGCAGGAAATTGTCCTTTGTAGACTCCAGCGAGGTTGTCTAGAACATTCTATCAATAGTTTGTTTCCAAAATTTAAAGATCTCTGAAAAGCCACGAGGAAATGTCTCTGTGCATATTCCAGTTCTTTAGTGAATGATCTCCAGTTACAGGCTTGTAGGAAAGTGGATAGATGAATAGATTCTGTTGCTTTAAATAGAGATATTTGAGTGTCCAGTCTTCTTGATACACTAAAGAGCAGAAAGGAAAGATAAATTAATGTTATTGCTCAAGATGCTGCGATCTGCCTTTAAACAACCTGAGGTTTAAAAATCTAAATTTAAAATAGGAATTTCATCTGTGTTCATACTGAATATTGATCCAACTTCACTTTGCTTCCCTTGTGCAAAGCATAAGGAAAGAAGTACAAGACATTCTCAATAGTACTAAGACTTATTTTTCTTTAAGTGGTACTAATGAAAAGAGTGTTTCCTTCACAGAATACAATTATTTTGTTGAATTTTCATTCAGTCTCCGTGTTCCCACAACAGGCCTTTTTGTTTCTCCCTATTTTGCTCTGTGTTGCTGCTGGGAAACCACTCATCCACATCTGAGGAGCACAATTAAGTGTCCCTGATACAGTATAGCTTCCATTATGTGCCAACAGAAAGAAGATATCAAAAGGATTCCTAAAATAAGGTCCAAGGCTGGCAGAGATATTCAGGATGGGGACTTAATGTCTAAGAATGTGCTGGTAGATTGATTGGCATGGCTGCTTAATGAGGAAGAATATGTCCTCTTAACAAGGAGGCTCCAGCCTCCAAAGCATCTTGTTCCCAGCAGGCTCAGCGACCATAAACCAGAGATCTTTGCTTTGTGTCATTTGTCCTTATGTTGTACACTCTGCTATGCACAACTCCAGATGCATGCACCTGCATTGGCAGAACGACTCCTGAAAGGCACCTAGTGCCAGGAGAGGTTGTTAAATCTGTTCTTCCAGTGATAGTGAACACGGTATCAAAGTCAATTGGCTGTGTAGGCTTTGTTCTTATTTGTTGGTTTTGGGGTTATTGTGACTGTTTCTCTTCTACATCTTATAAATAAAGGTCTTAAAGTGTGTCAATATGAGCATTTAGCTTAAATCAGGAGCATTTTTGTGAAGAAAATCTCCTGTATGTCCCCACCATGCTACCCTGGGCTGCATCTTGAGCAGACTAATGTGTATGAGGAGGTCTGTTTTGGGCATGCCCCAAACCTGAAGTAGTTCAGGGCTGTGCAGATTTCCTTCAACCACAACTCGATGACATTTGGTTCAAAGTTATCCTAAAATATATTGGGGAATGCACCCCAACTATTCCCAGCATGGACATCATCATCTTAGCACCAGATGTTTTCTGCTCATACTGTTGATAATGACATTATTTCCTGAATAGAACTGATGAAACATTATTTTTCCCAAGGCCTATATATTTATTTCTGGAAAAAGCCCCTGAAGTCCCACAGGCTTTGTTTTATTTTCCAAACTCTTCACTTCAAGAGTTTTGAGTTTGGCTGAAATGTGTTAGCAAGCCCAAAATGATTTCAAATATTGTCTTTTCCTTCCTAGTTATGATATCACCCCTGCTGTCTAACAATAGGAGAGGAAGTTAAATGAATTTTAGAGGCTAAAAAGCAGAGTGATGATGATTTCATACAAAACACCAGTCCTGGGTAGCCTGTGCTTGCTCTGTTTTGACGCACGGTTCTATTTTCATCTGCCTTCTGTAGCACAAAAAAGCAAAAAGCACCAAATGGGTTTTCATCTGCATGATAATTGCTGATGTATCTATCTCAGTTAGACAACTAAAGGACTTAATTGCTATTGAATCTGTTTCTCTTCTTCATTCAATGTTGCATCTTCTCCCCCTCTGCTCAACAGCTTGCAAGTGCAATGGCCACGCGTCCGTGTGCAACACAAACACAGGGAAATGTTTCTGCACGACCAAGGGGATCAAAGGAGACGAGTGTCAGCTGTGAGTTCATTTCCCTTTCTTATCTGAAATCCAAAAATTGTGCACGTACCACCTTGCCCCCCCCGTTTGTAATGGTGTGCTTATGATGTCTCTGCTCGTTTCTTCCTCCTGGCAGTTGAGTGACTGCACTGAGAGTGCAGCCAGCCATGCTTCCCCTGGGGAATATCATGAACAGAACGATTTCCTGAAGAATTACAATTTTAAAAACATTTCAAATGGGAATGTCATGCAGAAAGGATGGGTGAAAAAATTCCCACCCCCTCAATCTATACGTAGACTCACAGAATGGTTTGTGTGGGAAGGGACCTCAGGGCTCATCCTGTTCCAGCCCTGCCATGGCAGGGACACCTCCCACTGTCCCAGGCTGCTCCAGCCTGGCCCTGGGCACTGCCAGGGATCAGCCACAGCTGCTCTGGGCACCCTGTGCCAGCCCTGCCCACCCTGCCAGGGAACAATTCCTAATTCCCAAGATCCCATCCAGCCCTGCCTTCTGGCACTGGGAGCCATTCCCTGTGTCCTGTCCCTTGTCCCCAATTCCAGCTCTCCTGGAGCCCCTTCAGGCCCTGCCAGGGGCTCTGAGCTCTCCCTGGAGCCTTCCCTTCTCCAGGGGAACATTCCCAGCTCTCCCAGCCTGGCTCCAGCCCTGCAGCAGCTCCATGGCCTCCTCTGGACTTGCTCTGCTTTGCTTTATCCCTCGGTGGTTTATTTTTAATTGGTGGATTTCACCGTCCATGCTCTCTGATGTTGTTCAGTGGGAGTGTAAATATATCTGAAATGAGCCTTTGACATTCAAGCAGTTTAATGGAGCAGTTTTAGAGCAACAAATTTGCTGGAGGTTTCTCTGTAACATAACAGAAATGCTTTTAGTGTAATGTTAGTGGAAATAATTTAATTCCATATAATTTCATTGCCAGGTTTATTTTTAAAGCATTGCTCACATGAGTAAACATTTATAGGATAGAACCTGGAATAGCCATAAATGGCTAAGCTAATCCAGTTCCATGCATTGTGAAGAGCTAATAAATACCTTCCAAGTGGATGCAAATGTTATATCCAGAATTTTATATTGCATTTTTACTGCATATGAGTTGGACTTGCAGGGAATATGGAATTTCTTCATCAGCCTAATCTAGCTCAGACATTCATCTTTAATGGTGTACTGTTATCAGCACAGGTTGTGTTTTTCTGGTATTTAGTGGCTGGGAATAAATAGAACTGCAAAAAAAATCCATTTATTAAAAGATGTATATTCTTTTCAGGTGTGAAGTTGAAAACAGATATCAGGGAAATCCACTTAAAGGAACGTGTTACTGTGAGTACCCTTGGGATTTTGTTTGGGGATTAAAAATGTGCTTGAAGTTTAAAATACCTTATTTAAAACTTGTTTCAGTTGCCTCAGCATGTGTTTAAAATATGGAGGATTAAGGAAAGGGCTGAAAAAATAGCTCGAAAAACCTTCACTTTTCTCAAATACATTGTTTAAAGAGAATGAAAATACTTTTCACGATAAGGTCCGTGTGATGATTGGATCTTTTGAACAATGTTTTGATTGTTTTTCATGTGACTGAGATGAAGTCTGGTCTTTTGGAGAGCACTCTAAACTATATTCCTAACAGATAAAAAGCAAAGAATGTCCTTAGAATTTTTATAAATGCAAAATACTGTTTATTTTAAATTCTGGTCCATGTTAGAATGGATTTCAAAATTGCCAGGCTTCCTCTGAAATGAACTGTTGGATTTCCGTGCAGTTCCAGAAGATCCTTTGCCAAGATTCAGATTACCTAATGGAAACTTTCCAGCTTCTATTTGCAAATATTAACAATCAGCAGCCTGGCAGGCATGGAGAGATGGAATCTTAAATTACATAAAGTCTCCAGTCGTGGTTTTGTCCAGCACAGAAATGATCAACTGGCTGGTTTTGACTTGCTTGAATTCTGCTTGTGGGGCCAAACAAGGGCACTGCTGGCTTCTCATATCATCTCTGTGTGAGAATGACCAAATTCCTTGCTGAAATGGCAGAGATGGTTAAATGGGCAAGAAGGGGGGAAAGGCAAAGCTTTCCAGAGCTTCCAGGAAGAACCTCGTGCTGTCCAGATGCAGTCTTGCTTGGTTTCACTCCCTGACTTTCTTTGTGCTGTGTTGTGGATCAACAGCAGCAGCTCGTGTGACTTGTGCCAGTCCAGCAAGGGGGGTCACCAGGAGGCAGAAAAACAGCACCTGGTGTGTCAGTTCTGGTCATTATTGCTTGGAATATCTCTGCATGGCTTTGGGAATATGTCACGATAGTGTACTCTAATGGAAGAGTGCTGAGGTGGGGAGTGCATCCCCACAGTGGCTTTCAGCAGCCTGGGCACAGGGGAGCAGGGAAGGACAGACAGAGCACAGGCTGCTCCTGGCTGGGATGTGTCCTGGAGCAGGATGGCAGCTGGTTCATCACCAGCCAGCTGCTCTGTAGAACCTCTCCCAGGAAAACATGCTGATGTACAGAAACCTGGCGTGAGGGAGACCATTGTCCCCTTCCAAGTGAGAATTACAGAGCTGCTGAATTTTAGATCTTAGATCACAGAGGTATTGCAAGCTGGAAAAGTAAGTCTTTTGACATGTTTTTTACAGTGTATAGGTAGGAATATTGATTTAGATCAAGGCTGGAGGCTGTTTCCTGGCAAGTATAAGCCACCTCTCTTCCTCCTCTAGGCTCAGCTCCTGGAATTTTTTGTTCCTTGTGTGGGATCCTATGTAGGTTGGAGTAATTTTTAGCAGTGTCATGACAGTGTCGTGTCCTGGCTGTCCAAGAAACCCTTCAGTGGTTCCTTTACAGAAGTTATTTTATTCCAGGTGATGGGATAACTGTGTCCCTGCATTCCTTACAGATACCCTTCTCATTGACTATCAGTTTACCTTCAGCCTTTCCCAGGAGGACGATCGCTATTACACAGCAATCAACTTTGTAGCAACACCTGAAGAGGTACATTTTCTATTTTCCCTTTTAACTTTGTCCTCTGTCTTCTCTTGGCCCGGGAGGCAATGAATTGTTACAGTTCTGTGGGTCTTTAGGTTTAGTCTTGTGATATGGAAGGTGTGTCCTGCTCCATGGAGCAACCAGAGCTTTCTGACCTTGGCTTGCGGTGCAGTCCCAAATCATCACAGGAGAATTTGATAAGGAATCACATTTGATTCTTTCCAGTTTTTGGAACAACCTCTGGGCCGTTCTGGTTGTGTTTATATCACAGAACAGTTTGGGTTGGGAGGGACCTTAAAGCTCGTCCTGCTCCAAACCCCCCCTGCCACGGCCCCACTGTCCCAGGAGATCCCAGCCCCAGTGTCCAGCCTGGCCTTGGGCACTGCCAGGGATCCAGGGGCAGCCACAGCTGCTCTGGGCACCCTGTGCCAGCCCTGCCCACCCTGCCAGGGAACAATTCCTGCCCAAGATCCCACCCAGCCCTGCCCACCCTGCCAGGGAACAATTCCTGCCCAAAATCCCACCCAGCCCTGCCCACCCTGCCAGGGAACAATTCCTGCCCAAGATCCCACCCAGCCCTGCCCACCCTGCCAGGGAACAATTCCTGCCCAAGATCCCACCCAGCCCTGCCCACCCTGCCAGGGAACAATTCCTGCCCAAAATCCCACCCAGCCCTGCCCACCCTGCCAGGGAACAATTCCTGCCCAAGATCCCAGCCCAATCTCCCCTTTCCCAGTGGGAGCCATTCCCTGTGTCCTGTCCCTCCAGGCCTTGGCCCCAATTCCAGCTCTCCTGGAGCCTTTCAGGCCCTTCTCTTCTGCAGGCTGAGCAATCCCATCTCTCTCAGCCTGTCTCCAGAGCACAGATGCTTTGCTTGTTTTCATCCATATCTTGTGTCTCAGTTCTTCCTGTGATATTCTATACATATGACTTCTTTATCCTTTGTTATGTTTTCCTTGAGGAGGAGAATACTTCTTTCAGATAATATAGTACATAGTTTTAGCTTGATGTATTTTTTTTATGTAAGTAACAAATTTCAGTATTTTTTTTTTGTAGCAACGATTTCCTAGGAAACAGTACAGTAAAATTGCTTATCCTAAAAACTGGGTTTCTTTTTTGTTTCTTTCTTTAGCAAAACAGAGACCTGGACATGTTCATCAATGCATCTAAAAACTTCAACCTCAACATTACTTGGTCCACAAGTTTTGCAGGTAAATGGAGGATGATCTAAGTAACTCAGGAGTTTCTTTCATTTATCAGTTTCTGAAAAAGGCAAATTTAATTGGGAAAACTTGAGGAGTTTTTAACCTGTGTATTTTTTGCATAGTTCTTAAATTGTCAGCCTGAGGGGGGAAGTAAAATGTTTGAAAACCCTGTGTTTTCAACTTTATTAGTATATTCTGTAAACACTAAAATTGCAAATTTGATTTTTAAAAATGCAACATCTTGGCACACAGTGATTTTGATAATGCAGTGCAGCTTAACAGTTGGTTTTGAATGAATAGTTCATTTTTAAAAAATTCTCATTTAGGATGATTTGTCCTTTTATTTGTTTTCTTAAATACACATTGAAATATCTTTTCCTGCTATTCCTTACAACAGCTGGTACTCAGGCTGGGGAGGAAATTCCAGTTGTTTCCAGAACCAATGTAAAAGAATATAAGGACAGTTTCTCCAACGAGAAATTTGATTTCCGCAACAACCCGAACATCACATTCTTTGTTTATGTCAGCAATTTCACCTGGCCCATCAAAATACAGGTAAGAGCTGCTAATAGATGTCAGATTGTTAAAGGTGCTTTTTTTATTTCTCTCAAGAGCTGTGGCAGTTTGGTGTGCATGGAGTTGTCCAAGCTGGAGCAGGCTGGTGTAATCCCAGAGCAGACAGAGTTTGATGTTCCTGGATAAGGGGGGGAAGTGTGAGGCATCTTCTGATGCTGCCTCAGCCCAGCAGATCTGAAGATGTGCTGTGAAATCAAGGGAGGCACTCATTTATTAACAGGCTGTGTTTGATGAGGTGTCTGACTTCAAATGTGCAGGTACTGATGTTGCAGAGAAGAGCTGATCGAGCTGGAAACAAGCCTGGAAAGAGCAGACAGAGGAAATGCTTCAGTGGCTCTTTAGTGCCTGGTGCTCAAAAGGCACAGCTCAAGGGCCTCCCTTCCTCCTGCTGCTGCCTCGGGCTGGACAAGCAGCTCCTCCTTTGCCTTTATTCAGGATAGGTGGTCGGCAGGCAGGGCCAGGCTGGCTGTGGTGATGAAGCTGCTGCAGGAGAAGCAGTGGAAGAAGCTTGGTGGTCATAAAATCGGACAAAATCACTCTGTGATTGCAAAAACAGATTCTGAGGCAGCTCACAATTGAGAGCAGCCTCGGCCACCTTCTCCCAGTGGGCTGGGCAAGTATCAGATCCCTGTGTGCTCAGAGTGATGTGGGTGTTTGAAGGACAAAGTCCTTCAAGGTCTGGAACAGAGATCATGGAATGGTTTGGGTTGGAAGGGACTTTAAAGAAAATCTTTTCCAGCTGCTGCCATGGGCAGGGACAGCTTTCACTAGCCCAGCTTGCTCCAAGCCCTGTCCAGCCATGAACAGTTCCAGGGATGGCATAGCCACAGATCTCAAATAAAGCTTGACATATGAATATTTGACATATTTGAATTCTGCCTTATTTAAGAAACTTGGTCAAATATGGGAACCCGAATTTTTCCATCTTCACCCTTGTTCATCTGATTGTTTTGTGAAAGCTGGCACTTTACATTAATGTACTTGGTATTTCAAATGTATTGGTCAGGCAAACTCACTCTTTCAAAAAAATAATGCACAGGATAATATTGAGCAAGAAAATGAGATCCAGCTGGAAAAAAGGTCCTTAAGCTATAATGATATTTTTCCCGAATTTGTAAAAAAGTATTAGGACTGCTTGTGAAATGTCTTTATCACCTTCTCCTAAAGACAAAGGGTTTTAATTACTTGGGAAACTTTGTCTTGTTGATTGCAAACTGAAGATTTGGCAGGTTGGCTTTGGGCTCTTTTTAATATCACAGTTTTGGTAATCAGTTTGCAACTGGAGAGTTTTTACTTCATAAACTGGTAAAGTCTTAGTTTATTTTCAAGTCCTAATATTTAAATATGGAGGAGTTGATGAGCTGCAATGTAAAATCTTAATGTCATTGGATACTCAAATAGCAAGTCCCAAACCTCCTCATTTTCATGGAAGTACTACTTGTTGTAGGGGAAGTAGCATCTGTGTTCAAAGGTGAGCACTTGTGCAAATATGTTTTTAAATATTTGAGCTTCTCTTTCATCAAATTCCTAATTGCAGGTGTCAGGAAAAATTTTTTTTTTTTTAACCTTAAGAGTTATTTTGATTGATACTTTATTTTCCATAATCAGCTGGACTGTACCTTACCCTGATTTGTTTCTTTGTTATTTGTTGCTGCAGAACTGAGTGTTAAGGATACAGCTGATTGGTTTTTCTCTTATGTCTCCTTAAAGCATCCTCTCTTCCCTTCCCTTCCTGGTTTCCTTTACTTGTGTGGTTGACACATCTCGTGCTGCTTTGTTTTCATTTGCTGAGCAATGGCACAGCTTGACTTCTGGCAGTTCTTATTTTCTCTCTCTATTTCTTGCTGGCTTTAAAGACATTGCTAATGAATCCTTTCCTTAATACAAAGTCTCTTTAATTGATCCTCATGTCCTTTTTCAGGTTAGCTCTGAGGATACAGCTTTCAAATAGTTTTGCATCTTTGACCTGAGAGAAATACTTAGATGGCAGCTTTCCCATTCCTGATCTCCTTAGTCCACTTGATTTTATTGTTTGATTTAATTTCTCATAGTTAAAGAGTGAACTTTGATTTTCTTAAAACACTTAACCTCTCTTAATGCTTAATTTAATGTGAATGTGCTTGTATGCACTCAGTCCAAGTTAATGTTTTATCACCACCTCTTCTTAATGTTTTTATTACTTGCCAAAACAAAGGCCAAAATAGCATCAGCTCTTATTCATTGAGACACAGTTTTTGTGAAGAAGTCTGGCAGCTACCAGCAATCTGTGGTCCATAGAATTTCTCTTAGTTTCCTCTTCAGTGCATGGCTAAAAGCAGGACTCACCATGTCCTTTCAGGTCTTGTGCAATCTGCTGTGACGGGTTCAGCTTCCCTCAGTTCACTCTGTGCTCCTACCTGTCCTTTCCATGCCCCAGTTTTTTTCATTTGTGAAGTCGTGGCTCTCTAGTTTGCATTCAATATGATAAAATAGAAGCTAAATCGTGGTACAGGTCTTTGGGCAAAGATTTTTTGGACAAATTCCCAGAGCAGCTGTGGCTGCTCCATCCCTGGAAGTGTTCGAGGCCAGGTTGGACAGGGCTTGGAGCACCCTGGGACAGTGAAGGTGTCCTTGCCCATGGCAGGGCTTGGATTGAGATGAGCTTTAAGATCCTTTCCAGCCCACCCTATTCTCTCATTCTGTGATTTTAAGACTTCCTGGCCATCAGTCCTTGTCTCATCCCATGGTGCATTCTTCTCAGGAATAGTTTTTATTCAGAGCTTTCCTTCTCTCATTTGTTTTTCCAAGGAGTTCATCCCTAACTTCACTGCAGAAAAGTTCCTGAGCTGTTGGGATCAGTCCTTCAGGGCAGACTGGCTTGTTAATTAAAACTCCATGTTGCAGTATGGGTAGGATGCAAAGTGATCTCTTATCTCCTAGCTTGTCTCCTACAGTATTCCTCATTGCACTTCCACTATTAAACTGTCATGCAGCTGCAGAACATGTTTCAGTTTCCCTTTGGAAATTACACTGATTTTAATAGAGTATGTCAAAGTCAGGAAAACTGTGTTCCTGCCAAGCTGCTGGAAATTATTCTGTCCTCATGTGTGTGCATCACCTGGCAGCTCATGCGTGTGTTTGGGCTGCTCCTGGACAGTGCAGCATGTCCAAATCATATTTTTAGGGGTTGATTCTTTGTTTGACTATCTTAGTAAACTGTCATTGTGCATACACTCACTTGTCCTGGCTTATTTTCAAATGTATTTAAACAGGAGCGTTTATGTCTCTACAAAATCTTACAACTGAAAACTTTATAAATATATTTTTTACTGCAAAGCAATTCTACAATTCACCTTTTTTTTTCCTAAGTATTACAAACTTTATCTTGAAGTCCTTGATTGAAGTCTGTCTCTTACTCATTCTCTCTCCTTGCCTGTTAAAATCTGCATTTGGAAAGTAGAAATGCTCCTTTTTATAAGAGATGGCTGTGTCCCTGCCAATGCTCAGTTCTGGCTCTTCTTTCTCCATCTTGCTCCACTTCTTTTTCAAACCACTTCAGTTCATTTCTTTTTTAAAGTATATTGGTTTAGGATGTCTTTCCCTGCCTGGTTAATGACTTAAAATGATTATTCAGTAAAAGAACTAAAGCAGCAAAATGCAGAAAGCCTTCAAAGTGCAGCAATCCTCTTCCTAATTCCTCCTTTCTGAGCAGTTGCAAGCATGAAGGAAGCCTTCCTTAAAGCCTTACCTTGCTAAACTTTCCTGGAAATCCAGGTAAGGTCTGGTCAATGGTGTCTGGATGTTTCCATTCTCTCTGCTTTGTGAGCTCATCGTTGCTGCAAACATTGGACACACGGAATTTTGGACACACGGAGTTTTGAAGCAAACCCCAACTGTTCATCTTCCTCTCTTCAGCTTTGCTCTAAATATTCCCTATCTTCCCCCAGACTGGGAGTGCACCCTTTAGGAAGGAACATTAGTGGGCACTGAAGGGTTGAGGTTTTTTTCACTTATGTAAATGTAATAGTAATCTCCACTATTCTTCCTCTTTGCATAATCTTCATTGTGAGTTTGCTTTGTTGTTCTTTTCAAATGAAGCTCAGAGTAGAGGAGAGACATTGGCTATAAATAACCAGCTGTACAATAGCACAGGAAGAAGCAAAGGAATTCCGTGCAGAAGCTTTCAGAGGAGTTTTCTTCACGGGTTTCAGTCCATGGAAAGTCAGCTGACTCTGAGGTGAAACTGCAGTTCTGGAGCTGACAAGTAGTTCATGGGGAGAATTTGAAACTCTCTCGGATACCTGTGTAAATGTCAGCAGGTTTTAACACTGTTTAAACTTGTGTGTATTTACCTGGGCCGAGTCCAGTGAGTGAATCCCTCTCCAGAGTGTACAGGGGGGTGAAAATTCCACCTACTAATACAGGAAGCTGTCCCCTGCCAGTGAGCTTTCTGCTCCGTCACAATTTACTGCTGATGGTGTTTGCTACCACTCACTAAATAGAAATCAGTGCTTTAGTCTTGTTTCATACCCAAACTATTGTTTATATTCACTAACATTCTGTCCCATTTGATATTCGATTTTTTCCTCTCAGATTTCAAGCATCTTGCATTGATCTCCACATTCTGAGACTGTGTAAGACGTTTAGGAGCTGATTAAGGCAAAAGCAGTTTGTAATTGTATCATTAACTGGCAATTGCCTCCCCTCTTTCCTTTGTGTTGGTTGAAGGATTTTGATTTGAACACGCTTAAATGTTAATTATGAACCAAATGCTTCAAGAAACAGAAAGAGGCGAAGGCATTTTGCAGCCTTTGCATACAAAATGTACCATTTGCAGAATCTCATTAGGTATTCACTATATATAATTTTCTTGGCAATTCATCGTTGTGTTGGGCTTCAAAAAGTGCCACTGTGATTACACAGCATCACTGCATGTGCAGCGTGGTGGAGGCTGCAGCAGCATTGCATAGCTCCCACGGTTTGAAGAGCACTTGAGAACCAGTGGGAAACATTCAACTCGCTGAAATTGTTGCCTTCCACTCAGATTTCATAAAGGCTGTAATGGAAAAATAGCTAAAATTGCCTCTGCTGCCTTCAATTTTAGTTTCTCAAACTTTCTTCTGGTTTCCTCTACCTGACTTATTTCAGGATGGTCTATCTATATAGCGTCCTTTCTATCTTTATCCCTTTCTACACAGATAGTTCATGGAACAAACAGGATTGGAGGGATCCTAAAGACAATCTGTGGATTGCTTAACTCAGTCACATCGTGTGTTGTCATAATGATTCTATCTCCAAACGTGCTGTTCACCCTGATAGGAAGGTGCTGGTGAACACACTCAAAATGCTGCGTTGCTTTCTGGTTCCTCTGCTGGGAGGGTGAGTGGTGAACTGAAAGGTGGAAACAATTCATGGCCCTTCAGTGGATTGCAGCTGGCACAGGAGGTGTCAGGAGGTCAAGAGCAGACACTGTCACTAATGGGAGGCCTGGGAATTGAGGACAGGCTCAAACATGCTGGAATTAAGCCAGAATTTGGTCTGTGGTGCTTTCTTTTGCTAATGATCCAAGTGACTGTCACAGGTGACTATGTTTGGAGTGGCACATAGAATCCTGGAATCACAGATGGGTTTGGATTGGAAGGAACCTTAAAGATCCTCTAATTCCAGCCCCTGTCATGGTCAGGGACACTTTCCACTACCCCAGGGTGCTCCAAGCCCATCCAGCCTGGCCTGGTACAATTCCAGGGATGGGGCACTCACAGCTTCTCATGGCAGCCTGTGCCATGGCCTCACAGGGAGGAATTTCAAATAACACCTAACTCTTCCCTCTGGCAGTGGGAAACCATTCCCCCTTGTCCTGGAACTCCATCCCCTGTCCCCAGTTCCTGTCCAGCTCTCCTGGAGCCCCTTCAGGCCCTGGGAGGGCTCTAAGGTCATTGCAGAGCCTTCTCTTTCCAGGCTCAACACCCCAGCTCGCCCAGCCTGGCTCCACAGGAGAAATCCAGGTGTCAGAGCTCCAGCTGCTCTCTGCAGATCCACTGCAGCTGCCACCCCCAGGAGTGAGATGTCAGCCAGTAGCTGAGGTGCTCTTTAATGAACCCCTTCCTTTGAGGCCCTCCCTCTCTGCTTTCTGTTGCTTTTCTTAAGTTCCCATTGCCAGGATGACTGAATCCAGCTTGGGAAGGAAAATGCTCATTTTAGTGCTCCAGTGAAGAGCTGCAGTGCTGCATGAAGTGAGATTTCTGATAGATGTGAGGGTACAACTGTGCTCCCATTAAACCTTTCGGAACTGGCACTTTGTTGGATTCCAGTGCCTTGTATGCTAGACCTGTGACTACTCATTTTTTTAAGACCTTTTCTTTTATCCTGAGTTGTTTTAAGGGAACAGCTGAAGCTCTGTTGTTTCACAGGCATCAAAAGACTTCTCTGCCTCTCTCTGCAACCCAAGGGTTTCCCGAAGTGTTGTAGTTACTAATTGCCTCCTTTGACCTGGGAACAGTTCCCCCGGTTTCCAGTGAAATGCTGAAAATGTCTGTAGGGATGTAGGAGAGCAAACTCCACATCTCTTCAGTTTAGCAGGGCTGGCAGTGATGCTGGAAATGGGTCTTTTCCTTAGCCTGGAGGTATTTCCTGTCTTAGCATGGAGGCAAAGTGCAGGGGGAGCCACCTGGTGTCAGCTGCGTTTCAGAGTCAAGATGAATTACACTCTAGACTGAGACTCTGCTCAGGAATGGCTCTTGTGTTTTCTTATGCTGAACGTGGCTATTGAAGTTGGAAATATTAGCCAATATTTTGCAAGCTGCCAGGAATTAAATTTTCAAGAAGACTCTACAATCTTCAAAGCTCTTGCTCTCATGTTTATCATTATTTATTTCAATATTTCATTACTGTTGTGTCCTCCAGAATGTAAATACTGAAACCTTCTGAAATTCTCATTGTTCAAGGTAAAGCTCCTTCATTAAAGCAGTTTTGATCTAAAATTATTCTTCTAATGCTCTTCCCCATCACCCTGCTAGTTTTATTGGCAACATTACCCCTAAAACAGGTGGTCTGAATTAGCAAGAATTTTAATACCACTTTCAATTAAGCTTTAATTTTATGTGCCATTCACGTTTAGTGTTGTTCAGGAAGCATTTGTTTTGTTCAAGAGCTAAATGATGGATGATACTTTGCTACAGCCAAGGAAAGCTTTGGGGTACCCTTAGCTCCTTCCAGGTGAGGAGGGGCCCAAAACAGAGCAGCAGATCCCACACATTCCTTTTATTTTAGGCTTTCAGGAGGCATGATCATTGCCAGCAGTGATGCTCCCTGCATTTCCCTCTTTGAGGTTTACAGCCTGACTAAAAGGCTCTGATAGTACATGGAAAAAGAACGAGTGAAGAAACCATCCACATTTAAAAGCAGGGTTTGAACCGTCTCTAATGCCTTGATTCCTCTCTGGAAGATGCATTAGGAATTTGGTACAGGGCATAAATAAACCCTGAGGACTGGACATGGCCCATGGAGGTTTCCAGCCTTTCTGTAAATTAGTGTCATTCTCAAATGAAAAGCAACAGGCTCATTGAATGAGAGCTCTTGGTGAGGGCAAACAAGAAGTGTCCTTGTTGGCCAAAGAGAGTAAAACACATTCAGACAGGTAGGGATTGCTTTGATAAAGTAATTGTGTGTGCTTGAAATCGCAGGGAGGTTGCTGATCTGGACACCTTTCCTGCCAGGTCCTCAGGTGCCTCATGCATATTTAACAAGGAAGAGATACAAGTGCAGAGATAAAATAATCCTCAACTTTCTGGGACCCTTTATTCCAAAAATGCTCTTTTTTTCTGTTGCTTCTGAAAGCATTGTAATGCTGAAGTTGCTTGCTAATGATGTCCCTTGCCTTTCTTTAGCTCTAACTGCAGGTGCTTTTGAGCCTCTCTCCCTGCAGCTCTCTTGCCATGGGAAAGGTTTCCTTGAAACCCAACAATGAAACGTAAATCAATTTGTTAATCTGATTAAATTTGCTGTTGAATGTAATTACTTTTGGAGACGTGCAATTACATGCTGATTTTTCAGGCAAACTGACATCTTCTGCTGTGGGATAGAAAGTTTTAAAACAGAACAGTTAAATGGTCCTTTAAAACATGAAACAGCTGTTGTCTTTTATCTGCTCCTGCCACCTTATTTTTGACATCAACCGATGACATTTTTCTCCTTTTAGAAGCTGTTTCCTTTTCAATTAAGTAATATTTTTGCTAGCACCTTCTTAGATCCTTTAAAAGGAGGATTTGTCTCACAGGCAGTTAACCCTTGGCAGGATGTGGTTCCTCTTCAGTTCTTTTTACAGGAGGTTGTAGTGTCAGCAACCCTGGAAATTGTTCATGCCAAACTTTTCCCAGGTGCTGTGTTGGGGAGGATTTTTCTCAGAGATTTATGGAATGGTTTGGGTTGGAAGGGAGATGAAGGTATTTGTATTATTTTTGAATTTTTTTACTGTATTGACCAATGTTGCTCACAGCAGTATTGGCAAGGAAGAGCTGGGGTCAGGCAGGGTCTGTCACAGTCCTGTATGGGAATAAAGTTCTGGGATGATTGGGGATTTCATAGAGTTTTTTTCTTAAATTGGTTCTCTCTGAAATTATTTTTTTGAGTAGTGTCATGTATAGTTACTTCTTTAACCAGTCTGTTTTGAATGCAAGATTAGCACCATCCATCTTCCCACACCCAGACCCAAAGAATCAATAAATTACATTAATATTTTGACTGAGAGTTGAAGTAAATTCCGTCGATTGATTTGTCACTTCAGTATTTTGCTGGGCAGTTCTTCATGACAAAAGAGTGAATTACATGTTCTAGAAATCCTTTGGTGAGAGGCAGCGACTACCTGGCCTTTTTAATGCAGATATGAGAGCTTATAGAGAGGTTGTTCATTCTGCCCTGCCCAGCATCGTTATTTTTTTCATGTTAAGATTACTTGAACACCAAAGCATTGCTAAGGCTCCCAACAGAAAAACCTGTGCTAAATAAAACAGCCCAGCCCTATGATTCTGATTTCCTGTTTCTTTAAAACTGATCCTGGTGCTTTGTGGTTTCTTTAAAGTAAATTCGGAGAGTTTTAATTACTGCCACTTCAGGTCATGATGTGACACCAGGTTTGAGACCACTTGTGGCTTCAGTGTTGTGTAATAATGTGACAATGTTGTTATTCAAAGATATTTTTAATTGGTTATTTATATAAATACATATTTACTTTGGGCCTGGAACTAGATAATCTTTAAGGTCCCTTCCAACCCAAACCATTCTATGATTCTATATGCAACACGTATAAATATAGATACTCTTACTTTGCTACTTTATTTTATTAAAGATGAGATTCCTGCAGCTGGCATATTACAGGATGTTTTGCTGCAGGTTGATAAACATGTTAAATTTCTCATCCAGTATGATCCTTGGAACTCTCAGCCTCCTCGGGGAAGGAGACTGAGCTTGTTTTCCCCATTAATACCACTGCAAATCTGAACTCTGCCTTGCATTTTTTCCCCTGTTTTGCCTGGTCAGAAATGATGCAAGACAGAAGGTTTTGCCTGTTTCCATCTGTCAGCTGTATTGAAGCCTAAAAAAAAGTAAACTTGCAAATATTGCTTTGGCTGTTTTATACTTTTTATTCTCAATTCCCTCTTGAGTACTTACATCACCTGCTCTTTAGGAGAACAACTTTTATTCCTTTTAAGCCCAATAGACTGTAAAGCTCATTTTTACTGGACTTTGAGGGTCTGAGTGAAACTTTGAGCTGTTGTGTGCTAAAGTTTTAATTTTTTCCATGCTGAAACTCTGCAGCAATAGTTGACATGCTCCCAAATGTAATGGAGCCTGCAGGCAGATGGTGTCAGAGCTGTGCTGGGCACGAAGCCAGGGAGCAGGATCCATCCATCCCAAAGGGAATGGGATCCATCCATCCCAAAGGGAGTGGGATCCATCCATCCCAAAGGGAATGGGATCCATCCATCCCAAAGGGAGTGGGATCCATCCATCCCAAAGGGAATGGGATCCATCCATCCCAAAGGGAATGGGATCCATCCATCCCAAAGGGAGCAGGATCCATCCATCCCAAAGGGAGCAGGATCCATCCATCCCAAAGGGAGCAGGATCCATCCATCCCAAAGGGAATGGGATCCATCCATCCCAAAGGGAATGGGATCCATCCATCCCAAAGGGAGTGGGATCCATCCATCCCAAAGGGAGTGGGATCCATCCATCCCAAAGGGAATGGGATCCATCCATCCCAAAGGGAATGGGATCCATCCATCCCAAAGGGAGTGGGATCCATCCATCCCAAAGGGAGTGGGATCCATCCATCCCAAAGGGAATGGGATCCATCCATCCCAAAGGGAATGGGATCCATCCATCCCAAAGGGAGTGGGATCCATCCATCCCAAAGGGAGTGGGATCCATCCATCCCAAAGGGAGTGGGATCCATCCATCCCAAAGGGAGCGGGATCCATCCATCCCAAAGGGAGCGGGATCCATCCATCCCAAAGGGAGTGGGATCCATCCATCCCAAAGGGAGCGGGATCCATCCATCCCAAAGGGAGTGGGATCCATCCATCCCAAAGGCAGCAGGATCCATCCCAAAGGGACCCATCCATCCCAAAGGCAGCAGGATCCATCCCAAATGCATCCACGCTGCAGTGGCTGGGACTGGAGGGAGGTGCTTGAGGACCTGGAACTCAGAGGATTGGGGTGTTTTCCTGCTGGTGACTTGTCTTCTGTCTCAAGGTTTAGGATCTTTATTTTTTACCACTTTTTCCAAGCACCTCAGGGCTTCCTTGTCTCCAGAATAATTGTTGCAATTGCAGGATCACAGAATTACTTATGATGGAAAACCTTCTACGACCATAGAGCCGTGCTGTTCCCCAGCACTGCCAATGCCACCACTGCCACGTCCCCAAGTGCCACCTGTACAGGGCTGTTGAATCCCTCCAGGGAGAGGTGCTCCTTCACCACCCTGGGCAGCTGTGCCAGGGCAGGACAGCCCCAATATCCACCCCGAGCCTCCCCTGGCACAACTTGAGGCCGTTCCCTCTCCTCTTGTCCCTGTTCCCAGACCCCAAATCCCCCCGGCTGTCCCCTCCTGGCAGGGAGTTGTGCAGAGCCACAAGGTCCCCCCTGAGCCTCCTTTTCTCCAGGCTGAGCCCCTTCCCAGCTCCCTCAGGAATTCTCCAGCCCCTTCCCAGCTCCCCCAGGAATTCTCCAGCCCCTTCCCAGCTCCCTCAGGAATTCTCCAGCCCCTTCCCAGCTCCCCCAGGAATTCTCCAGCCCCTTCCCAGCTCCCTCAGGAATTCTCCAGCCCCTTCCCAGCTCCCCCAGGAATTCTCCAGCCCCTTCCCAGCTCCCTCAGGAATTCTCCAGCCCCTTCCCAGCTCCATTCCCTTTCCTGGACATGCTCCAGCCTCTCAATGTCTTTCTTCTTGTAAGTGGCCTGAAAGAAGAACTGAGAAGTTCAGAGAATTCACTGAGGATTGAGAAGAACTGAGTTTTTTCTGACCCTGCCTTGGCTTTCTTGGGCTGTGGTTCTGTCATGGGGAGGTGTGCAGGCTCTGAGCTGACTTTGCTGTTTCAGTTACGAGACTTTCCAGAATTTTATTTCTTAGTGCACTTTAAATTTAGATGAGCATCAGAATTCAACCCCTGGCTGATTATTGAACAAATTTTTCTCATTTGTCAGATTTGTGTGATAATATCTGGGATGCAGTGAAATTTGGGACCACATCTTAAGCACTATTTTTAATTTAGAGACAGTCGTGCCTGTGTTCACTCTGCACACCGTGAGAGAGTTCACATGGGAAGACAAAACATGTATAATTGGAATTTCTGAGCCAACTGCTGACTGCAGCCAATTAGCTGAGAAGTGACAATTTGTGACTGCTGCAGGAAGGCAGCACAGTATTGGAATATAAATCGATTTTCATCTCAGAATAAGTTCAGAAGTGAAGCAGGTTTTATATTTGCACAGTAGCGAGTACTTGTGCCATAAAGCTCAATGGCTCAGTTAATATTGCAGCAGCCGAGGAGTCAGGCATTAATCTCCTTCATCCTTCACGCAGGAGCAGAGTGACTCAGAGTAGTAGGTGTGAAAATCAAATTTGAGTGAGGATTTTATTTTTGCTTGTTGTAGAATGCAAATGTGAGCATGGGAACCTCTTCAGCTGCACCAGGTTCTGTGTGATTTGGAGAAAGATGGATTTGCTGGGTGAACTGTCCAGTGGATGAGGAGCTGGTCCAGGGGAGGCCATGGAGGTGCTCCAGGTGCTGGAGCCTCTCTGCTCTGAGAGCTGGGGTGTCCAGCCTGGAGAAGAGAAGGCTTCAGGGGAGCTCAGAGCCCCTTGCAGTGCTGCTTCTGCTGTCCACACCTGCAGCATCAGGTGCATTACAAACTCTCTGGGATCTCCCACCTCCAAATCATGCTCCACCTCAACTTGTTGTGTGTCAGAGTTTTTCAAGTTACAGTTAACTCCTGTTAAGATCCTTTCTTCTCTGAAACCTAAGGTTTCACTTTCTCTCTGGTGAATCTGTCCCTGTGGATCAGGTTACATTTTCTACCTAACCTCCAAATTTGGGAGCAGTTTTGCTGTTCATTTAAAACAGAGACCTATGGTGCCTCTGAAAGAAAATGTCCTTCTGCACCCTTGGTGTGATTGGGATATGGATTCATCCAAAAGCTGTTGGATGGGGCTTGGAGCAACCTGGTCTAGTGGAGGGTGTCCCTGCCCAGAGCTTTAAGGGCCCTTCCAACCCAAACCATTCTGTGATTCTGGAGCAGCAGGTGGAGGCCAGGTGAGGTGTCCCAGGGCAGCTGCAATAGCTTTTACCCCTCTTTAGGCAACAAATGGAACTTCTACATCATCCATGAAACCAAGGGCAAGGATGCACCATGGAAATGTAAACTATATAAATTTAAGAGTCTACAAATAGGTAGGTGTCTTTGTGTGCCTCAGTGTTAATAGTTCTGTTACGGAACTGGTCAGGTAATAATTTTTTGTTATTTATTATTAGGCACCTGCATTGATCAACTGAATTACAGATGAGGTTTCCATTGAGTGTAAAGGGCTGATAGGAATGCCCCTGTGACCCTGGATTTGGATGTCATAATCTGTGTCTGAATCCCACAGATCATCAGCAGAGGTGAACAAACACTTCTTTCCAGAAATGTTCCTTGGAACTGACATTGCTGAGATCGTTTAAGAGCCACCTGCCTGAAAAAGGCTTGCTGCTGTTTGCTCATCCCTCAGTGAGCAGGGTCAGCTCCAAAATCCCAGCTTCTGAAGGGTGATTTTGAAAGTCTTTTTGCCCTTCATTCCTATGATGAGCTCTCCGCTGCCTTAATGACCTCCACGGCTCATTAAAGACGTTCACAGAGCACAGGAAGCAGCAGCACAGGGCAGAGTGAGACCGTGTTCAGGTGGTGGAGCTGGATTGCTGTGCTGGCACATTCTTTCCTAAAAGCTCCTGGCCAGGGCTCTTGGCTTGGCTCGGGGCTGCTGTGAGTGGAGAGCACAGAGCCCAGGGCACAGAGTGTCTCTGGAGCACGCTGTGTTTGTGCAGCAGGCACTGACACTGCTCCTGTGCAGAAGAGGAGTTTCCCCCCCAGCATTATTCTAGAGGGAAAAATGGATGTTTTGATGATTTTGGCATCACTCAAGAATACTTAAAGCCCCTTTGTTTTACAGCAGCTCCTTTGACAAAGGCACAGGCACTCAGCATTCAGGCCGTGGCATCCTAAGTGCTGTCTGTATTCACCAAGGCCAGAGTGAATCCTTGTTCTGCCCATAGGAAAAAAGAGACAAGACAGTGGAATTCTGGGGAAGAAATAGAAGAAAATGTGCATAAATGTCACCTGCAGCTTATTTGGCTTGTGGCTTTCTCTCACTGGAAGCCTGTGGAGCTCCCAGCTTTCCACTTCTCCCTGCTGCTTTTTGTTGGTTAACTTTGGTGCTGGGGCTAGATGGAAATGAAAAGCAAAGAGCAGCCCAAAAGCCACTGCATTTCTGTGTGGTCCTCTGGACTTTGAAAACACGTGTGCTGTAGCATTTTGCCACCTGCCAGGTGAGGTTAATGGATGCAGCAGTTGGACCTTTTGATACCTTCTGAATTCACAGCAAGCCCCAAGCTCTGGGAGCCAGCTTCACACTGCGCCGTCTCTGCTGGGCCCCTCCAGTTTCACAAGTTAATTAGATTTCTGTTTTTCTTTCTTACATAGTTCTATTCTAGGAGCATGTCCTGTGCAAAATACCATTTTTAGTTTCTCTTTTTCTCATCCCTGATACGAAATAGGGATGAAAAGGAAGGCACTACTGGTGGGAATTTAGTCACTTTATATGTTTGTGAAGAAAGATAGAAATATAATGTGTCAATAATCCTGAGTTGTTACCAAGGTAAAAAAAGTTGTGGAAACACTGTTTTCTGTGGCTGTTCATGTTTTCTCAAGTGTTTAGAGATCCAAAATGTACCAAATTATGGTATGAAATTGCCATATTTGAAATATTCTCTGGTACTTTCACAGAATCCCAGAATAGTTTGGGTGGGAAATGACCTTAAAGCCCATCCAAGGGCAGGGACACCTCCCACTGTCCCAGTGTCCAGCCTGGCCTTGGGCACTGCCAGGGATCCAGGGGCAGCCACAGCTGCTCTGGGCACCCTGTGCCAGCCCTGCCCACCCTGCCAGGGAACAATTCCTGCCCAAAATCCCACCCAGCCCTGCCCACCCTGCCAGGGAACAATTCCTCATTCCCAAGATCCCACCCAGCCCTGCCCACCCTGCCAGGGAACAATTCCTGCCCAAGATCCCACCCAGCCCTGCCCACCCTGCCAGGGAACAATTCCTCATTCCCAAGATCCCACCCAGCCCTGCCCACCCTGCCAGGGAACAATTCCTCATTCCCAAGATCCCACCCAGCCCTGCCCACCCTGCCAGGGAACAATTCCTCATTCCCAAAATCCCACCCAGCCCTGCCCACCCTGCCAGGGAACAATTCCTCATTCCCAAGATCCCACCCAGCCCTGCCCTCTGGCACTGGGAGCCATTGTCTGTGTCCTGTCCCTCCATCCCTTGTCCCCAGTCCCTCTCCACCTCTCGTGGAGCCCTGGAAAGTCTCCCCAGAAGCTTCTGCAACAACCCCAACTCTTAGGTTATCAGTTCTTTAGTTAATTTTAGATTAGAGGTGCTAATATTATGTATAATATTGGAAATTATTTGTGTTTGGAGAAGTTGTTGTCCTAATCCCATCGCGGTGGGTAGTTTGGCTTCCTGTAAAATATCAGTAAGTTCCAGCACAAGTGGAAAGAGTTGTGCTGTGCTGAACTCTCTGTTTATTACATTTAAATAGGAGGAATTACTCAAATTTGGTTCTTGCTGGATTTAACAAAATATTTCTACATAATTCCTTATTTGTTTATGGACTGATTTTTCTTAGTGGTATGTGAAACTCAATTTGTTTTTAAAGAGTTCAGAACACTTGTAGATCACAAGAATAGAGGTTTAACTAATTTTAGGTATTGTTGCATGTACAGGTTTAAGGTGAACTTAGGTCTTAGTTGGCCTAGTTTAGTGCAAAATTATCATCTCAAAATTATTCTCAATTTTCTTTTCTCTTGGAGAACAAACTCTGGTGCTTATGCAAAGCAAGTCCTGGTAGGTAATTGTTCTAATTGGTTTTTCAAAATGTTTATCAGTCACAAGCTGTAGTTTAGCTCCAGCAGTATTTTGAGTTTGAAATACCAACTGTTACTGAAACATCACTTGGGTTCAAATATATTTTTCCTTTGCATCTGTTATTTTGTGGCCAAGTCGTTTGCCATTCACTCCTTTGAAATTTGTGTGTACTGATTTAAAAACCAGTGCAATTTTTAGATGTTGGCTAGTTAGAGGAAGCCAAATTTTCTTCTTGGCTTCATATTTTATGCTAATCAAATGATAAAAAATGTAAAGCTTGTCATTATAAATTTTTGTCGGTCCATGCAGCCAGTTACTTCTGGTTCTCTGGAAAGCAGGTGGATTTTTTTGTACATGCAATGATGTGGCAATAGAAGAAGCAGGACAGGCACTTGTGCTCTCCAAGGTGCCTTTGCAGAGAAGATGGACACAGCTCTGTGATGTTCTTTGGAATGAACGTGGTGAATATCTGATCCTGGGGCTGCTGTGTTATTCCTGGGCACAAAGCATCCCTGAGTGCTGCCATGGCTTGGCTCCCTGGAGCAGGAGCTGGGCTGCTGCTCCACCACGGCTGAGGGTGCCTCAGGTGTGCCCAGCTAGAGGTTTATTAGGGATTATTATTATATTCTTCTTATTATTATATTGATACTAGGGAACATTTCTTCCCCCAGAGGGGTGTGAGCCCTGGCTGCCCAGGGCAGGGCTGGGGTCCCCAGTCCAGTCCTCCCCCTGAGGATTTCCCTGTGCATGTGGCACTTGGGGACATGGGCAGTGCTGGGCGTGGCTGGACTGGACGTGCTCAGAGCCTAAACCTGAGCAGTTCTGGGATTCTTTGATATCAAAGTGGGGCTTGGCTGGTGCAGCTGAGCCCAGGCTCTGCCCCTGTGCCTGAGGCTCTCCAGAGCCCCACAGAGCTTTGCTGCAGTTAAACTGCTTCAGCCTTTGCTGCAGAATTAGGGTTTGGGGAATGGATAAATGAATCTGCTGTCGTCAGTTAAGCTTAATTAAAAATCCGGACTGCTGAGAAATTGGTGCCATATTTTTCATGGCTCCAGAATGAACAGCCTACTTTCAACAGCTATTTCCAACCAAACTTTGAATGTAACTGAATTAAGTCCTGGGAATAGATTATATTAGGGGAAATTAAGCTCTAAGTAAGCAAACCATTAACAATTATGAGACCAAATTGCCTGTGACACAGATTGGTCAGGTTTGATGGCAGAAAGTATTTTCAGCTTTTGGGGAATAAATTGTAGAAACAGCCTGGGTTTTTTAATCCATGTATGAGGTACAGGTCCTCAATTGGACTTTATAGGAGAAGAACTCCAACAGGTAGAGAAAATAATCACCTCTGCTAAAGCATTTGTAAGGCTTCCATGTGAAATAAACCTGAATTATTTTTTGTTTGTTTGTTTTTGTATTTACTTGTTTTGTCCTGCAGTTTTTCTCAAAAAATGAGAAGCCCTTCTCTGGTAACAGTCTCAATAAGCTTTCATAGAATCTCTCTTATTTTAAAATTAACAGATTCTTGTTTCTTCTAATGGGAGCAAGTTTTGGTTTCCATCACAGAAACTGATCCTGAAGGCCATCCACAGGGGACTGGCCTGTTAATGATTCCTTTGTGCTTTTAATTTTCTTTTTCTACTAAAGGATTGTTGATACATAACAAGGGTTTCGTTTTGAAATGCTTCTCTTATAGTCACTCACCATTATGGTTATTCTCAGAAATAATAAGAAAAGTTATTATTTTTATACTGGCTATGTTACATGTTTGTATTTTGGGATGTGATATTTCACTAAGGATTATCTTTGCCTTAAAGACATTCCAGAATACTATGTTTATTCCAGAATATCCATCTATGCAAATAATCTACCCCTTTAGTTACAAGGCACTGATTTTTTACACAAAAAGTGAAATCTTGCTTGCTGTCTTTAATAATCAGAAGACTATTGGGAAGCAATTCAGAGGTAAAAATCAAAAAGAAACTCTGTTTCCTTGTCTTTTGTAGGCAGGACTGTTGAGGTTGCAGCATCTGGTGTGCAGGTTTGGAGTTCACTTTCCAGCCACACAGTGGTTGTCCACTGCAAGGGAACTTTCAACTTCAAAATATTTCAATTTATTTATAAGAAAACTATTTGGGGCAGCTTCTGTACCAAGTTACAATGGATATTTAAAGCAAATACAATCCTAGAAAGTGTTCCAGAGCAAGAGGAACCCAAGCAATGACTCACTTTACACATATTCATGAATTTTGGGATGTGGCTGTCGCTGGGAGGAGGGATTTATGTTTATGCTAATGTTGCCATAAGTCCTGTTCATTAAGGGAGAAAAACAACAAATGACACCAGAAATGGATTTAATCTGCATGAAGGGCTTTTGTCAGTGCAGATTTCACTTTCTGAATAAATCCTGTTACCTCATGAAAGAGTTAATATTGTGTTGTGGTGCTGAGGGATTGATAGGCAGAGGAAATAGGAGGTACCTGGAAAGAACTTCTGCTTGCTAATATTGCACAAGTTGCTTTTCTCTTGGCTCGCCTCCCCTCCACGTTGTTATTTTTACCCAGGCTCCCTAATCTTCCCTTTTGCCTCTGACCACCTCCCAGCTTCCTGTTCTCCTCTTCCCTCTGCTTTTTGTCCCAAAATTCCGTTGTTTTCCTGCTCTGTGCTGCAGGATTGCAGGGCAGGGAGCTGAGATGAATGCCAAGCTGTGTTCACAGTGTCCCTCATCTTCTGTGCTTCCTGCCTCTTTGCAGCTCTTGCTGTAAGTTCCCTTCTCGAGGAGATTTTGTGCTCTGGGCATTGTTTGAAATGTAAATATTGAATTTTGGGTTGCTGTGTAAACAATTATTACAGATTTTCACTTTTAATTAAAGACTATTTTCAGCTCTGTGAAACCTCTGTTCTAAGTTTTTGAAGGAGTGTTTTCTGTAGTGTGCACTGAAGAATATTCCTTGGAGCATGACTGGGAGACAGAGTTACTTGTTCAGCTTCATTTTTGGGATATTTGTTTTCAAAACAATGTGAAGTTATAATTTATTTTCTTTTCTCTCAGAATATTTCTATTATTTTTCAAAAACAGTGTTGAAAAATATTAATTGAGCTGAGTAAAGATGTTTTTCCATTGTCATTTTTCATCATTTTTACATATCTTGAAATAGGATTTTCAGTAAGTAACAGAAAGCATTTGCTTTTCTTTTGCAGATTGCATTCTCACAGCACAGCAACTTTATGGACCTGGTGCAGTTCTTTGTGACATTTTTCAGGTACTTTTCATTTAAGACAGCTAAATGTTACTTCTTTAGGTTTTGGGCTTCAGAGTTTGGGTTCTTCTTGGTCTGGTTTTTTAACTTAAACATCCTGCTTACAATCTAGAAAATGGAAATCTAGAGTCTGTTAAAAATATTTAATTAGGAATTATGTTAAGAAAATTAATTGTCTACCCGTCTTTGCCAATGCATCGTGCCAATGCATGCAGGGAAAGGGAGGATGGGGCTGGGAGAGCCTTTTGGAAAAGGAGAAGTTCCTTTTGAGATGGTGCAGAAAACACTGACTTCCCACAGATCATGTGTGACTTGTGCAGCTTTCCCACCTTGGACACCAGTCATAAACTCAGGGAGTTACTTTGCAAAGAGATAAGTCTGGAGTAATTTCCAGCTCTTCAGGTACCACCTTTTGATTTTAAAGTGAGCTCTGAAAATATGTCAGGTGAAATACAAACATATGTTACAGTACAATGGAAGCCAAATCCTTCTGGTTTTCATACCCAGCTTGAACGTTTCTTAGTGCCAAGTGAGCTGAGCATTCTCTCAGAGTGGGACCAACAGAAGCCATCTCAGTCCTTGTCTCCTCTTCTGTCCTTCAAAGAGTGCAGCCCTACCAGGGAGGTGAAACACTTCCAGAGCACAGCACACCCTCAGTTCAGAGCTCCCCAGTCACTGGATTGGCCTCTCTTTTAGGGCCTGGTAATACTCCAGAAGTATAAGCCAATAGCTGGTCCATAGGAAGTCCTACAGGAGGGATGAAGTAAACAATACTCCAGGTCTTACAGCATCTTTCTAAAGCAGGTAATATTGCTTGGTATAAAATGAGCAGTGGGAATAATATCTTGCTTTAGATTTCATGCTAAATTTAATTAAAGCAAGAAGCTCCAGACAGATCTTTCAGACAAATGGTTTATATCAATTTTTTTTTTTTTTCATGTGGAGCTTTTAGAGAGTAGAATCTGCTTTAGTACAGTCCCTGGGAAGCAGAAGTTTGAACCACCACCTTCCTGCCATTGGAGCAGAGTAGGTGGTTACTCCTGGCTCAGATTTAAGCTTTTGTTCTGCTGAATTAATCACAGTCAACATTTTCCCTAAAAATCTTTGTGGCAGGGTAATTGCTTATAAGGAAAATGAAGAGGGAAGCAGTTGGTTCCTTAGTTCTTTTCTAATTGTGTAGGATTAGTGCTTTACTGACCCAACTACACCTGCATGTGAGGGTTTAAACCCCTCAGAATGAGGGATTGCTCCAGATCCAGCATTTGAAGAAATTCCCAGAGCAGCTGTGGCTGCCCCTGGATCCCTGGCAGTGCCCAGGGCCAGGCTGGACACTGGGGACAGTGGAAGTGTCCCTGCCGTGGCAGGGGTGTGGAACTGGATGAGCTTCCAGGATCCTTCCATGGTTGCAATGCCAGGTTAAAGCAGAAGATAAGTTCATTATGTATCTCAGTGAGCACATGCAGCTGAACATACAAATCCAAAGGCTGCAAGTTTCCTTTTCTCCATCACTATTATCACATGGATCTCCTTGAGAAGTAATGTTGCAATATTATTTAACATCCTAAGAAGCCAGAGGAATAATAACATGTGAATTTGAGAGAAGACAGTTTACTGGTGTTTTCCAGTTAAGCATTTATAATGTGTTAGAAATTCTTTAATTCTTTCACTACTCCTAAGCTTCTCTCCAAGTGTTTTATTTTAGTCACTATAACTCCCTAATTAACCAGTGGATTAGAACAGTGTGATTCATCTCACTGAGTGCAGGGGAAACTATTGAAACATTTGCATTTTTAATGCTCTAGGGCACATTTCATAATTACTATTGGATCCCAGGCAGGGCATAAATAAGTAATATCTGAGAGCCCCCTATGCTGTTAATAAGCAACAGTTGGCTGAGAATTTGCTCCCTAAAATAGAGGCAAGGAAAATACTTTGTGAAAACCCAAAACCAATTGGTGAGGCTAACACCACACTCAAAAACTGGGATATGTATCCATTTCTTAGGTGTAATGGAGACCTAAAGAGATGTTGTTCTGGAAAATCGATGGTTAGAGTTTCTGTTGGCACATTTAAGGGTGTTGCTTCATTTTGCTGTTCTGCAGGAAATGCAGGATTTGCCCAGAGCAGCTGGGGCTGCCCCATCCCTGGCAGTGCCCAAGGCCAGGTTGGATGGGGCTTGGAGCAGCCTGGCACGGTGGGAGGTGTCCCTGCCATGGCAGGGCTGGAACAAGGTGATTTTTGACATCACTTCCAACCCAAACCATTCTGTGATTCTAGGAATTTGGGAAATCTGAGCTGGAGATACTGTAGCACATTTCTGTATTCTGGAAGCCACTTCCCCCACTTGGTTGCAAGCCCATCCTAACTTTTGTGCAGCTGGAGGGAAAGGGGGGTTTTCAGTTTCACTGCTGACATTTGAGGTGAATTAGGAGAGTGCAGGCCTTGCAGCAGGGCTGCCACACTGCAGCCCAGCTGGGTCTGTGCTAGCCCAGGCACTGGCTGGGCTGCCTGTGGGATGCACAGGGCTGGGAAAAGCAGGAGCCTGGGCATGCACCCAACAGCAGGGACAGTGTGCAGCAGGACAGGGGGCTGGCTTCCTTTTCATTTAGGAGCTGGCCACTGTGACCAGAGGGCTGTGCCTCACACTCAGAGGGGCTGCTGGACTCCTGGAGTTCAGCACCAAGCCAGGCAGGGGGCTGTGAATTACCCTTAATTTGTACCGTGTTTTATTTTTAGCTAAGAAAATGTCAGTGGATAAAGGTTGGGTAGAACGGTGAAATTCTGGGGTTGTTAATATTGCATTATAATCAGAGCTGGAGGAGAAATGATATTCCAGCCATTGTTAACCTTTGCAAAGTTAATGAATTGCAAGTAAACTAGGTTTTCTCTTTCCTCCTCTCTGCTTTTCGTGACACAGCTCTTTAATTTACAGATTGTGCAGTTGTCTTTCAGCACACAGTTTGAGCTATTTTGACAATTTCTGTGAACATTTTTTATTTGTAGCTGTGCTTCCTCATCTTCCAAAAAGTCTATCTGCCAGCACACCTATCACAGATATTAATCACCAGCGTGCCTTTATGTACAGAAGATGTAAAAATACTTGTTGCCTTGTAAGCACATATTACTGCCCAATAATCTTTTCCCCTTTTTCTTTCTCTTCCCTTCTTCCATTCTTCCATTCTTCCCTTTTCCTTGTCTTCCCTTCAACCTTCAGCCTGGAGAACACTTGTGAGGCCTTTTTGGGATCTCTCCATACTTCAAAGGGGGTTCAAAGGAAGATGGGGACAGATATTTAAGTGGGGCCTGTAGTGGTAGGACAAAGGCTCCTATCAGTAAATGACTTTAAATTAAAAGGGAGTCTATTAAGACTAGATTAGGGAATAAATTTTTTATGGTGAGGGTGATGAGATACTGGACTAGGCCTCCCAGAGAGGGGGTGAGTACCCCATCCTTTGAAACATTGCAGTCCAGGCTGGACAGGGCTCTGAGCAGTCTGACCTCCCTGAAGATGTTCCTGCTCACACCAGAGGGCTGGACTGGATGACCTTTCAAGGTCTCTCCAAGCCAAACCATTCCATGATTCTATTCTAGGATCTCATCCTGAGCTTTATTACACTGATTAACCATGTACCTCTGGTGTCCTCTCCTGCACTTCTCTTCTGGTTCTCACATGCACAATCCATTTCATTTCTTGTCTTCACGGTCTGTCCTTGAACCATCCTTGTGAGGGAGTCCCGTGCCTGCTCTGGCCTGGGGGCAGGGGCTTGGAGCTGGATGTGAGCTCCCTCCCAGCCCAGGGCACGCTGTGATTCCATGCTCTAACACTGACCTGTCCCACTGAAGCCTTGCACTGATTGATTCTTAGAGAAATGGCTGTTGTTTCACAAATGGAACAAAAGCTGCCAGTTTAGTGTTTTGTGGTGGCACATCAAACCTCATGTGCCCCTATTATCAAATGGCAATGGTGTAATTTTAGTTTGATAGAAATAATTGGACTTGTTCCTCAGAAAAACTTGAGCAGGAGCACTGTTTGCTCAGTACAAGACTCAGGCAGATGGGTTTATGTGCTGTTTATTGTTTTTCCTGACTGTAAGTATTTTCCCAGTATTTTCATTAAGTGGGAATGGCCTCCTGCAATAATTCAAATCTGGAGTTATGGTGCAGGTATTTTATATACTCTTGTTGCTTATTAAATAATTTCTACTGCAGCACAAATGGCATTACTAAATAGGTGCCTGAAATACAGTCTGAGTCCCTTTCGTCTTCTTCTTTTTTTTTTTAAATAAAAAAGGAAGAGCTTGGGGATATCTTTACATTATTTCTAACAAAATGAAGAAGATTAACAGTTCAGCATCCATAACTTCCTTCCTTCTTTCCATGTTCTCAGCACTCTTTGCTCCATCCTCCATAATGATGGAATAGAATCATAAAATCATCTAGGTTGGGAAATCCCTCTGAGATCAGCGAGTCCAACCATCCCCAGCACTACCAGGGCCAGCACTGCCCTGTCCCCAAGTGCCACATGCACAGGGCTCTGAAATCCCCCAGGGATGGGGAGTGCACCACTGCCCTTTCCATTCGGGAATTCCCCAATTCCCACCTTGAGGCCTTTCCCTCTCCTCCTGTCCCTGTTCCCAGACCCCAAATCCCCCCGGCTGTCCCCTCCTGGCAGGGAGTTGTGCAGAGCCAGAAATTCCCCCTGAGCCTCCTTTTCTCCAGGCTGAGCCCCTTCCCAGCTCCCTCAGGAATTCTCCATTCCCTTCCCAGCTCCCTCAGGAATTCTCCATTCCCTTCCCAGCTCCCTCAGGAATTCTCCATTCCCTTCCCAGCTCCCTCAGGAATTCTCCATTCCCTTCCCAGCTCCCCCAGGGATTCTCCAGCCCCTTCCCAGCTCCCTCAGGAATTCTCCATTCCCTTCCCAGTTCCCCCAGGAATTCTCCATTCCCTTCCCAGCTCCCCCAGGGATTCTCCAGCCCATTCCCAGCTCCCCCAGGGATTCTCCAGCCCCTTCCCAGCTCCTTCAACTGCTCCTCATCAGATTGCTGTCCTGGTTTTGGCTGCCATGGAGTGAATTCCTTCTCAGGAACTGTTCTGGTGCTGTGGTTTGGGTTCAGAATGAGAATAATCTTGATAACAGACTGATGCTTTGGTTTTTGCTGAGTTGTGTTTCTCGGAAGTTTATTGGGTTTTTTTTTCTCTTGCTCTGCCAGTGAGGAGTTGCTCAAACTGGGAGTGGTCATAGGTGGACAGGTGACCCCAGGTAGCCGAGTGGCCATTGCACAGCTCAGAGCACAGTGCCCAGTGCCCAGACTGGGGGTTCCCTGCGAGGTCTGCTCTGGGAACAGGGGCTGAGCAGTTGTCTTGTGCATCACTGGGTTGCTTGGGGCTTTTTGTTTCTCTTTTTAATATCATTATTATTATTAGCTATATTACTGTATTTTATTTTGTTTTCAATTATTAAATGGTTCTTCTCAGCCTACAAATTTTACTTCTGATTCTCCTCCCCACTCCACCAGGGTGGGGGAGAAGAGAAAGGGGTTGAGTGGCTTTGCAGTGCCAAATTTCCACCTGGGGTTCACCCATGCCCTGTGCTGCAGCCCCTCCCCTGTGGCTCTGGCTCAGCTCAGGTGAGCTGTGCCTTGCTGAGCCCTGTGCCATCTTCAGCACAAGGATGAGCTCAGCAATGTGGCTTGATGGGCTGCAGGCTGTGTGTTATACACTTGTTCCAATTATTTCAAGGTTTAATGCATCCAGTACTTTAAAATGTGTCTTGTAAGTCTCCAGCATATTAAAATTTACTTGTAAATAGCACTTAAATAGCTTCTAATTCATCAAAATAATTTGGGCTGTGTTTCTAGTAATCATGGCAGGGCTTTCTGGAATTACTAAGTGACCTGTATATGATAAGCACATTAGCAGTGAGGCTGCTGTACATTTTGGGGTTTAAAGCTGCCATTTTTTACAGGCAATTCTGATGTGGATAAACATTTCATGAAGGTTTAATAATTGGGCTCTAATACACCAGATGGATTTTCTTCTCCCCTCCTGAGAATACATTATAGTAAAGTGCTGATGGAGTTTTCCAGATATTTAAAAATGAAAGTGGACTTGTTTGAAAAGCTTTAAGGATACCAAGAGTGGAGAGAATATTCTCTCTGTGGTGAAAAGGAGATTAAAGTCCAGAATAAAATCAGTGTGTTTAAGTTCAGAGTCTGTGCCAGTGTGGGAATACTCTGTGGTTTTCTGAAGGCTGATCAACTGAGGTTTCAGGCATGTGTTGAGTCCAACTGAGGAGAGATTATTTATAACCACATTGATCATTTATTGTACTTAAATAATCTAATGAATAATTAAGAATGAATTCATAAGCTATTTGCCAAATAGAATATTTTCCATAAAATTTAAATGTATCTCCTCCCTGCATTGCAATATTTATGCTGTATAAGCACAAATTTTTATAACTGTATGAGCCCATGGAAGCTCTACTTGGTAGAGCCTGACTGAAGTGGTTCAAATTTCCCTGGGATGAAAAACTCTCCAGGGTGTTTGGTGGCTCTTGATTTTTTTTTCTTCCTTCCAGTCTGGTTTCCTTTTTTCTGTTGGAAAAATTTAGCTGGTGTCAAACTGAACGTGTCACAGGCTATAGGAAAATGGAAATCCAGCAGCTGATAGAATCACAGAATAGTTTGGGTTGGGAGGGAGCTTAAAAATCACCTTGTTTCAATTCCCTGCCATGGTGTGACACCTTCCACTGTCCCAGTGTCCAGCCTGGCCTTGGGCACTGCCAGGGATCCAGGGGCAGCCACAGCAAATCTGGGCACCCTGTGCCAGCCCTGCCCACCCTGCCAGGGAACAATTCCTGCCTGAAATCCCACCCAGCCCTGCCCACCCTGCCAGGGAACAATTCCTGCCCAAAATCCCACCCAGCCCTGCCCACCCTGCCAGGGAACAATTCCTGCCCAAGATCCCACCCAGCCCTGTCCTCTGGCACTGGGAGCCATTCCCTGGGTCCTGTCCCTCCAGGCCTTTTCCCCAGTCCCTCTCCAGCTCTCCTGGAGCCCCTGCAGGCCCTGCCAGGGGCTCTGAGCTCTCCCTGGAGCCATTTGACCTGGGGGAAGCTGCAGAGAGAAGACTTGGGTGAAGAGTGGATTTCTGGGATGAAGGATGCTCTTGGTAGGCTGCTCTTTTTAGAGAAAAGAGAGGAGAGGGCAAAGCAAATCGTGTAGTAAAATTCTATTTTGCAAGTCATTTGTAAGCAGGTGGATATTCCTGGCTGGCAGAAATGTCTGGAGCTGCTGGGGAGACACAGGGCAGAGCTGAGCTTGGAGCAGGACCCTGCCAGGCTCTCTCTCAGATCATTCCCAGCACACACAGCTGCTTCCTTCTGCAGCTTCCAGATCTACAAAGTTGCTTTCTCAGAGAAAATTGGAAAAAACCCTTCTTTAAAGCTACTGATGCTCACATCAGGTCTTTTAACTTATTTCAGGGTGGTTTAGGCTGAGTAAAGGCAACAATAGATCTTGACTTTGCTCTGCCCCTGGGGCTCTTCCAGCAGGTGATGGATGCAGCAGGCTCTGCCTTTCATTTCTCCCCGAGTGCTTCCGAGGGATGTTAGTTCAAGGGGGAAAATATATTTCCTTCGTGATTTTATAGCTTTTGTGGGTATTTGCTGCCTCCTTGTGACAATACAAAGATGTATGGTGCTGTTCTTTTGAAATAAAAGGGTACTGTGGTGAGCGTTTTAGGAGAGGTTTTTATTAGTCTTTAATTGTTAATTCCTCTCTGTGTTTTCTCAAGAAGATCTTGGCTGTGGTACCAGAAGTGGGCAGGAAAGAGAAATCAGTGAAAGACTCTGGAATATGCAGGCTTGTGCAGTGTTGCATTTTGGAAAGGGGATTTAGTAATAAAGGTGATCCTCTTAGTTCTCCACTCTTGCATTCTTTTCCAAGGGAGTAAATTTTTACATAGGGAGACATTCACAGTGCCACTGAAAATGTGGCACCTGGGGACATGGTTTAGTGGTGGCCTTGGCAGTGCTGAGTTAATGGCTGGACTCGATGATTTTCAAGGTTTTTTTCCAACATAAATGATTCTGTGATTCTATGAAATCAACCCAAAAGAAGAGGTCCAACAGTTTTCAAATTGCTGAGGTCACTTTTTTGCCTAAAAAGGGGCCATCCTTACAGCACCTGAGCATGTTCTGCTGTGTCTTCCATTTGCTGTGTGTATTTCTGGAGCTGTGTCATGGACACACGTAGCTGCTGTGTAAAGGAGCAGACCTGGTTGACTTTGCTGGCTGTGGGTGGCACAGTGCAGGTTCATCTGCATCCCTGCCCTGCTGAGAAACTCCTCTGACATGGGTAATTTAACAGAGGTGCTTGGGAGTAATGGCATTTTTGCCTGCTGGCATTTTCCCTCTGCCTTTTGGACTTGATCTTGTTTCCCCAGATAAAGGAGGACTGAGGAGGTAAACACGGGTGAGCTGTGGCAGCAGTGTGTGTTCACAGAAACTG
Source organism: Acridotheres tristis (assembly GCA_037013685.1). Lineage (NCBI taxonomy): Eukaryota > Metazoa > Chordata > Aves > Passeriformes > Sturnidae > Acridotheres > Acridotheres tristis. Next base: position 71,995,204 of record CM072888.1, on the reverse strand, counting down.
CATCTGAAATCACAAAATCCTGGAATGGTTTGAGTTGGAAGGGATCTTAAATCCCATCCAGGGCCACGGCAGGGACACTTCCACTGTCCCAGGTGCTCCAGCCCCAGTGTCCAACCTGGCCCTGGGCACTGCCAGGGATCCAGGGGCAGCCACAGCTGCCAGGGCCATGAAAGTCAAACAAATGCAAGATTTTTATGATATGCTCTATAATAGTAAAGCATAATTCTGTGCATATCTAAGCCTGAAAAATGTAATCCCATTCTGACTGGCTGCCTTTGGGTGTCTGTGCCCCGTCCATGGAGTTTTCATATCACATTGTCTGTAGATGGTGATGTGGCAGCAAGAGCAGTCTCCTCACCTCTGGCATTTCTCAGGGAATGGTTCCTGCTCTCTATCCTGGTGTTTAATTAGAGGCAGCTCCAAGTCAGAGCATCGCAGAATCATCTCGGTTGGAAAAGGCCTCTGAGATCAGCAAGTTCAGCCATCCCCCAGCACTGCCCGTGTCCCCAAGTGCCACATGCACAGGGCCTTGGAATCCCCCAGGGTGGGATCTGATCTCAGCTTGTGTGCCTTGCACTTGCTCACTAGGTATTCAGTGTGATAAGATCATGACTGTCAATGCAGTCAGTTGTTGTTATTATTACTACTATTACTATTATTATGATTGTTATTATTACTACTGCTACTCGTTTTTTGTTATGTCTTCTTCCTTACATTTTCCCTAGAAATGGATGTAACCATTTAGCCTTTTCTCCCCCCTCTTTTGACTGAAGAAAACCAATATAGATTTGGGGAAATCAAGAAATGCCTGTAGTTTTGCAACAGCCTGCCTGCTCCACACTGTATCTGATTATTGTAATTTGGAAAGGAAATAATAATCAATTTTCTCTTCCTTCAAGGCTTTTCTTTTTGGGGGTTATCCTCTCACTTAAAATATCACCAGAGATAGGCAATAGTGGCTTTTTGAATCTGATTAAATCTTTCAGCCTTACTGTCACTTAAGGAAGTGAGGTAGGGAACTTTGGAACAACAGTTTTCCCTGAAAATAACTGTGTCATTCCTCAGAAGCACTGAACTGTGCTGGACTATGTTTCTTCAGTGTATCTCTAATTATTATATGAACTTTTCATTTAACTTTGCATTTCCTAGAGTTTTTCAGCTGCCAGTTTGTTATGAACAAGGGCAATAAAATACTTTTTTCCATTTTTTTCCCCCTTTCCTTTCCAGTTGTTTCCTGTCTTTGCTCCTGGTGGCAGCTGTGGTTTGGAAGATCAAACAAAGTTGCTGGGCATCACGGCGGAGAGAGGTGAGAGGGATAAATTGTTGTTCCTTAAATGACTTTTTAATAGTTGTTCTCTCTAGATGCATATTTATTCACATATGCATCACATTAATCTGAAATTGAAGGCTAAGCTCATTCAGTTATTGCTGCTGTTTAGGCCTTTAGCATAATTTTGATTACAGTTTCACTGACAAATTGTGTTATTTTAGTATCCTGATGCTGCAGTTTCTGTGGAGCACCAAAACAATAGGGGTGAATAGCCTGAATTCCCAGAACTTCTATTTCTAGATGGCATAAGTAAAAAAACCACATAAATTAGGAAATTTTTTATATCTGTTTCAAAATAGGAAACAGAAAATAGAAACATTAGCTCTTGCGTAATACATTAAAAAGAAAAAAAGAAATCACATCCCCATTTTCAAATGAAATCTTATTCAGATATTTTGAGTGGTTGGTTTTTTCCCCCCTGGGACATCAGGAGCAAAGAAAAAGGCAGGGAAGCCACCCAGGATGTGGAAATCTGTAGTTCACTTCTTAAAAATGTGACTTTTAGAGCCAAAGTTTTTTCCTCTTCACCTACCATGGTCCAAACGAGCTTCACAACTTTTTGTGTTTGCATCATGTAAATAAGTTTGTGCTTTATGTTCCCAAAATCTGATTCCTCCTTGTTTATCCCTGATTTATTTTTGTTCACTAGCTTCTTTTCTTGCTTCTCAGAGGAACCTGATTTCCTGTTCCACCAAGGCACTCAGGGTGACCAAGGTGAGGTGGCCAATTGTTGTGGCACAAAGAAATGTCCTTGCTCCTCATGTGCCAGCACAAATGCCCACATCCACGAGTTGTGTTTGCAGAGCAGTCCTGGCTGCCACAGGCAACCAGGCACTCATTCCTCAGGGTGCTCCAAGCAGAATGTGCAGCTGTCAGAGGTTGGGCTGGGCTGCACCTGGAATTTTTAGGAGCTCAGTCTTGTGTTAATCCCTTTATTTCTATGCAAGATGAGAGAAGCCAGACTCGAGTGAGTCCATGTGCAGTTTCTGTTTACACTTATCTCTGTGTCCTCACCTGAGGCCACCCTCCCTAAGGAACGTTTCTTCTCTGCTTTGGGATTTTCAGGTGACCTCTGCCCATTCCTCCAGGTTTTCCTCCCAGCTGTCCTGCTGGCATGAAGCTCCTGGCAGCTGCAGGCACCCAGCCCTGTCACTGTTCTGTTCAGGAATGTTTGTTCCCACTTTGGAGTTGATCAAGAGGATTTGGGGGTTTAATTTTTACAGTGCTGGAATTCTTTGCAAGCCCCTGTTTCCTGCATATCTGCAGAAATCTGTAGCTGGTTATACTTGGCAGTGCAGTGGTGTGAATAATGTGAATTTATTCCATGTGAGGAGCTCCTCTCTGGTAATAAAGCAGGATGATGTCTGATAACTCTTCTCTTCCTCCTCTTTCTGCTTCAGATGTTTCTGCTCTTACTGAACTCGCTGCAGAATATAATCATTGCTTTTCAAACAGATAACCCTTAATCTTGGAAATAATGGAAGTCTTTGAGGTTTTCTGTATTCTCTGAAGGTAGATAAATTTTTACTAGGGCAGCTGGTTTTTTTCCTGCTCACTTTCTTGGCAAGAAACTAAGCTGGAGTCAGCATAACATCCCCTGTGGCTCCTGGGGTTAAATGTTATCTAGGAATGTAGAAGGAATATAGACCAAGAAGTAAATACTGTGCTTTGGAGCTCAGTTAAAGTACTTGAGTGGTGGCCTAAGTGAGAAATGTCCCTATAAATTAAATTACAGTCTGATGCATGTCTTAAGGAAAAAAAAACAAACCTGGAGTACTGGCAACATATTGGCATATTTCAGTCTAAATTCAGTCTGCATGTGTGGCTGTTTGACAGGCAGTTCATCAGGGAGGTGTTTTCCAGGCACAGTCCTGTCTTTTGCTGTTATTTATCTCTCTCTTGTTAACTAGTGACTCCATCTTGTAACTCATGGATCTCTGCTGTTCCATTCATCTTCTGTTAGAAATAGTTGTAAATCTTGAGGAAACAGTTTAAAATCTGTGTCGTGCCATAATTACATATATTAATACAGACTTTCTCCAGAAACAAAAGTTCACCCAAGAGTTTGTTATCTAAGAAGATTTTATAGCTTGAAGGTGGAGTTTTTTATACTGATTCTCAATAAATTTAAAATAAGAGCTCAGTGTTACTATTAGGTGTAACCAGTTATTGGAATATTGTGTCCACACAACTCTCAGCAATGTTTTGGGTGTTGCAAATGGTGGAGAACAGCTCTGCAAGATTAATTTGCTATCTGGAAGATAAGCAAGAGTTTAAAGCATCACAAATTTCTCATTTTTCCCAAGGAAGAACATATTGAGGTTTGGTGATGTGAATCAGTGGTTGGGGTAAGGAATCATGGACGATTCATAATGGGATGAGGGACTTCTAAAGGATCAGCCAGAAATTTAAAAGTATGTCCCTGTCCATGGCAGGGTTTGGAGCTAGATACCTTTAGGTCCTTTCCAAACCAAACCAGTCTGTGACACCCAATGTCTGCAGCTGGGGCTAAAAAAGTAAAAATCTGTTCTGGTTTTCTCCTGTTTTTAATGGTGAGAGTGGTAATGCCAATAATTTATACTTTTAGAAACATGGCTCTCAGAATGAGTGCTTTTGGAAGGACCTTTTCTAGGTCAATCACATGGTGCAGTTCAGTGACTTGTACTAGGCAGGAGGTCAGATCAAATAATCAGAACTTTCCACTCTCCCTACATTTCAAATCCATGAATGGGAACCAGCTCACAGTGCCAGGAGGCTTTTTCCAAATGCAATCACTGTGTGCTCTGCAGTGATCCATGGGGCTTTGGTCGCCAACTGAAGGAGATTGTAGCAGAAATAAGAGATGCCCCGAAGAGGAAAAGCATCCCAGAATATTAGTGCTGACAAGAGATTCCTGCTGAGGGGGGAAATGGAAGGTCTGGTTGTGTTTGAAGCTGCTCCTGTCATTCTGTGGCCAGGGCAGCTCATGGCAGGGAACCTGCAGATGTTCAGCTCCAGCTGACCACTTGCATCTCTGATCTCTGACCTGTCCTTGTCTCTGAAGGCACCATCAGATGGGGCTGGCAGGCACAGGAGTGGCCTTGGCTGCCCATGGAGCTCTCACAGAGTCTGCAGTGCAGCTGCTGCTCCACTGTGGCTTCATATCCCAAAAAAGAACTGGTGGGAACTTCAGCAAAGATGAAACTGGAGGATCATGCTTGGGATAGCAACCCAACACTGGAACCTTGTGTTTGGCAGGGGGTGGAACTGGATGGGCTTTTAGGTCCCTTCCAACCCAAAGCACTCCATGATTCTATGAGTCTATCAAGCCCAGCTCTAGGAGAGTTCAGCCTTATTTAAAACCAGCCCACGACTGGTATATTGAAGCTGTTTTCATTTCAGACTCCAAAGTCTCTTTCTAATGGTAGGCATCAGCTGTACAGGTATCTAATTTAGTTATTTGGAAAAATCAGGGAGAGATTGTGTAATTATTCCAGAAGAGCTCTACTCAGTCAAAGCTCCATTGTGCTGTTGTGTAATTATCAGGTATTGGTGTGTATTTCAGTCTGCATGGACCAGATCCTTCTGGTCTTTTAAAAAGAAATCATCTCATTCTTCTCATTAAAGGTCAGTATTCCTATGCCCTTCTACTGGGCATCATGATGATGAATAACTTGTTGTCTTAATCAGCCCTGAACTAAATATCTTCTGTCATTTCAGCATGAGGCAACTTCCCAGCAGCTTTGCTTTCTGGTTTGTTACAGTTTTGAAGTGTGGAAATGCCTGTTGAGAAGGATTTGAACATTAATTCTTTTCTTCTCTCTCTTTCAACATAGCCTGCAAAGTCAGTTACAAAACTAATTAGCTAACATTAATATGTGCACTGCTGTAGGGGCTTAAAAACTGAATTTTCAGTGATGATGAAAGCATCAGAGAAAATTGTTTGTTTGTTGACTTATATGGTAGTTAGTGTAATTGTAGTTAAATACTTTAAATCACTTAGTTCTGAGACATTTGTGACTCATCTTCATGGAATATTTATGGCTTGTATGTTTATTTTTTGCCGATGCCAATTTTTATTTTGGAAGGTAACTCCCCTTCCCCCAAGGTCGCCAAGTTATGATGACATAAAGCAAATGTTCCTACCGCAGGATCTGTATGTTACTTCCAGTAATGTACAGTCACTCTGCTCTGGAGCCAGGCTGGGAGAGCTGGGGGTGCTCACCTGGAGAGGAGAAGGATCCAGGGAGAGCTCAGAGCCCCTGCCAGGGCCTGAAGGGGCTCCAGGAGAGCTGGAGAGGGACTGGGGACAAGGATGGAGGGACAGGACACAGGGAATGGCTCCCAGTGCCAGGGGCAGGGCTGGGTGGGATCTTGGGCAGGAATTGTTCCCTGGCAGGGTGGGCAGGGCTGGCACAGGGTGCCCAGAGCAGCTGTGGCTGCCCCTGGATCCCTGGCAGTGCCCAAGGCCAGGCTGGACACTGGGACAGTGGGAGGGGTCCCTGCCATGGCAGGGCTGGAATTAGATGATGAGATGATCTTTGTGGTCTCTTCCAACGTGAAGCACTCCGTGGTTCCCTGCTGGAGCTGCCCCTGCACACAGGCAGGTCCATCAAGCTGCTGCTGCTGCCACCAGGGCTGGAACCTTCCCCACAGGTCCTGGGGACCCCCCTGAGGTGCTGTCCCCTTTCCACACTGATTGTCAGCAGCCTGCAAGCTGCACTTTGGGAGATGTCACTACAGGTGACTTCTGGGACGTGTCCTCCCAGCTAAGTTAATCATGCCTGAGCACAGGCTGTTGATAGTTGCTGTGCATGCAGGAATAGTTATCTGTGCATAAATGGGACAGGCTGCCTGCTGAATTCTAATGGAGCCCTTGAAGGAAAAGGATTTGCAGGAATAAGTTCAAAATACCAGTGTGAACAACCCCAACTAACTCAGCCTCTATTCGTGGGTGTTCCATCCCTCTAATAATCTCCACCTTCTTTATCTTCCTCCCCCTGCTGTGACCAGAGCTGGGACTTTCTGCAGACTCTCTGTGCTTTGGGAGGGCTCTGGCTTTAGGCCATGGGCCAGTTCATCTGTGCAGGACTGACAGGGTGTGCTCAGAATAAAAATCATCACAGCTGATTTTGGAGTCTCCTGGCTTTTAAAGTTGGCTGTGGAGAACACAATGCATGATTTTGCTTGTTCATGACAGAGTGGAGCTTGATGTTTTCCATGGTGATACAGAACTCCAGGATCGGGGACCCAGTTCAGGGGGGCTTGGTCACAACTGTAACCTTCAGGCACCTCCACTGTCCCAGTGCTCCAGCCCCAGTGTCCAGCCTGGCCCTGGGCACTGCCAGGGATCCAGGGGCAGCCACAGCTGCTCTGGGCACCCTGTGCCAGGGCCTCACTGCTGTCCTCCTTGGGTCCCTACTGCTTTCCTTCCTGGTGTGTTTTCCTTCTTCAAAAAAAAGCAAGGGAGACAAATTGCTCATGTACATACTGAAGTTCCTTAGGAGTTCTAGGTCGCTGTTTTGATAAGCTTGTTTTTAAGGCCATTCTTCATAAGGAGCAAATAAGATCCCGAATATGTGGCTTTCTTCTGGACAAATCACTGTTATTTCATGGCTGAAAACATCAGAGCCCCATGCCCAAGCTGCTGGAGCCCTGTGCCCGTGGAACAGTCTCTGCAGGATGGTTATGTGGAGTGGCTGCTTTATGGTGGGAATAAAATGTTCCTGTCAGGAAACACAGCATAGGTTATATTAGTCAATTAACCTGGTAACCTGAATAGCTGTTTGTCTTCTCTGTGAGAGCCTGCCAAGGCTGTCCTCACTTCCTCAGGAGGTTTTTCTCCCATCAGCAACACACTCTTCATTTTAGGCTGTCCATTACTCAATGTGTGTGAATTTAAAATATTCCTGTTAGGAATCACTTTCTTTGAAAAGTTCCAGGCTGGATTGGACTGGGCTTGGAGCAGCCTGGTCTGAGGGAACGTGGAACATAGCAGGGGCTGGAACAAGATGATCTTTAAGGTGTCTTCCAACCCAAACCATTCCATAATTCTGCAGTATGGAAAAAAAAAATCAAGCTCAATGCAAATCAAAGTTGTGCACATTCTCACAGCTTGCAGTTATTTAAATATTGAAGGCCAGAGGTGTATTCCAGGACAGGCTTTTTGATGTGATTTCTTTGTAAGGCTGTCAAACACTTTACTTTCAAAATCCTCTTCGGGCCTAAGTGATTTAAAATATTCCCAGGTTGTCCTATTAATCGTGTCATCTGGAAAACCAGGGCTGGCTTGAAAGAGTGCTGAGGTTCATTATTTGAAATCTCAGAAAGCCCATCATTAGGAGTGAGGGAAAGGCAGGTTCTGGAGTATCTAGATGTTAACAGCTGCTGACTTGTAAAGCCGTGCTCAGCCTCTTGACTGGGGAAAAGTCACAATTTCTCCCTTACAGCATCATAAAATCTTTAATTAAAATTTTGACACACCAAACAAATACTGAAGGATAGATATGTCTGGGCTAAATAGGCATGGTGCAAGCCTTGAGGGAGACAGTGACATTCAAGTTGCAGAACAATTATTTCTTAAATTAGTTCTTAATTTTTAGGGGGAATTTTGTAACACGATTAGTGCTACACCAGAAGCTGGTGTTAGGAAAAGGATGATCCCTTAGGCATTTGCTGCTTTGGTTGCATCCTGGACCTCTGATTTCACCTGGTTTGGGGATTTTTCTGCTCAGGTGAGACCCCACCTGCAGAGCTGCCCCAGGCCTGGATCCCAAATTCAGGAGGACGTGGAGCTGCTGGAGAGAGTCCAGAGGAGGCCCCGGAGCTGCTGCAGGGCTGGATCCAGATTGGGAGAGCTGGGAATGTTCCCCTGGAGAAGGGAAAATCCCAGGGAATGCTCAGAGTCCCTGCAGGGGCTCCAGGAGAGCTGGAATTGGGGCCAAGGCCTGGAGGGACAGGACCCAGGGAATGGCTCCCACTGGGAAAGGGGAGATTGGGCTGGGATCTTGGGCAGGAATTGTTCCCTGGCAGGGTGGGCAGGGCTGGCACAGAGTGCCCAGAGCAGCTGTGTGCTCCCATCCCTGAAATTGTTCAAGGCCAGGTTGGATGGGGCTTGGAGCAGCCTGGGACAGTGGGAGGTGTCCCTGTCTGTGGCAGGGGGTGGAACTGGGCAGTCTTTGGGATCCCTTCCATTCCAAACCATTCTGCCATTCTGTATTCTCAAAGCTACTTTTGATTTCAGTAGGAGTCATGTTGCCAAATTGCACATTTTCTTTAGTAAAATAACTTCCTTTGAAGAACTAATAGCTTTTAGTTCGTCAGTCTCTTGGACATCTTCATCAGGACAGCTTGTTCATTGATTTTATAGCCATTAAACAAAGCACTTTGCCATAGCTGAAGGGGACAATTACAGGAACAACAACCCAGCAATCTGTTTCACACTTGCTTTCGTCTGCAATCTGCTGGTGTGCTTTAAATACCCGACCACTGCTCGTGTCCTTTTACCCAAGTGTGAGTTACACACAATTTGCTTATGAACACTCCATTTGTGTGGATTTGTTGGGTTTGTGCTTCGTGACAGTATCTACAATCTGCTCAAAATGCCTTTCTCCCCCTTTCTTTTTTCCTTTCAAAAAATAAAGAAAACTTTATCACATGCCTTTTATGGCAGTAAAATTTTACCATTTTTTAGCTAGACTGAGAGCCATAGAAGCTCATACAGCTCCCAGACTTTTCTGCATTGACCTCGTCCTGCCTTGCCTGCACCCCCAAGTTGCAGAGACAGTCCTCTAGTTTTCTGCACTGAAAAAGTCCCGGAATTGTAGGTGATTGGCAAAGCAAAGGCCATGAAAGGTTCCCGGGGGTCTGAGTGCAGGTCTGTCTGCAGTGGTGTCCCCAAGGCTCTGTCCTGGGCCCGCTGTTGGCTTCCCCAGGGGTTTGGGTGAGGGCTGGGGGTTCCCAGCAGCTCCCAGTGACAAACAGGGAGGAGTGGCCGGACCCCAAGGGGCTGTGCTGCCCTTCAGAGGGACATGGCCAGAGAGGAACCTGCTGGAAGTGCACAGGGACGAGTGAGGGTGTCCCTGGGTGTCCCTGTCTGTCCCTGGGTGTCCCAGGGTGTCCCAGGGTGTCCCTGTCTATCCCTGTCTGTCCCTGGCTGTCCCTGGGTGTCCCAGGTTGTCCCTGGGTGTCCCTGGGTGTCCCTGTCTGTCCCAGGGTGTCCCAGGGTGTCCCTGGGTGTCCCTCTCTGTCCCTGTCTATCCCTGTCTGTCCCTGGGTGTCCCTGGCTGTCCCTGTCTATCCCTGTCTATCCCTGTCTGTCCCTGTCTGTCCCTGGGTGTCCCAGGGTGTCCCTGTCTATCCCTGTCTATCCCTGTCTGTCCCTGGGTGTCCCTGGGTGTCCCAGGGTGTCCCTGGCTGTCCCTGGCTGTTCCTGGGTGCAGGCAGGGGCAGAGCAGTCCCAGGCTCTGCTCCATGTCCCAGGGGTGGCACCAGAGCCACGGGCAGGGACTGAGCCCAGGAAGGGCTGGAATTTAGGGGATGATCCCTAAGGTCCCTTCCAATCCAAACCATTCTGGGATTTAGTGGTTCTCTGAATTAGTTCTGTTGCTGGATAATGGCACCTTCCTTTCACCTTCTGGGGGATATCTGGGGCATGGTGCATTTTGTGGGGTTTTCTGTAGTGCTTTCTGAGTGCTGTAAATGATCAGTTTGGGCTTGGAGTGTCAGATTGCCCAGAATTAATGGGAAAATGCAGGTGGCAATGGTGGATTCTAGAGAGCATTTGGTGGTGCCTCAGTCCAGCTTAAAAATAGAGGATAACTGGAATTGCTGTCATAGGTAGTGATGGCAAATGTGTAAAGCTGTGGGAGAGCTTTGGGCAGTTTGTGCATTTCAGGTGAAGAGCTCTGGCTTTTCTCATGCTGCACAAAGTGTTTGCCTCTTCCCTTATTAAACAGAGTCCCACTGGACCCCTTGCTTCAGGGAATTCTGGCTTCTGCCTCCCCTTGCAGGCTGTGTTGTCACTATCAGAGATTAATCACTGGAGCCAAATAGAAGTGTGTCCACAGCTCAGCTGAAACCCAAATGCTGTTCCCAGCCCAGCCGTGTATGAAGTGTCTCTCTTTTGTGTGTTAAAAAAGGGGAAGTTGCATCATAATGCTTAGAAGTGCTTAAGAGCACAATAAAGAGATGTCTCGTGTCATGAGGGCTTGTGGGGATTTGCCCAGGAAAAGGTTTTTTATTTTAATAAAGCATTTTGCAATAAGGACATGTTTGCCATTTTCTGTATTCAGCAAGGAAACAATAAAATAAAGGGGATTATTCCATAGAAGCCTGACAGCATTTTGCTGGTGCTGTTATAAAAAATAGCGACTTCATTCTTACAGTAGTTACATACTGCTGGTAGTTTAATTTTGAAATGATTCCCACAAATCCTGGACTGGGATCAGACAGGTGATGACAAACAACAGCTGAAAAAATAAATAACTGCTTTATGGGGGCTCAGTCAGATCGTTTTGCCTCCCAGATGTGTCAGGCCCACGTTGTGCATCAGCTTTACTTCCAATAACTTGTTAAATCATAGTAATGTGAATATTTACCATTATCTATATTCTTAAGACCATTAAAACCCCTGGAGGTTATTTTTCCTTATTCACTGATGTCCCTTTGTATTGGGCAAAACCTTTTAGAAACATTTGTCTTTCATCTTTGTGTTGGAACAATATGATGATAATATTTTTCTGTTTAATAAATTAGCAACTCCTGCGTGAGATGCAGCAGATGGCGAGCCGCCCCTTCGCCTCCATCAACGTTGCCTTAGAAACAGACGAGGAGCCACCAGATCTCATCGGGGGAAGCATAAAGGTGAGAGGGAGCTCAGGATGCTCCTCACCACCATTTCCCAGGCATATCTGACACAGTAATCCCAAATCCTCTCGGTTTTTTATATACCTACAAGAAACTGTAAGTCCAGGAGGTCCAACAGGTACCATTTTAATTTCCTTTTATCCCTTCAGATATTCTCTTGTAACTTTTGGGCTGGTTCAGATTGAAGTTATTACTGATGCTGGGTTTGAAGTGTTGTTAGTTTTTATGCTTTGAAATAGAGAAGGATTCAGCTTTACACCAGGGAGCACTGGGCTGGAAATAGTTGTAGGTGCTGCAAATAGAAACCCTTTCCTGTGATATCTCAAAACAAATGTGAATATAATCATGCCTGTGTACTGTGATAATGTTAACATATTTCTGATTTAAAATAGATATTCCAATGTATCTTGTGATTAGCAAATAGGAGCATGAAGAAATCATTGTCATACACCAGGCTGGCACATTCTTACACACAACATGTTGAATTTTTAGTAAAAGCATATTTAACAGGTGACAAATTAATTCTAAGGTCTTTTTGATGTGATGCTTTGACCAGCACAAACTTTTATACAAAAAGGAAGAATTAATAACCTGAGAACACTGATTATTTTTCTTTCTCATCTAAGGCAACTGGATTGTTTTATTTTATTTAGACTGAAGTTTTCTGGAAGTTTTTCTCATTAGGCCTCAAGGTTAACAAGGGTAGATGTGGATTGGATATCTGGGAGGGTGGGCAGGGCTGGCACAGGGTGCCCAGATTTGCTGTGGCTGCCCCTGGATCCCTGGCAGTGCCCAAGGCCAGGCTGGACACTGGGACAGTGGGAGGTGTCCCTGCCATGGCAGGGGGAGCACTGGGTGGGATTTAATGTCCCTTCCCACCCAGACCATTCTGAGATTTATGATTAGTCCAGGCACTGAGTTTCTCACATTCTCTTACTATAACAAGAGAGCTTGTTTGGTTTTGTGTTTGTTTTTTTGTTTGTTTTTTTTTGTTGTTGTTTTTTTTTTAAATACGTGTATTTAATTGTTGTATAGCACATGAAAGCACTCTGACCCCAAAACTTCTATTTGGTGAGTAATAATTTTAAGTCTTGGCCTAAGTATCAGGAAATGCCACCATTAAGGTTGCCTGTATAGCTTTAGCTCTTCCTAATTTATGTGTAAGTATGGTCTGTCATGGCAAGTTTTAATCCTTGTCCACTTAATTGGTGTTGTGCACCATGTTCTGGGTGGACATTGTGTAGAAGCAGCTTTTCAATATATTGAAACACAGAATAGTTCAGGTTGGAAAATCCCTCTAAGACCATTGAGTCCAGGCACTCCCTCAGCAGTGCCAGGGCCAGCACTGCCCCTGTCCCCAAGTGCCACAACCACAGGGCTCTGAAATCCCCAGGGATGGGGAGTGCACCCTGCCCTGGGCAGCCCTTTCAGTGAAGACATTTTCCCTGATTTCCAGTGTAAACCTCTCCTGCAGCATTAGGTGCAGCATTAGGCTGTTTCCTCTCATCCTCACTTGTGCCTGGTCTGGAGCACAGTGGAAGTAAAGTAAAATTTGCAAAGGTCCTCAATAATTCAGGTGATTGAGTATCTGGAGCTCTCCTTGGATGCTCTGACTGGTTCTCCTCCCCAGTGGCTTCCTTTTGACTCCAGATTCTCAGATTTTCTGGTTTTTTTATAATTTTTATCATTTCTTCTGTCATGAGGCTCACCAAGACAATCCACCCCTGCAAAGCTGGATTGTCACTCAGCAGCTTGGACTGAACCTTTGTCAGTGCTCACCAAACAGCCGTGGGACGTGTGTGGATGTTGCACTGGGCTGGAGGCACATGTAGCCTGGCTGCTGATGGTTTTGGGTTGCAGTCTGTCTGTCTGGGGCTCTTCCCTTCATCTTCTTCTGTTGTCTGGAAGAAAACCAGCTAAAAACACCTCTCCTGTGGGATCAGGCCAGAACAAAGCTGTTCTAAACTTTTTGATCTCTGACGAGTTGTCCACGCTCAAACTACAGAGAGGATCAACTTTGGATCTTTCCAGTTCTGATGAGTGTGTTATTTCTCCTCTTGTTCTGCTGTCTTCATCTTGTCTGGCCTCCTTGGGTTCCTCTAGAATGGATGGAGAAGCTGGTTTGAAGCGTAATAAGTCAGACTGTGGAGAAATACCCTATTTTAGATCCAGAAATCGTTAGGAACTGGTAATTGTGCTGATAACTCAGCTACATCAGTCTTGGGCACCAGTGAGATGCTCTGGTTCATGCAGTGGCACAAACCCTGCACAGTAAGCTGGAGCTGAGTGGGTGAATGTGCACCTGAAATGCTGTGCCAGTGGGTCACTTCATAAAATCATCCAGTCAATGTTTTGGGTTGGAAGGGAACTTAAAGATCATCCTTTCAGGCTACCTGCCATGGGCAGGGACCCTGCTGGGTGCACAGCAAGGGTGCCTCTACATGACAAGGAGAGTTACTGGGTTTAATGGGGTTTTGTTTGGGGCTTCTCATCTTGGAGAACTTGGCTAGGGAATAAAAGCAGTCATAAAAGGCCAGAGTGTTTCATGAAAGGAAAGAAGGCTGTGGGTTGGAAGCAACTTGAGGAATGATGCTTCTGAGTCAGTCTGACCTGTTGGTCCCTGCAAGGAAATGAGCTGAAATAGAAATGAGAAGCCAGTCTGAGTATCTGTGGAGTGTTATGGTTTAACAATAGCCAGCAGCTCGGGTTTTTCTCTTCATCCCTTTTGCACCTACCTGGGAAAAAGCTCTTGGCAGGAGGCAGCTGCAGGAAGATGGGCTGGGGAGATACAGAATTGGACAACTGTGCTTTTATTTGTGGTTGCTTTGTGGCTGTTCTTTAACTCTTAGCCAAGAAAAGAGGGAAATGTTACTGTGGTGCTGGATGTTGTATCTGCCCTCCAGTTCCTCTGCCATCCACTATGCCAAAATTTGAGTCTTCATTTGAATGCAAGAAAGCCAGACTTGCATTATCATGAATTCAGTGATGGTTTTCTTTCCCCGTGGGAATCAAAGCCATTGGTTAATGACGAGCTGATTTGAAGGTTACAAAGGAGAAGTGGAAAATGGAATATCTTGTCTGCAAAAGATTAATTTCCTATTCCATTGTCCATAGCCAGTTGGCAGCCAGTGTCAAGCTAGTTCCATCCTAAGCTAATGTTTTCCAGCTGGACAGTATTAGAACTGTGCTTTCAATTAGTTGTTTTCCTGGGGTACTTGGGAGTAATAGAAAGTGATTTACCTGCAGGGAAGCAATTGCTATTAGAGGCTGCAGCTAGGCAACATGTAACTAGCTGCTTTGGTTTATTTGCCACTCAACAAATACCCTCTGAATTGCAAATCTACCACTAAATTTGCTTAGTTATTACAAAATCTGTTGGCTTCTCACTGCAGCTCTTTGTGTGTTCAGAGGTGCTGAATATTGCAGTTTTTTTCCTAAGAATGTTTAACTTCCTTGGGTGCCTGGGACTCGTCCAAGTGTCTGAACTGGTATTGCTGTAGCTCAGGTTTTTTTAGGGCTTGTTATCGGATTAATCTAAGTCTTGTAATCCTCTGCAGCCATTTTTAGAAGCTTTCCCGAAAGAATTTGGGAAGTTTATAATTTTGACATTGATTTCCACGTATCTTGAAGTTGCTAAAGGCAATAAGTTACCTTGGAAAAAACATGCACAGCCTAGCAAGCAAGTACTGAGGTTGAGCAAAGCACTTACAGGGTCGACAAGAAAATCGTTGCATTGGGAAAAAATTATCCTCAAGTTGGAAAAAAACTATTTTGGAATCTTCTAGAGCAGAGCTGGAGCAGTGTTTGCTGGGCTGTGTTCAGGGATCCAGCACATGAAGCTGGTGCTAAGTGTTGATTGTCTTTATCCACGATCCTTAGCTTCCTTAAGGGAAGGAGAGAAGCATTTGGTGAGCAAAATCCTTGAGAAGTTCATTTATTGTGTTCTGTACCATTGTTCCAATGTGCCTTTAATTCTGCTGTTTGAGGGCTTCACTGCAAATCCTGAACCAGACAGCGAGCTGATTCCTTAAAAATAGCAGATAAATAGATGGGAAATAGCATCTTACCCCAGTAATTAGTTTGCTTTGTTATGAGAGAAAGTGCTTTTGAGTGGTTTAAAGGCTGCCAGAAGATCCCATCTGTTCAAGAAGTGCAGAGCTAAAGTGATGAGCTGATTTGGGAGTGGGTAGGGGGTACCACAGATTAATTAATATATTTTCAGTCTATTTGTATTTTGCATCTGAGTGATGCCCTTGTTAAATTCCTTTTAAGTAGCAATGAAGTTGCAACCAGCAGTAAAGGAGCAGAGAAATGAGTAGTAAGTCCTGTGCCACTGGGTGCAGGGTTTGGGGAAGCTGCAGGGTGAGGAATTATTTGAAATGAAGCATCTGCCAGCTCCAGCACTTCTACAGGGTGAATTCATCTTAATTTTGACATGTAGCTTCATTTTGGGCTGTTTCATGCAGCTGGAGCTCAGTAAAGAACTAAAGGCCAAGGAGCTGATGGTTTTTACAGCTTTTATCCTGTTCTGGTTGTCACCCTCGATGACTCACGTTCCCCTTTACTTCACACATTGCTGACCTGCTCTTGGTCCATGAAATTTGTGATGGAGCAGCTTTTGTGACCTGTCCCTGCTGCAGGGAGCTGGGATAGTGCCAGCATGGCAAGGACACTGCAGCGAGCTGGGACTGGGGCTCCTGTGCAAGAGCAGGGCCTGGGAGGAGGGCAGGCTGGAGGTGGGATGTACAAAAGCCACGTTAAGCAGAAATGACCAGGCCGTGTCAAATCCTGGAATGGGTAAGGCTGGAAAAGGCCTTTAAATCACCATGTGCATTGATGGACACAGCACCACCCCCCTGTTCACTGTTACACTGTCTGCAGGTACCACATCCAGGAGGTTTTTTAACAATTCCAGGGATGCTGATGCCCATTTCCTTGGGCAGCCTGTGCCAGTGCTTTACAACTCTTTCCTTGAAGAAATTTTCCCTAATATCCAGTCTAAACCTCCTGAGGTGCAACTTGAACAGGTTTCTTCTTGTCTGATCAAGATGTGGTAGAGGGGGACAGAGCAGCTTAGGGTTTTCAAGGATGATATAAATAGGCTGAAAGTCATTCCTGTCCTCAGAAGGATAATAGTTGCAGGGAGGGGATTAAATTGAGGGAAATAAAGTGAATAATTGTGATGTGCTCTGGCAGTTGCTGGAGATGGATCACATGCAGCCTTTGAGGCCAGAAAAAGGCCAGTGTGATTCTGCCTGGCCTGGCTAGGGTGGGCTCTGGGTTTCTCAGCTTGCCTTTGGAAGGGCAGTTTCATTTCTTATTTCTGGGCTTTCTGGCATTTGCTGGTTCTAGGAGCTTTTCCATATGGTAACAGGAGGAATTCCAAGGCTGGCTGTGTGCTGCTGCCTCTCTGTCTTGGGCAAAACCTGGAGACCCTCCTGGAGCATGGAGGTGACAAAGGAACACACAGGGAGGACCCCCCAGCTTGCACTTTCGGTTTGGTGTTTATTCCTCTTATGCTGGCCCACTTTTAGGGCATGGAAAAGTGTGGGATCCCTTTGGAGGAATGCCAGTGGTAGGAAGGGAGCATTCCCTGGGCAGCCGAGCTGCACTAGAATTCCATATAGGCAGCCTGGGATCCCTCCTACCAAAACATCAACAAGAATACCCATAAAACCTTCACCTAATGAATTATTCCCAGTAAACAAGTGCCCAGTATCTTGTTTTGATTTCCGTTGCAAAACCAGGGGAAAAAAAAATAGGGGAAAGTTTTGCTGCTCCCATAATATAATATGGAATATAGACACTTGGAAGGGAGCTGTCATGAGATCAGCAGACATATCTTTAAGCCTGCCTTGTATTTAGAGAATATTTGCCTGATAAGTGATTTTAACTAGTTTTAGATTTGAAGACTGCAAACATTTCTGCAGGTTGGACCCTGATTTTAGCTGATAAGGAGGAATTTGCTGGAAGGAGAGGAAGGAGCATGAAGCTTCCCACAGGAGAAGGATTTTCTAAGCATTTTTTTCCCCTCTAACGAGCATCTCTCTGATTGAAGTACTAATAACACCAGCAGCTTCTCAACAGCATTATCAAGGACTTATTTGCATTCATTTATGCCAAGTAGTTGTTTTGTGTGTGGTGTTTGCAGTCCTTATCCAACTGTCCCATTTCGTTGGGTTTTTTTACTTCTCCATTTTCCTGTGCAAAAACCGAGTGCTTGAAAAGAACTGTGAGTCTTCTTTTAGGTGCCTCTTCACCTGTACAAAATGAAAATAAATTTACATACACAAATCTGCCAGACTTGCTGCCCATGGCTCGTCCACCCCCCCCCGGGAATTGAAGGAGGGGGAGCAGTGGTGGCACCCATGGGTGGCCCAGCTCAAACTGTGCCATGAGATCTGGTCCTTTCTGGGGAGCTGCCTTGGAGACCCAAATTCAGCTGCCCAAGTCGTGCCCTTCAGCCTGGGCTGTGGCTGCTGGAGGAGGGGAGCAGCCTGGGCCAGGGTGTGCTCCATTCTGAGCATCCTTCTCAGGCTTTCAACCTGAGTTTGGTTCAGTTTCTCTCATGCAGTTTTGGGACCAAAGCAATTCATTCCCAGCCTCTCTAAAATTCCAAGGTAGATATCAGGGACGAGGTAAATGTAAATTTTTAATCTAAACTCATTTACTGTGAATCATTGCTGGAAGTTCATTCATCTCTATCTCACAGGACACACATATTACCCTGAGAATATGATTTTTAAAGCTTAATAATCTATTTTTAATAGGAAATTGCTTGTAACTTGTTTTGCAAATGTTCACTCAGCTTTTAATGGCACAATTTAAAAACTTGCAAATAGAATTTGACCCTTTTTCTACAGAGTGAAATCACCTGAACAAGTGGCATCAAATAATAAAACTGAACTGTTTGGGTAATGTTCCTTTTCTCATCCACCACTGTAAGATTTTTCCTTTATTTTAATTTCCTTCCTGGAAATTGAAAACCATGTAAGACTTATTTGATCAAACACAAAAATATGTTTTCTTGTTAAGGAAAAAAAATTCTCCATGGCTTTTTAAAAAAAATATATCTTGAAATACAATATTCTGGCAGTGTTTCACAGAACCTAAATAAAACTGATGCTGTGCTTGTGAAATTATACGGAATATTTATTGTTCTAGCCATTAGTTTTATGTGACACATTATTAACTTTTTGAATTTGTCAAGTAAAAGCAGCGTAAATAGAAATAATGAAATGAAATCAAAATGTTGAGGTTGAGCTTCGTGCAATTCAGGCTACGTGGGGAAAATATTTGGCTGTGAAATTGGTTCCCAAGGGAACTGGTGGTGCATTCCACACCTGGGTCACCTGGGAATAGCCCAGACAGAGTCCTGGGAAATCCCTGTTCCTGGAAAATCCTGCTGGAGAAGCTGGATAATGAAATCCCCTAAAACGTCTCTTAGTGCTTCTAGTGTCTGTAGTGGCTTACCCTTTCTGCATGCTAAACATGCATCGAGACTCAGCAACACCTGGAATTCCTTGGCTTTGCAGAGCAGGTTTGGGCCGGGGAGGGGCTGAGAGCAGCTGCCAGCCCTGGCTGCAGTGACATTGCTGCCCGTGCCACCCTGCAGGCTGCTCGTGCTCCCAAGGGCTTGCCTGGCTTTTGCAGGTTATTTGGCATTTTTAATTCTTGGGATCTTGCCCATCATTTCCATCGATTGTTGCTTTGCTGCTGTGCAGGAGCCTGGAAAGCCCCGTGCAGGGAAGGGTTCAGGTTATTCAGTGCAGGGGAGGGGGATCCTGTCCCTGTGCCCCCGTGCTCAGGTGAGACCCCACCTGCAGGGCTGGAGGCAGCCTGGGAGAGCTGGGAATGTTCCCCTGGAGAAGGGAAAATTGCAGGGAATGCTCAGAGTCCCTGCAGGGGCTCCAGGAGAGCTGGAATTGGGGACAAGGCCTGGAGGGACAGGACACAGGGAATGGCTCCCACTGGGAAAGGGGAGATTGGGCTGGGATCTTGGGAAGGAATTCCTGCCTGGGCTGCAATTCCCAGATTTGCTGGGGCTGCCCCTGGATCCCTGGCAGTGTCCCAGGGCCAGGCTGGGCACTGGGGCTGGAGCAGCCTGGGACAGTGGGAGGTGTCCCTGCCCTTGGATTTGAGTTTTAAGGTTCCCTTCCAACTCAGACCATTCCATGACTGTGATCAGCTCCATGGATTTGTCTCTCCAGTGTGCTGCAGGCACAGCTTTCTGTATTTCTTTAAGGACAGGAGGTGTCTGAGGGCAGGGCCCTGGTGGCCCCACAGCTGCAGTTGTGTGCCCATGGCCACTGACCGTGGGCTTTGTTCTCCCCTCTGTATCTGCTGCCAGGGTGGGCTCTGCTGTTCAGGCACCTCTTGGGCTGAGTGTGAGAGATGCACCTCATTTGAATAGATTTGAATAATGTCTACTTTATTGTGCTATTAAGCCTTCAGTAAAAAAGAATCACTTCTATAATTGAACAGTGGGTTTATCAAAACCTCTGCATGGAAGTTGCTGGCAGGGGCAGGTTTTGAGCATCTGATAGAGGTTCTTACAAAGTTTGGAAAGGCATCTATTTTATGTATGTTTTTTAAGTTTACCCTTAAGAGCAATCTCTCACATCTGATCTCTGCTTTCCAAGTCCACTCAAAATCTTCTTGCAGGAGAACAGCTTGGATCTGCAACAAAAGAGGACATGGAGCTGTGTCAGGAGAGGTTTAGGTTGGATTTTGGGAAAGGTTCTTCCCCCAGAGGGTTTGGGCACAGCCCCAGAGCTCCAAAAGAGTTTGGACAGCAGGGATGGACGGGGGGGGGGATTGCTGGGGGTCTGTGCAGGGCCAGGGGCTGGACTGGGTGATCTTTGTGGGACCCATTCAGCTCAGGGGATTCCATAATTCTATGATAAAAGCACTCAGAAACCACTCGAGTGGGCAAAGAAAGGAGGCCTGAGCTCTTCTGAGATCTCCCCACCAGAATTCCGCTTGCTGAAGGCAGCCAGCTCCTCCTTTGTCCCTGGTGCCACCTCCTAAGTGCCATCAAAGCTCAGGTGGGCAGGGCTGGTGGTGGCTGAGATCCACAGTGCAGGTCACAGTGAAACTGCTGAAATGTCCCATTGATGTGACAAATGTCACGAGGCTGAAATGTCCCATTTTCCTCCCTGTGTGCAGAAGCTGCTGCCTGGCTCCAGGCTGGGCTCTGTGCCCTGTGCAGTGTCCTTCACTCCCCGCTGACCTCCCTGCACCAATTCCTCATTCCCTGCTCTGAGTCATCCCCTCCTGGCCCGAGCCCTGCTCAGAGATGCAGAATGAGTCACAGTTCAGAAAGCAGGTGCCTCAACTGGGGCTGTCAAAAATAAATGTGCAGGACTTGATTCTTTAGGTGAGTTTTTGTTGTTATTAACTGCAGCTTGTCTCAGGAAAAGCTGGATTTGATGGACAATAGGCCATTTTTTTCCTTTTAGTTTTAAGATGGAGCTTAGCTGCAGCAAAGTGATGTTGTGCTTAATTCCTTCCGAATTAGTTTGCAATTGTCTGACAGATTCTGGGTGCATCATTATCCTTGCTGTGCATGGTTGAGAGAAATAAAGTTCCCCACGCAGGGAAATATTAACAATATTTTATTAACCCTTGTCTTTTTTGGGGTTGTTCAGCCTGGAAAACAAAAGGTTTTGGGTTGACCTAATTGTAGCCTTTCAGTACCTGAAGGGCCCACCAGGAATGATGGAGAGGGATTTTACAAGGGCCTGGAGGAACAGGACAGGGAATGGCTTCCACTGCCAGAGGCAGGGCTGGATGGGATTTTGGGCAGGAATTGTTCCCTGGCAGGGTGGGGATGGCATTCCCAGAGCAGCTGTGGCTGCCCCTGGATCCCTGGCACTGCCCAAGGCCAGGTTGGACACTGGGATTGGAGCACTGGGATAATGGAAGGTGTCCTTGATCACTGCAGGGCATGAGATGAACTTTAAGGTCCCTTCCAACCCAAACCATGCCATGATTCTGATTCTTTCCTGAGCAGGTTGACAAGGGAGGGAAGGAGGCTCAGGGCTGCATCCTATGCCCAGCTATCTGTGCTGTGGGACCAGGAGAGCAGAGAGGAGGAGGATGTGTGACCTTGAGGACCAAAATAAAAATTCCATGGAAAGGGAAGATTGTGCCCACAGGGACTCGTAATGAGAGTTTCTGCTGAACACTCAGGGTTCATTAGTTAGAAAGGGCAGAGGAGGAGAGAGGGTCTTGCCTGGGGCTGAGAGATGAGCTAAATTCCTCTCCAAGTCCCTTCAGCTCCATGACTGAGAACTCTATAGTGAACAACTCTGTTTCTTTCTGGTTTATGACGTGCAGGAGACTCGGTGTGATTTTGGAACCACAGCAGAGGCACTGTCAGAGCCTGAAATGCCTCTCAGGTCACTGGTGCTGAGAACACCAAAGGTGCAGAGAGGGGCTCGGGGAGAGCTGGAGAAGGCAGTGCTTGTGTTTAGAGAAGGAATTCAGAGCATTTCTCTTTCACTTAATGCAAAAGAAGACTGAGATGTGCAGCAGGGTAAAGCCCAGGGAGAGGGTTAAAGTGCACAGGAATGTCAGACAGATGAATAAATTGAAGTTTGAAAGATTTGAGGTTAAAAGAAAGTTCCTGGTGGCAGAGTGGTGAGCTCCAGAGCAGGGAGCCTCTGGAAAGGTCTCACAGAGGTGATGGCACAGGCTGAAAGTGTAGCTAGTTCTAAAGCAGAGAACTGTGCTTTTCTGTGCCACTGCCTGTGGTAGTGGAGGGCTGGATTTGGTGACCCCTGAGGGATTTTCCAGCCTCCTGTTTCTGCAGGATGCAGGTGGAGGGTGGTGAGTGTGCTGCTGAGCATCCCCATGGGCTGGGGAGGCCCTGCAAGGGCTCTGAGCTCTCCCTGGAGCTTTCCCTTCTCCAGGGGAACATTGCCAGCTCTCCCAGGCTGGCTCCAGAGCAGAGGGGCTCCAGCCCTGCAGCAGCTCCGGGGCCATTAATCCATTAATCCACTAAGCCACTAATCCATTAGTCTATTAAAAACAAATACATTAAAAAGTATTTTAAAATACAATCATTTCTTATTCATGTGCTCCTTCATTCTCTTCCCTCCATCACTTTTCTGTGTGGTCTTTGCTGCCCATTCTGCTGAGGGTGGACATAAGAGCTGTCTGTAACCCTCTGTACCCTCCTCCAAACTGGAATTCAGCAGAGCTGTTTTATTAACAGTAAGATAAGTAAGATACTTGAGTCTGTCCAAAGGAAAATCGCCTTTGTGTTCAGTTCTTGCTCCCACCCATATGGCAGAAGCCTGGGCTCTATTCCTGCAGTTGCCTTCTCTGTGCTCTCTCCATCACCTCTGGCAGTTGGGTCCCTGTGGGATCCAGCTCCAGGGTGTGCTCGTTTCCTTCTGGGAAAAGCTTTACTCTGAGTTTGATCCCTTTGTTGGGGGCAGGGACATGAAGAAATCTGCTGTCATAAACCAGGCAGGCAGCAGCTTCCATCAGCCAGCCCGTATTTATCTGCCTTGCACAGAACAAATCCTGCTGCAGTCATTGCAGTAAATGTGAGATATGGAACGTGTTCAGTTTCATTTTGCTTGTTGTTGTCTCCTTTTGTCTTTATTGAGCAGCAGTAATTTAACAGCATGTTTGACTCCCATTCAGGCTTTTTCACGGCTTACATTGCATTGAGTTTCTGTTGAACATTTGAGTACTGTGGTGTAGTTTGATGCCTGATGGAAAAAGCACTAATTAATTCATTAACACCAGAGCAGAATCTGCCCATACTAAAGAAGAAAACAAAAAGCACTGTGTTGGGTAAAATAGTGTTTCTCAGCTTTTTTAGCTGATGTGGAACAAAAGAAGAAATTCTCTTGAGCCCGTTCTCATTGGTGAGCACTTGCACACAATAGCACTGGTCCTGTGTACTTGTGTGGGATTTGGGCCAGGCCCAGGTGAGAACATTCTTGAGTTTCTGGACTGGGCTGTTGCATTTTGGCTTTCTAAAGACATGCTGAAGTTGGCTGTTGATCATTCAGGTAGAATCTTCACAAGGGTGCAGGACACAGACACGGAGGGATCCAGTCCCCTGCTGCTGCAGGGTGGAGAGAGCTGCCTGCCCGTTATGTATTGGAATCACAGATGGAAGGAAAGGGCCCTTAAAGCCCATCCTGTCCCACCCCTGCCAAGGACAAGGACACCTTCCACTAGACCAGGTTGCTTCAAGCCCTGTCTGACGTGGCCTTGAACACTTCTTTTTGCTCTTGGGAAAATGTTCTTTACTGTGTTAGGACATGAGGTGCTGCTAAGGTGGTACATGGAGTTAAATTGTGGAAATAGAGCTGGGAGTACCCAATTGCTGATATCAGCGACGTGCTGCTGATGGGGTCCATGGAACAAAACCCTCAATCCTGTTGATTACATAAGCTGCTCCTTTGTTATTGAATTTAGGGAGAAATACAAGCCTCGTGTAGTGCTTGACTTTTTAATAGCCTGATTTTTATGAAGTGAATGTGTTTTCTTGTGATGACTCGTGTTTGGATTGTTGCTGACAGTGGTTTTAGCTTTGCTGGCTGTGTGCTGGAAACTCGGCCAGCACAGCAGTGTGGTTCATGGCTCATGCCCTGGGGCTTGTACAAGCTGAAGAGGGGAAGGGGGAGGGTGTGACCCACGGTTTAACATTTGTTCTCTCCCCTGCTCCCTCGCTGCAGACTGTACCAAAGCCCATTGCCCTGGAGCCCTGCTTTGGGAACAAAGCCGCCGTTCTCTCGGTGTTCGTCAGGCTGCCCCGAGGACTTGGGGGTATTCCACCACCAGGACAGTCAGGTGAGGATTCTTCTTGTCTCTGGGAATGAACTCTCTACTCCTTCCCCAGCCTTACAGATTGACCTTACCTGATCCCACAGGAGCTGCTGTAGCCACTGTTCAGCTTGGGATGTGCTGGAGGCATTTCAGGCTCCCTGGTTTGGGCACTGCTGCTTCCAGCATGAGCTTTGAGTTAATTGCTAAGGTCAATTGATGGATGAACATTTGATATTGGACTGTGCTTGAATTAACAGCTGGGTGGGGAAAGGAGGGATCTGGTACACACATGTTTGCAGTAGTTCCTTGTGAAGGTAACTTGTCACTTGGCATATCCAGCTCCATTCGCAGGGGAACATCAAATCACAGAATCATGGAAAGATTTTAGTTTGAAAGGACCTTAAAGCCCATCCAGTTCCACCCCCAGCCATGGATAAGGACACCTTCCACTAGCCCAGCTTGCTGCAAGCCCCATCCAACCTGGCCTTGGACACTTCAGTGATGGGGCAGCCACAGAGCAACTTGTGCCAGGGCCTCTCCACCCTCACAGGGAAGAATGTCCCATCTAACCCTGCTCAGTGTCAGTCTGAAGCCATTCCCCCTTGTCCTGTCACTCCAAGTCCTTTCAGAGCATTTCTGCCCTCCCCTTAGGAGCTCTGGACAAAGAGGTTTTTCCCATCCAGCTCAAGGTTTCCTTGTTCTCCACCCCTTCACACCTAAACCTGATGTCAGGGCACTGGGACATCATCTCACTGGGGTTCCCCAGTGCCCAGGGAGCTTGGTGAAGAGCATTAGCAGGGTTTGAATTGGATGGTTTGGTGTTGAGCTGGATTGAGCTAAGTCCCAGATGTGATTTATGTGTGAATGGAGCAGGGAGTGTGTCCCAGGGCAGCTTGGATGGGGCTTGGAGCAAGCTGGGCTAGTGGGAGCTCAGGGCTGGAACTGGCTGGGCTTTAGGTGCCTCTCAAGCCAAATGTTCCATGACTCCCTGATCTGCCACGAGGAGGTTGCAGAGGTGAGGTGTCCACAGGGGATGCAGTAAAACCTCCATGCACCTTTGCTTTCAGGTTTATTGTAGTCCGTCTGCTGATGCAGAGAAAGGCACCTTCAATACTGAGGGTTCAGGCTTCAATATTTAAAGTTTTACATCCAGTAATACTCACCCTTATTGCATCTTTTTCTCCTGCTGTTGCTTCTAATTAAACATGCAGTATTTCAGCTCCTTTCAGAATATTGGCTGGAGTTGAATTCTTAAACCAAAACACTTTTCTAGTTCATTAAAAAAATGGTGCACGTGATGTCAGCTGTTTCTGAAGGCTTTGTGGCTGTTCTGTGCCTGACTGTCTGTTGTGTTGCCCAGGGCTCGCAGTGGCCAGTGCACTGGTGGACATTTCACAGCAGATGCCAATTGCCTACAAAGAGAAATCGGGAGCCATCCGAAATCGGAAGCAGCAGCCCCCTGCACAGCCAGGAACCTGTATTTGATGCATGGACATCAGAAACTGCCTAGGGTTTTAAACAAAAAGGAAAAGTTACACCAAGGAGGAGGAGGGGGAGAAAGATTTCCAAGTTGTGTCCCAAGAGACTAGAAGCACCCGGAAAAAACCACAACTTCCTCGAGCCCAGTTTTTTTCTCTCATCTGCGTGCTAGTTGGCTTTGTTTGACAACTGCTCCACTTAAGTTTTACTGACACATGGCTTCAGATTGCTCCTTTGTTTTCTTCAAGTTTAAAGCAGAGTAATTGGATTGCAGGCGTGGTGAGGTCGGTGCTGCCACTCCTGGTCAGTGTAAATACAACAGTAGTCCAAGATGAATGACACTCAGGTTTCTACATGGAAAGTGCTTTGTAGTTCATGTATTTATCAAACTGTACAAAAAGAAAAAGATCCAGTGTTTACAGGTGTCAGCTCTCAACACATAAACACTACTAGTAATCTTCAAAGCATCTTCATCCTTTGTTTTCATTTAATATTTAATTGTTCCCTCATTTCAGTGGAACTCTCTTCCAGGCACAGCCTTTTGTAGTCGTCATGGTCCAGGAATACAAAAGCTGGGATGGTTTGAAGGTTGATGTTGCTCAGACCACGTGAAATAACTGGAAGGTTGGATGTTGCTTTGGACAGACTCAGTGTTTACATAGTCTTACCCTGCTTGGAGTACCCCACACACAAGTGCCTAGGCGTGAACAGATCTAGGGAGTGAGGAGACTGCTACCCACGCTGCTTTTAACATCATGAAATTCCTTTAAAGGTATGACACTCACATCTAGAGTCACCCAAGGCACTCTGTGTCCTCTGGCCTGTGCAGTCAGAGGAAAATCCCATTTTCCTGACCAACCAACTGCTCAGATGGAAATACCTGGAAGGCACGTAGAGTTTCAGAATCTCCTAAGAGAACTCCTGGTTTCACCAGCATTTCCACAGAAGCACTCTGTGTTCCAGGTCACACACATCACACTGATTTTGGCCTCTCTCCTGCCCTTCCCTCCTGCTGTCCTGGATGAGAGCTGACTTGGAGGCATTGCTCCTCACTGGTCATGAGTTGCTCCATCTTCTTACAGGGTGTGCAAAGCAACACTCCGGGTACCAGATCACTTGAGGATGAAGTGAAAAAAGAACTTCAAATAAAACTCAAGCAGAGCAGCTTTGTTTTGCCACAGGTTTGAGTTCTACACGATCAGATCCTGGTGTTTCCTGTTGGGCTTGAGCTGAGTTCGATGTTGAAGGAATGGCTGATTGGTGAAAGGATGAGGCTCGGAAATGGCAAAGAGAAGCTTTGGCACTTGGGGGGTGCATGAGACCATCCGAGCTGCTCTGACGGGCTGGGCTTGTGTCTGGAGGCTCAGGGTTGGGCTGAACCCCCTGTGTGTGGTGGTGGGGATGAGGAGCAGGGCTGGGGCTGGTAGGAAGATAAATATACATAAATGCATCTGTTTCTAAACTGGAAGTTTCAGTGCTCTTTGGGAAGAGGGAATTATGAGGGGAAAAGAGTTGAGCTTTGTCTTAGAATGAAGGGATTTAGGCTATTTAAATTTTACCTGGTGCATGGATTACCTCAGACAGATTCATCTCCTGATAATATTTTCTAACTTGCTCAGTTATAGGGTTAATCTGAACTGGAGAAATAAGCCTGGACTAAGATCCCTCCCCTGTCAGTGCCTGTTTTCAGCCATGATGCACATCCTCATGTTTGCAATTTCTTCTTGCTGTTTTTGGGACGAGGGCTGCCAGCCCAGATGGTGAAAGCCCCTGTGCTTGAGTTTCCCTCTCCAGGACAGCACTTGAGCGGGGCTTGAAGTTGTTGGGTTTTCCTGAAGACAAACAGCTCTCAGAACTGCAGGCCTGGAGGGGTGATAGATTTTTACATCGATAAAAAGACACCAGTGCAGAGCTGGGGACGTTTTCTCACTCCTGGAGAGCTGAGAGCCTCTGCAGTGTGCTCAGCCCAAAATGAGACACTGGAAAAATGGATCAAAGGCAAGGTTTATCAGAACCAACAAATGTAACTAGAGCAACAAGAGTTACTCCTGAAAGGAACAGGCTCCTGATCTGCACCCTGGGGAGGGAGAGGAGAGGAGAGCTCCCATACACAGCTCTGCTGCAGCTTCATCCCAGCTTAGGGGCAGACAGGGAGAAAAGTGGGAAAGGACAGGGGAAAGAAGAATTGCTGGCAGTTCAGCACCAGGCCAGTGTCAAAAGTGACAGATTTTTGGGTTTATTTCATTTGGAGGTGAGGTGGGGGAGAAAGAACAACCTTATTTCATGGGAGAGTCTGTAAATAAATGACAAATGACACACAGATTTTGCACTTGTACATAAACTCTACAGTAACGTGCAGAACATGGAGAGATTTAAAGTGTATATAAACCAGAAAAAAAAATTGAATGTATTTTTGATGCATTTTAAATGATGTATAAGTTTTGTCTTAATAACTCCTTCATCTGATCAGTATTGGAGAACTTTCCAGAGCTTTAAAAACACCAGATTACATCAGGATATCTTGCAAAGCAGGGAGGCATAACTTGACTTTTGTGTGTTCAAATGCATTTCACTTAAATGTAGAAACCAAGTAAAATAATGGCTTTTCCACTGGAAATGGGGAAAAGCAACATTTGGAGACAAGTAATAAACGTCCTTAAAGTGCTCACTACGTGGAGGATGAAATCAGCAGCTTAAAGCCTTTGTTACTAAAATTATGGCAGTGTTTCCATTCAAAATCACTATGTCCAGGAATTTATAACTGGCTGAAATTTAGCATTCAACATCTCAACCCTCAGAAGATTTTAATTCTCTGAGAGGAGCCTTTTAAAAAATTAGTAATAAAATTTCAGAACTGTTGGGACCCTTTTATTCTAGAAAACAATGGTGCCAGTGGATCTCCAAATAACACACCTTTTTTTTTTTTTTTTTTTTTTCTTTTTCTAATTCACCATTTTCCATGGTTTTTAGCCCAGAATTTTCTCTGGGCTGTTGTAGCATGACCTTGCCATGCTCTGGCTCAGTATTTTGGATAGAAGAAGGTTTATGAGACACAACTTTTCAGTTCCCTGGGCTTAAAGCACATAGTACTGCAATGACCAAAATAAAGCCATTTATGATGGGGTAGTGCCTGTGACTGACATGGAGCCGTGGTGTGTCATGTCCCAAATTCAGAGGTGTGGTGGCACTGAGGTGGAGCCTGTGCTGGCAGATCCCCTCTCCCCCAGGGCAGCTCTTGCACCGAGGATTGCTCAGAGGCAATTTTGACATTTCTGTGCAGGAAACGTTCCCAGGGTCCACAGGCTCTGGGTTTATGGGATGGCAGCTCAGCTGGGTGGGTCCAGCTCAAGGGAGGGTTTGAGGCTGAAATCCAGGTTTAACCTTTTCCATGACAGGAGTTCAGTGCCAGGGCTGGGCTGGGCGTCCCTCTGTCCCTCTGTCCCTCTGTCCCTGTGTCCCTCTGTCCCTCTGTCCCTCTGTCCCTCTGTCCCTCTGTCCCTCTGTCCCTCTGTCCCTCTGTCCCTCTGTCCCTCTGTCCCTCTGTCCCTCTGTCCCTCTGTCCCTCTGTCCCGTGCTGCTCCTGGTGCTCCTCGCTGCTTCTCCTCTCCATGACACCCTGGCTTAGGGAAGGCATCAGCAGCAGCTCAGAGCCCTGAACCCCATACCCAGGGCAGCCCCTGGCACACTCTGGATGCCCAGGGCAGCTCCTGGCACACTCTGGATGCCCAGGGCAGCTCCTGGCACACTCTGGATGCCCAGGGCAGATCCTGGCACACTCTGGGTGCCCAGGGCAGATCCTGGCACACTCTGGGTGCCCAGGGCAGCCCCTGGCACACTCCGGGTACCCAGGGCAGATCCTGGCACACTCTGGATGCCCAGGGCAGATCCTGGCACACTCTGGATGCCCAGGGCAGCTCCTGGCACACTCTGGGTGCCCAGGGCAGCCCCTGGCACACTCTGGGTGCCCAGGGCAGATCCTGGCACACTCTGGATGCCCAGGGCAGCCCCTGGCACACTCTGGATGCCCAGGGCAGCCCCTGGCACACTCTGGATGCCCAGGGCAGCCCCTGGCACACTCTGGGTACCCAGGGCAGCCCCTGGCACACTCTGGGTGCCCAGGGCAGCTCCTGGCACACTCTGGATGCCCAGGGCAGATCCTGGCACACTCTGGATGCCCAGGGCAGCCCCTGGCACACTCTGGATGCCCAGGGCAGATCCTGGCACACTCTGGATGCCCAGGGCAGATCCTGGCACACTCTGGATGCCCAGGGCAGCCCCTGGCACACTCTGGATGCCCAGGGCAGATCCTGGCACACTCTGGGTGCCCAGGGCAGATCCTGGCACACTCTGGATGCCCAGGGCAGATCCTGGCACACTCTGGATGCCCAGGGCAGATCCTGGCTGCTGCTCCATTCGGGAGCACCCAGGGCAGGGCAGGGCAGGGCAGGGCAGGGCAGGGGGAGCTGGGTGGGCTCCAGTGGGAAGATGCTCCCGAGTGTTGGGGCTGCAGAAGGAAGGGAGGGGATGGCCTGGGGTGTGCTCCTCATTTTTGGATGCATTCTTTGCAATTTTAGTAAAATCCCTGCTTTTTCTGTTGGTAGCTGCTGAAACGAGCTGAGTTTCCATGCCAGGACTACTACAATATGTGTATATGCTGATTTTTCTGCATCAGGGCAGGTTTTGTTCAGTCTGTTTCTTTGTTCTGACACTACACACAGACTATTTGTGTGCGTCTTCCAGGTACTAGAATTCTTTAGGCATTTCCTCTCCATTTGGTATTGATTCCACAAACCTCACCAGTAGAGAGAAAGAAAAAAATAACAATCGTCACAGAGTGTATCATATGTCAGTCCATGTAAAAAAAAAGAAAAAAAGAAAAAAAAAGAGTTTTATATTACTCTGAAATTTGTGCACAATAAATGTTCTTTAAACTAAGATCCTTGAATTAATTGTATTCTGGATTTTTTCCTCTTTGTTCTGTAATTATTTATGATTCTTATCTGTGTTCAGACTTCAGCTTAGTTTGTTAATATGTATAATTTAGCATTTATTGCATTCATATGTAAATAGGAGCAAGTATTGTAAACTATTTCATTGCTGGGGTTGTGGGTGTTATACATACAAACATTTAGGATTGCAGTTTTTTGGTATAATTTTTTGTATTGTAAAATAACAGCTAATTTAAAGCCGGAACGAGAAAATTCTTGGGAGGTCTGTGCATTTTAAATACAAATGTGAAGTACATGTATATAAATAAAAGTAAATAATGCAAATCTTTCCTCTGAAATAAAAAGTAGATGATCTGGTTAAAATTTTCCTCTTATTTATTTTTTTAAATGGGAGGAAAAAATAATTCAAGGTGGTTTTGAAGGCTCCTGGCTGAGGTGAGGGTGGGTATCAGTGGGCCCCTGGCAGGTACTGGATTTGGGAGGGGGGGGAGGGACAAGTCCTCTGCCGGAGGATGGGGTAGTGTAATGTAATTCAAAGAGGTAAATCTGTAGATTTTATAGGTCGAGAGAGTCATTAAACAGTTTCCTTTTCTACCCCCAGGTGCCTTAGGGCAGCTCTTGGTCCCTGATCTTGGCTCTGAAGGGTGGGAGAGGGGAGGAGAATCCACACGAGGTGTCAGAGTTCTCAGCATGTTTAGGGGCTTTGCCGACCGAAATAATTCGGTGGTTTCCGAGAAAACGGGGCTTGTCCTCCGGGCCGGCTCCGTGGGGTGCTGAGGGCTGAGCAGGAACTGATTTGCTGCCACCCCTCAGCACCGGTGTCACATCCCAGCTGTCCCAATGCACCTGATCCTTGAGAGCCAGGATGCTCTTAAAGATCTTTTCCAACCCAGAAAATTCAGTGTTCCCACAGTCCCAAAACTCGGAGCCTCTGCATTCAGGGTTTAATGAACCACAGAATACCCAGGCTGGGGTCACCCAGTCCCACCCCTGTCCCTGCCCAGACCCCCCAAAATCCCCCCCTGCCCATCCCTGGTGTCCAAACTCTCCTGGAGCTCTGTGGGGCCGTGCCCATTCCCTGGGGAGCCTGGGCAGTGCCCAGACCCTCTGGATGATGAACCTTTCCCTAAAACCCAGCCTAAACCGCCCAGACCCAGCTCCAGTGATCCCTGGTCCTGTCCCTGTCCCTCTGCTGCCCCTCATGACATGACCCCAACAGAACTAGAAAATCTCAGCCCCTTCCCTTTCTTACTCTCACTAATAATTTTTCCCAGTAAATTTCTTTGTTTAGATCCAAAGAGGAAAAGCCGCCCTGGTGTTTCACAGGAAAGCTGCAGAGGTGGCCACCCCTGTCCCACCTCCTGTGCAGGACAGCTCCCACCACAGAACTTTGGTGGTGTTTGTTTGCTGCTGCAAGGCTTCTCACCCTGTACAAAAGCTTGCAGTTTGGTGAAACAAGTCACTAAAAACCGCCTGTGCCGTGGTTATTCAGGCACTGGGGAAGTGACACTTCTAGCTGACAATGAACATCTGGCTGTGGAAGCAAGCCTGTGGAAAGAGGAGCTGGAATTTTTCACTGGCAGACACTCCACAAATCATAAAAGCAACACAAAACTTGCACAAAGCAAAAGTCCTCTGCACATTCCCTAGAAATGTGTGGGGCTTTCCCCCAGAGCTGGGACACCGATTTTGTGGTTACTCTCTCGAGGGCTGAGCACTCTCAGCAGTTCAGTGGTAAATCCCACTGACTCCTGTTCTCTGCTGTGTCTTTGGTAGCTTTAATTTAATGTCGTGTTTTATGTATTTTCCCAGCAGTTCCCTTGTTTTCCACTGTGTAGTAACTGTTCAAGGCCGTTTGTTATCTCCTGTCTGTTCAATAAATAACACATTTTATAATACCCCTAATCAGCCAGCCTTAGGAACTTGTGAGCCAGAGGGATTGAGGTGCAGGTCACCTAAGCAGAGCTGCTGCCAAAAGCCGGAGCCTAAGGCAGGGCTTGTCCAAAGCTGTCACTTGATCCGTGGCACCGAGGCACCCGCAGCTCCCGCCGGGACACAATCCGTTGTTCTCCATTTATTTTTATGTCACTCTCCAACTTTGAAATTAAGCACTGCTGGGATGAAGCAGACTTGAACCTGACATTTATGAGCCATGAAGGTTTCAGCCACCGTTGCCTCCGAAGATTGTTGTGCTGCTTCGTTCCGTGGCATTACACTGGGATGCAGGAGCCCAATTCCCAGCAATTGCTGCGGAGCTGATGCCAGGCTGCCAGCACAGCGAGGGGTGGCCAGACTTGAAATGAAATGGGCAGGGGGTAGTGGTTTTAAAGCTGCTTTAAGTTTATTTTGGACAGCAGGAAAAACCACAGAGGGCTGGAGCCGTTTTTCATCCCTGCTCTGATTTTTCTTTTGTTATTGCAAAGAAAAGAGGTTTGAGGGGAAGGAAGGGAAGAGAGCGTGGAGGTTTTCCAAGGCTTTGTGCACCTCCAGGACGATGATCTTTGTCATCAGCTGTCATTAATGAATGGCTTTGGGTAAGGAGCCAGAGAGGAATTTGAGGTCCAGCTTTTCTTTCCACAAACCTTTAATATCAATGATAGGAAGAAGGGACTTTAAGTCTTTTTAAAAACCAATTTAACTCCCCCAGGAATCCCGGACTGGAGGCTGGGTGGTGTTTCTTCCACCCAGGAAAAGGTGGAAGCAGCAGGAAGGTTTGGGGCAGCTGTTGGCCAGTTCCACATCACTGGTGGGTGGTAAATCATCTTCAGTATGGCACAAACACCAACACTTCCTTCTTTCCACATTGATGGGAAGGGAGGAGGAAGAGAGGTGCACAAAAGAGCCAGAGTTCCATAGCCAGTGCTTTGCCATTGGGGAAAAAAGAATTAGCAGGTTCTTGAGTTTCTCCCTGGGGCTTTTGGTTTCTGAGCTAATCAAGCCCAAATCAGGGACTGCAGGGACAGAGTGGAAGCACTGAGATCTTGCCAAAGGCACAAGGTGGGGGAGATTTTTTAATGAGGTGATGGCACCTGCTGCTGGGTTTTCTGCCTGGTAATGAGGCTGCAGGACCCAGGTGCCAGCATCACTGGAGGGGCTGAGCTCCCCACTGCAGGATGGCTGGGAACACCTCCCCTCACTGGGTCAGAGTCCCTTGGCCACACGATTTTGGGGCACCATCATCACCCTATGGAAGCTCTGAGGTAAGGCACACGATGTCCTAGAGGCACCTCTTGTCCTTGGTGACTCCAGGGACTCAGTGACAAACTTGGGATCTGCACTAGAGGTGTCTGAGAAGAGATAAATCTTCCCCACAAACAAAGAACAAGATCTCAGGGCTCCAACTGCATAGAAATTGGATGTTTTTCATTGGCATGTAGGGTTAGGACAAGGGGAATGGCTCCGAGGCAGGGCTGGATGGGATCTTGGGAATGAGGAATTGTTCCCTGGCAGGGTGGGCAGGGCTGGCACAGGGTGCCCAGAGCAGCTGCCCCTGGATCCCTGGCAGTGCCCAGGGCCAGGCTGGGCACTGGGACAGTGGGAGGTGTCCCTGCCATGGCAGGGGTGGGAAAAGATTTTTACAAAAAGGTTTTTACAGCCCTTTGCAACTCAAACCATTCCATAATTCCAGGCCCTTCCCTTCCTTCCCTCTCTTCTCTGTGCTCCTGGGCCCTCACTCAGGCACCACATCTGCAGGGAATTCAGCGAAAAAAACACCGACTGGGCCACTCTGGCTCTACCAAGGACAGCATCTTTCTCCTCTCCATTTCGCTTGTGCTGACAAGGAGGAGCAGCAGCTGCAGGAGCGCACAGCCTGCGGGGCAGGGGCTGTTCTGAGCTGCCCCTCCCTGGTGACAGCAATGCCGTGGCAGGATGGGGTTGGATCTCTGCTGCTCCTCCTCTGATGGCAGACGGTGAAGTGCTGTCCGGGTGGGGAACTGGAGCAGAGCACAGAATATCTGGGGTCTCCACCCATCCCACCTGCAGCTCACCTCAGCTTTATCAGCTCTGCTTTCCAGGCTGCAGCCACAATGTGCCTCCAGCAGAGTGACTGGCAGCCTTTCCACTGACATGTTCCCTGGGATCCTTGCTCCCACCAGAAATCATTTCCACTTCCCCTTAGGAAAAAAAAACCCCCACAAAATGACTTGAACATTTTTCATGTCAGAGCTAATTCTGCAGCTTTTCCCTTTGGCAAACATCCACTGTTTCTGCAGAAATTCAGGGTTTTAATAACTGAAGCAAGATGTCTCCATCCCTATCAGCATTTTAGCACTGTTTGCTTGGAGATAACGTGGGGTAAATTG
This sequence comes from Acridotheres tristis, assembly GCA_037013685.1. Lineage (NCBI taxonomy): Eukaryota > Metazoa > Chordata > Aves > Passeriformes > Sturnidae > Acridotheres > Acridotheres tristis. The sequence goes on along the minus strand of CM072888.1, from coordinate 71,960,501 downwards.
TTGTTTCTGATTTCAACATCCCCTGGCAGCAGTTGAACATCAGCTGCAGGATTTTACTCGTGCTGTGCCACAGTCACAGTGGGATGGGGACTGGCTCCTGTCTGCAGGTCCCTCCTCCCACCCTCCCGTGCTGCCACAGGCTCTGCTCTGTCATGGAAACATGGAATGCTTTGGGCTGGAAGGGCTTTAATAAAGATCACCCAGTCCAAGCCTCCTGCAGGGCAGGGACACCTTCCACTGCCCCAGGCTGCTCCAAGCCCTGTCCCTCTGTCCTGGGGGCTACACAAACCTTGTGCATCCTTTTCTCTGGGAATGTGGAAAAATCAATTCCTGTGCTCTCTCCTCAGTGTTTGATGTCTGTGGCTGTAGGAGGGAGGGAGCAGTGCTCAGTTTTGTTGTGGGCACAGTCAGCACCCCCAAAACTCACCCAGAGACAGGGTAGAAGTGAGGGTCAGCAAAGCTTCTTCCAGCTATGAGTGCTTCTCCTGCCCCACAATCTCCTCACCCTAAATTTGGGAGGATTTCCAGGCTCTCTTGGAGCAGTGGTTACACCAGAGCAGGGTCGTGCAGCCAGCCCTGTGCTCTGCCCTGAGCTGAGCCCCTCTGCTGTCCCTGTGCAGAGCCTGGGGGTCCCACTGGGCACTCCTGGGATCTCCTTCAACGCCAGGACCCCTGACCCAGCACTTCTGTGACCCAGCACTCCTGTCCCCCTGTCCCCAGCACTCCTGTCTGTCTGTCTGTCCCCAGCACTCCTGTCTGTCCCCCAGCACTCCTGTCCCCCTGTCCCCAGCATTCCTGTGTGGCCCCAGCATTCCTGTCTGTCCCCAGCACTCCTGTCTGTCTGTCCCCAGCACTCCTGTCTGTCCCCCAGCACTCCTGTCCTCCTGTCCCCAGCATTCCTGTCTGTCCCCAGCACTCCTGTCTGTCTGTCCCCACCATTCCTGTCTGTCCCCAGCACTCCTGTCTGTCTGTCCCCAGCACTCCTGTCTGTGTGTCCCCAGCATTCCTGTCTGTCCCCCAGCACTCCTGTCTGTCTGTCCCCAGCACTCCTGTCTGTCTGTCCCCAGCACTCCTGTCTGTCTGTCCCCAGCACTCCTGTCTGTCTGTCCCCAGCACTCCTGTCTGTCTGTCCCCAGCATTCCTGTCTGTCTGTCCCCAGCACTCCTGTCTGTGTGTCCCCCAGCACTCCTGTCTGTCTGTCCCCAGCACTCCTGTCTGTCCCCCCAGCTCTGGTGGCCCTGGACTGGCCCCAGCAGTTTTTGGCTGCTGACCTTGGCTGAGCAGCTGCTTGCCCCGAGCCAGGGAGATCCCCAGAGCTGCAAGGATTCCACAGCAGGGCTCAGGTTCAGCTGAACCCTCACAGGAATTGTCCTTAGAGCCAGCAAACCCCAGCCTGGGCACTTCCAGAGGGAAAGGGCTTTGAGGAGAGTCTCAGTCCATCCCTAACCCTCAGGTTTTATTTCCCCTCTGCATCCTCAGCTGCTCCATGCACAGATGGAGGCAAACATGATTTCTGGGAGGAAAAAGTGTAGCATTCATGTGTTCAGCCTGGAAGTCACTTTAAGAACTGGCTTGAATTTCACTCTTTATTTTTATATAAATTTTATGTACATTTATTTTCTAGATTTTTTAGGCCTACCCAGAATTGGCAAGGAAACATTCCATTTGCCCCTAATCAATTTGCCTGTGATTTTAAAATTTTTTTTTAAGTTGCCAAAAGTAGCTCACAGATGTTCATGGCACGAACAGAAGTCTTCCTGGCTGGCATCACCCTGCCCTCCCCCTGTGCCCAGCACAGGGGTGCAGCATCAGCCTTTCCCAGCTATTTCCACTTCACATGGGTGACATGGTGCCATCCTGCCATCAGGGGCTCCCCAGACCCAATTGCAGGTGCAATTATTCCCATCCCTGCTCTATCTTGCAGTGCCTCCCTCTTCCTGTGCTGGCACCAGCTTTGAGCCAAACCTGCCCCAAATTTCTCCTAAACCTTTGCACGTTTCACCCCCACAGGTGACACAAGGAGCCCCAGGGGACTCTGTGTCCCTCCCTGCTGGCACTGATGTCTCCACCTCAGCAGAGCTGTTTCCCACCTGCCACCCCTCCTTGCTGGGGCACAGGGGACTGGGCTGGGTTTGGAGTGAGAGGAGCCCTCGGAGCTGTAGCAGCCTCCTCCCAAGGGACAGCTCCAGACTCTGCTCTGGGAGCAGGGACAAGACCTGGCTGAACACCTGGAGCTGGGCCAGGGCAGGGTTGGGTTGGATTTTGGGAAAGGTTCTTCCCACGCCCAGAGGGTTTGGGCACAGCCCCACAGAGCTCCAGGAGAGTTTGGACACCAGGGATGCCCAGGGTGGGATTTTGGGGGGTCTGGGCAGGGCAGGAGTTGGGTGGATGATCCTGAGGGTCTCTTCCAGCTGAGAATATTCCAGGATTCTGTGATTCCAGCCAAGCATGGCTCATCTGAGCCCCACCACTCTTCCAAGCGCCCCGGAACATCCCCCAGACTCCTCCAGCACAGGAGCAGAGAGCTCAGCACCACCCTGGACGTGCAGGCAGAGCCAGGGGTCAGGAAAATGCGTGTGTGCTTTATTCATGGACATGTCTGAACACGGACAGTACAGAAAAGGTAAATACAAGTGTGACCCCAGTCTGGCTGGCACCCAGCACCGTCCCCTGCGCTCCTGGGGCTCCTGCTCCAGCACCACCTCCCAGCCCTGCTCTGCCTGGACACTGCTGCCCACGGCATGCCACGACAAGGGCAGGGCAGACCCAGCGTTCCACAGCCTCTCAGGGCTGCCAGCCACTGTGAGTGGTGCTGTGCAGCCAAAGAAATGGACCTCAGTGGCTACAGAAAGTCTGGCTGGTTCTTCAACTGTGGTTCTTTCCTTTCTTTTTTTTCCCCGGGATTCTTCTTTGTGCTTATAGAAGTCCTCAGGAATGGAGTAATTACTAAAAAGAAAAATTATCTCCCTTTCTGCCTCTTGGCTCACTCAGCCTTTTGCCTTTACAAGCAGCTGCTATGACTTCTGTGGTTAATCAGGAGACTTAAAAATGAAGATCCGTGGTTCACTTCACAGAATTCAGCAGAGATGGAATTTCGTCCAAAAAAATTACTGACTTTTCACAAGGAAAAAGCAGTGGTCTGTGCACACATGTTGGTGGGTGGGAGGAGAGTAATCATGTTTGCTTCCTCCAAGAGAAAGGTTCAAAAGTCATCCTTTTTTGCAAAGTTTGATTCACGAACAGGCTTGGAGGGAGAATCAACATTAAATATTGGTGAAAAGGGAGAAATAATCAGAACAAAACCAATGGAAGTTTGGGGATAAATTTTTTTGTTGTTGTTAATTCCCACCCCCCAACTCTTTCCCACTGGGTGAGAGGCTCCTTGCTCTGTGCCTCACCCACTTCACTCCAAAACATCTGTGAGCCCCAAGGAATGCCCAGGAGGGCAGGACCTGGCCTGGGACAGGGCCTGCAGGACCAGACTGAGAGCTGAGGATCTTGCTGGGCTCTGATGTGTAGAGACAACAAACATCTGCAGAGTCTTTAAAGCCCCTGGGGTGCCCGGGCTGGATGGGGCTTGGAAAAACCTGCTCTGGTGGAAGGTGTCCCTGCTCATGGCAGGGGGGCTGGAACAAGGTGAGCTTTGAGGGCCCACCTGACCCATTGCATGGTTCTGTGGGGTCAATCCAGGGGAGATGATCATCTCATGGAAATCGTTAAAGCAGTGCTGATGTGGGACAAGGTGACCTCTGCAGGTCTCCTCCATCCCATCCACTCCTCGAGGGATTCTCCACCTCTTTTACAGCACGCCAGCCTGAGGTGGGGCCACCAGGCATCCTGACCACCCAGAAAAGCTCTTTCTCTGCTGAATGAGAAGGAAGTGGCAAAGTGGCCCTTGAGCATCACTGCCAAATGAGAGACACAGGAGTGGGTGCTCCTGGAAAGCAGCTGGCACTTGTGTCCCCATCCTGTGCAGACACTCAGCTGTGCACTGGACGCTGGTGGAGACTGGTTTGATGGGGCCAGATGTGTGGGAAAACAGAGGTAACTACAGGACCAGCAAGGAAAGGGGCAGAAGAACACAATTCCAGCATCACCTCGTGGTGTTGAGGTAGTTCCTTGCCTTTGAAGGGCTGAGCAATCGGGGATTCATCTCTCAGCATCCCTGGATGGAGGGATCTCTGTGCACGCATGGGGTCACTTTGAAAGGACTTCCCTGCCTGTAGCTCTCCCCCCTTGTCTGCTTTCCTGACAGCGAGCCCCCAGCCATGAAGTTCTCACATACAACTTTTAGCTCAGGGTGTGACTTGTCACCCTGCACACACGCCCTGGAACTGGTGTGCTCCTCTGGAAAACCCTGGGTTAGGAAAACCTGGTGCTACAGCCCTGAGGACCTCAAGGAGCAGCACTTTGGACAGGATGCAGAAGGAGGATTTCTGTTCATGTCAGACACATCCACAGGTGTTCAGCTGAAAACCAGAGTGGTTTCCTGCTGGAACAAAAGCCAAGGAAGGATTGCTGCACTTTCTCCGAAAATCTGAAGCAATAAACAATGGGAGAGGTTTTGCAGGAAATGGGAATAAAAAGCAATGGGCTTTGCTATGTTAGATGCTTCCTAATCCTTTCCATGCGTTCAAATGCCAAAGGATTAATGATATTTATTGGAGGAGCACAAACCAAGGAATAAATGGACTGCTGCAAAGGCCAGGCCTCATTACACTCAGGGGGACTCTGGGGCTAATGCTCTTCCTCCCATGGCACTCAGCCTGGGTAACCATTGATCCTGGGAAACCTCACTCCTCCTCACCAGCTTCTTTCCTGGCTTCACATGGTACAGGGGTTCAGCCCCCCAGGAGGGCACTGGGACTCCTCAGCTCACCTCCTCAAGGAAATGGGATGCTCAGGTAATCCAAGGTCACACACCTTGTCCCTGTGCCCCAGGACACACAGACACTGATCCTCACCTTGTCCCTGTGCCCCAGGACACACAGACACTGATCCTCACCTTCTCCCTGTGCCCCAGGACACACAGACACTGATCCTCACCTTCTCCCTGGGCTCTGCTTGCAGCTCAAAGGGTCCCTTCAGCAGCCTTTGCTTAAATGACATCTTCACTGAAAAAACAAGAGGCAAAGCCCTTCACCTGCTCACCTGCACACAGTTCTTCAAGGAGGGGAAATTCAATCCAGTCCCTGCCCATGATAAAATTCACGATTTGGCCTTTCTTGGCTGGGTATGTCTGTCTGCAGGGTGGTATCTAGCAAACCTCTCCTATCCTGTCTCTTCCCTAATGAAATCCCTTGGCTGGAGACCCTGTGCCTATGAGAGCAGGGGGTGAACAGGCAGCACGTGAGAGTGGGATGTGTTGGGCTCACACCAAATCCTGCCCATGGGCTCCCACATTGGCCCCTGATGGAGAGAGGGCAGCCTGGAGTGGGACAATGCTGGCCTCTGGTAGTTTGGATATGACAAAAAATGCCCCAAGCACTGTACAGGACTGGTGGATAAAGATGTTTGGGTTGGGATACAAAAAATTCAGCTGTAAACAAAATGCAACACACATGTTTCTTCCTGAATACCATCAATACAGGACACAAGGTTCCCTAAGGAGGGCCCGAGGGGCAGGTGACAGCTGGGACATGGATGCTGGTGGCACTCTGGCCATGGTCTTGAGAGGGTGGATAATCCCTGCCAGCCACTTCAGAGTCTGGTTACTTGGTCCTCCCCAGAGGTGCTCCAGGTTCCTCTCCAGTGAACAAAACCAACCTCCTTCTCACCAGTCGTGGGGTTTCTGCAGCCTGAAGGAACCAGGCACCTTGTCCTTCAGGTCCTGAGCCACCCTGGAGACGTCACATCACTTGACACGTCCTGCCCAGAGCCCCTCAGCGTGGGCTTCAGGAAACCTCTGACATTCTGACATGTCATCCATCCATCCATCCATCCATCCATCCATCCATCCATCCATCCATCCAAAGTCTTTCCCCTCTTGGCTGGGGCAGGAAAAAGCATTTCCTTTGCAGCTCTCATTTCCGTCCCGTCTCCCTCCTCCGTCTTTTCCAAGGAAATTGTCCATGGCTCCAGCCCTATCCATAGAGAGCTGGAGAAACAACAACCAGGCTGTGGTGTGGAAAGCTGGCCAGGACCAAGAATGAGCTGGTTGTCAACAAAGCTGATCATAAAAAATCAAATAAACTGGCAGACAGATGAGGAGGAGGAAGGGGTGCCAAACATTCACCTTGCCTTCCCTTCCCCTCCCTTCTCCCTGCTCTCCTCCTGAAACAGTTACTGGTGTGGTTGTTCAGTAAAGAAACCAACACAAATCGAGTCTCTGCCTGGTGTGTGCCAGCCCTGCCTCACATCACGGGCAGGCTCAGCACAGCTGGAGGGAGCAGGAGCCACATCTGCAGCAGAGAGGGGGCCCAGCAGGAAGGGGCTGCTGGGCTGGACGTCCCTGAGGACAAACGAGTGGAGCCACGCAGGAGCCTCTCCTCTCCAGCCACCTGAAAGAGAAAGGAGAGAGGTGAGAGGTGTGGCTGATCACGGAACCATGAAATGCTTTAGGCTGGAAGAGACCATAAAGACCATCCAATTCCAGCCCCTGCCATGGGCAGGGACACCTTCCCCTATCCCAGGTTGCTCCAAGCCCTGTCCATGGCCTGGAACAGCTTCCCAGGGCAGCCACAGCTTCTGTGGGCACCTTGTGCCAGGACCTCTTCACCCTCACAGCCAAGAATTCCATCCCAAGATCCCACCCAGCCCTGCCCTCCGGCAGTGGGAGCCATTCCCTGTGTCCTGTCCCTCCAGGCCTCGTCCAAAATCCCACTGCAGCTCTCCTGGAGCCCCTCCAGGCACTGGAAGGCCACAGTGAGGTCACCCTGAAGCTTCTCTTCTGCAGGCTGAACAATCCCAACTCTGGTTTTCCTCACAGGGGAGTGGCTCCATGTGTCCAACCAAACTGCTGTCCCTCCTTGGTGCCCAGAGCATTTGGGGCTCGGGGGCAGTGTGGCCCCAATGTGTGCATGGCCAGAGGGGCCAGGGCTGAGTTCAGCACCCAGACCCTGGCCTGGGGGTCAGTGCAGCTCCCCAGGAGATGCTGGCGAGGGTGGTGCCACAGCAGGGTCACGGGTGGGCACTGGCTGGAGGTGCCTGGGTGAGTGAGGTGCCCCCTCAGCTCAGTGCTGATCCGGGCACCTCATGGAGCCACTGCTGGCCATGGCTTCACCTGGTGACCCTAAAGGTGGCTGTGGAATAAACCTCCATGGTGCTGGGAGACATTTCACCAGCTTTCCCCCTCAGCTCCAGGTGCCAACCCCATGAAACCTGGAATGGGATCTGGGTTTGAAGCTGAGTCCAAAGCCAAGAGCAAAGCCCTGGTTTCCCTGGCAGGGCAGCAGGGCCAGGCTCCAGCAGCACTCACAGCTCAGCTCAGGGATGTGCTGCTGCCACCAGGAGCCTGGGGATGTGGCAGGGCCATCCTTCACTGCAGCTGCTTTTCCCACTGCTGTTGGGAATACTGTCCTGGACACAGAGGCTTCACAGCTTCCCCATCACTTCCAGGATCAGGCTCCCAGGGCTAGATCTGGACCTGAGGCCACTGTTTGGATTTCTCTAAGGTCTCTGAGGAGAACACCAGCTTGAGGGAAATCCTGCAGCTGTGCTGGGTGCCCAGCTCATGGCCTGGTGAAGGTGTCCCTGTGCTCTGCAGCAGTGCCACCAGTGCCCTGGAGAGCACTGAGGGAACCCGAGGACACTTTTCTCCACCTCCCAACCCGCTGCTCTGTGGAAACAGGGTGCAGAGAGGTGAATTAGGTGTTTTCCCAGCAAAAGAAACAGTGACAAGCCTTAAAATAACCTACATTTGGAAGCTCTCTGAAGGTATCAGTCAGCCCAGTGCAAAGCCTATGCTCAGTCCTTGGAGTCTAGTTAAAACTGACAGCTGCTGCAACCTGAACATTCAGCAAATCAGGGTCACTGTTAATTATTCAATAGTAAAATAATTGAATCTGAAAATTACTCTGGTGTGGCAAGTCAAGGTCATTTTGTTTTATTCAAAAATAAAATATTTAATGCCTGTCACAGCCATCATCAGTAAATGGACATGTTATTTGTTTTAAAATAATTACAATTTAATATTATTTTGATTGTAATAATTTGCTGATGAACAGAACCTTTCCTTTCTATTTTTCCAGTGCTTAGCAAAGCTTAGTTAAACCTCTGCATTATGACCTCTAGAATCCTCATCTAACAAGGGAGGAACTTGTGTCCTGGGAAGTTGAAATGCTGTGTGAAGCTGAACTGATGCTCTGAAGGACAGTGAGGAGCCAAGCCAGTGGTCCTGGCTGAAAACCCCATGGATTTCCCAGAGCTTCTGAATGGAACATGGCTCTGAAAAAGGGAAGGGAAGGGAAGGGAAGGGAAGGGAAGGGAAGGGAAGGGAAGGGAAGGGAAGGGAAGGGAAGGGAAGGGAAGGGAAGGGAAGGGAAGGGAAGGGAAGGGAAGGGAAGGGAAGGGAAGGGAAGGGAAGGGAAGGGAAGGGAAGGGAAGGGAAGGGAAGGGAAGGGAAGGAAGGGAAGGGAAGGGAAGGGAAGGGAAGGGAAGGGAAGGGAAGGGAAGGGAAGGGACAATCAGGCCTCCAGGAGGTGGAGGGCGGGTTGGATGTCTGCATGTGACTGAAATGACACAAGTGGAAGAAGGAGCTGAGGCGAGGAGGCTGCAGGAGGCACAGACGTGGCCGATCAGCTCTCGTACCTTGGTGGGCTGGAGGTGCTCCAGGCTGCTCTCTCTGAGCGTGGCCACAGCTCTGTTGGCATTTCGCTCCTGCTTGTACATCTGTGTGGTGGGGGGGATGGACGGGGCCACGGCTGTGTTCAGGTGGGTCCCGTTGCCAAAGGCCTGGATGGCGTTTTCTTTGTGTGGGAAAGATGGAGAAAAAGGGGTGTGAGGGCAGGGGGAGCGCCCCTTCCCCAGCCTCTTCCTCGGCATCACCCAGATGGAGCCTGAGGCTCTGCAGAGCTCCTTTGTGACAGCACAGGGAGCTGGGCACTGCAGCCCCAGGCATGTCCATGGCCCCATGGCCCCATGGCCCCATGGCCCCATGGCCCCATGGCCAGCAGCCCCAGTAACCCCAGTAGCCCCAGTAGCCCCAGTAGCCCCAGTAGCCCCAGTAGCCCCAGTAACCCCAGTAACCCCAGTAGCCCCAGCAGCCCCAGTAACCCCAGTAACCCCACAGCCCCAGTAGCCCCAGCAGCCCCAGTAACCCCAGTAACCCCACAGCCCCAGTAGCCCCAGTAGCCCCAGTAGCCCCACAGCCCCACAGCCCCAGCAGTGGCACTCACGCAGGCAGACGTTGTTGGTGAAGAGGTGCAGGAAGCTCTCACACTCTTCCTGCCGGTTGCCGCTGGCGTTGCAGGTGCACCAGGGAGCGATGCTGGACGTGGAGTTGTCGATGTAGTTGGGGGTGATGGGGCTGCCTGCCGGGACCGACGGACAAGTGTTACTGCAGGGCAGGAACTTCAGCAAGGGGCAAGGACATCCCTTGGTGCTGCTCTCCTGGCTTACAGTGCTCAGCCAAGCCCCTCCATGACAGCAGCAAAACCCTTCAAGGGCTGCTGCCATGGGTCTGGTTTGCTCCCAGGGAAGAGAAGAGGAGCAGTCACAACCCTTTTGGTCACACCACCATCACCAAAGCCTTCAGTCAATTAAAAAGTGCTATCACTCCAAGGAATGGGCAGTTTCTGGGAATTCAGTTCCCTAATAACATTCAGAGAATAATGGAATGGTTTGGGTTGGGTTGGAAGAAATCTCAAAGCCCATCCAGTGGGCTGGAATGAGATGGGATTTGCAGGTCTGTTCCAACCTAAAACATCCCACGACTCTGTGATGTCCCTGAGAGCTCAGCTTACTGTCCTCAGAGCCCGAGCCCTGTCCCACCCACAGGAGACAATTCCCACCCAGAGGAGACAACTCCCATCCAGAGGAGCCGTGTCCCACCCAGAGGAGACAATTCCCACCCAGAGGAGACAATTCCCACCCAGAGGAGCCGTGTCCCACCCAGAGGAGACAATTCCCACCCAGAGGAGACAATTCCCACCGAGGAGCCCTGTCCCACCCAGAGGAGCCCTGTCCCACCCAGAGGAGCCGTGTCCCACCCAGAGGAGCCGTGTCCCACCCAGAGGAGCCGTGTCCCACCCAGAGGAGCCGTGTCCCACCCAGAGGAGACAATTCCCACCCAGAGGAGACCTGTCCCACCCAGAGGAGACAATTCCCACCCAGAGGAGCCCTGTCCCACCCAGAGGAGCCCTGTCCCACCCAGAGGAGACAATTCCCACCCAGAGGAGCCATGTCCCACCCAGAGGAGCCGTGTCCCACCCAGAGGAGCCGTGTCCCACCCGGAGGAGCCGTGTCGCAGCCAGGCTGGCCGCAGCTCCGGCCGCAGCCCGTACCGATGATGCCGGTGTAGGCCAGCAGACACGCGGCGTGGCTGTCCCTGCGGCAGCCGCTCGCAGCCTGCGCCGAGGGCTGGCAGTTCAGCTGGAACTCTGCATAGCGGGACCTGCAGGGGCCACAGCACAACGGGACACGTCAGCACAGCAACTGGGGCGGGAGTAATCACCACTGGGGCAACTGGGGCAACTGGGGCTGGAGTAATCGCCACTGGGGCAACTGGGGCAACTGGGGCTGGAGAAATCACCACTGGGGCAACTGGGGCAACTGGGGCTGGAGTAATCGCCACTGGGGCAACTGGGGCTGGAGAAATCACCACTGGGGCAACTGGGGCAACTGGGGCTGGAGAAATCACCACTGGGGCAACTGGGGCAACTGGGGCTGGAGAAATCACCACTGGGGCAACTGGGGCAACTGGGGCTGGAGTAATCACCACTGGGGCAACTGGGGCAACTGGGGCTGGAGTAATCACCACTGGGGCAACTGGGGCAACTGGGGCTGGAGTAATCACCACTGGGGTAACTGGGGCAAGAGGGATGCAGGAGCACGCTCGTGGTATTTACAGAAGGGAATCTGTTTGCAAAGTGCTGCTGTGGGTGTTCTTCAAACAGCTGGAACTGACGTCCTTTTACAACCTCCTGCCCACCCCAACAAACACAGGAGGAGGTTTTGAACGGTAATGTCTTACAGGCTTCCTCCAGGACTGCAAGAAAAGTCCAGTCTTGGAAGAAGTGTTTTCTGCTCTGTGAGGTCAGTTTTTCAGGGAAGAGCTGTTGCCAGGAAGAAAATCAGTCTGTGTTGCCATTTTATATCTTTTGGATGACAACTTTGCCTAAAGACCCCAGCCTTCATATTCAGTCTGATTTGATGAAACAGAGAATTGCTCTGGTCCAGTTTCTGTCTCTAAAGACTCTAAATACAGCTGAGGTCACCTCAGATGGAGGGAAATGTCCAGAGGTTCGGATATGAAATGTCCTACCCACCACCAGGGCTGCTGCCCCATCCTCTGCTGCAGATGCCCATTGTCAGCAGAGGAACTCTGCAGGCTGTGGAGCAGGCAGGTCATCCTGCCAGCCACTTATCTGCCACGAAATTCTTTAGGCATCAGTCAGCTCTTGGCACATGGTGGTGTTTGCAGATCCTAGGGCATTTGAGGCATCAACACAGGGCTTTCAGGCAGGACACAGCAGCAGCTGGAGATCCAGATCCATCCCAGCTTCGTTCCATGGCCAGGCAGGAAGGGATTCCACATGGCACTTGAGCTGCTTTGGAAACTCAAGCAAGCACCAGCACTGACAACACTTGAAGGGAGGGATCTTCATGTGACAGCCTGCACTGTCTGAGCTGAGAACTGAGAACCTCAAATATTTACCCTGCCCGGGCAGAAGAACTGAGCATGTTGCTTCTCCTCTCCTGCAGACATGTTGCTCTTGCTCCTGGTCAGTGTCAGCATTCCAGTTTGCATTTCCCAGCCTACACCCGAGTCTTTTTTTTCTCATCTTTGTTCCCATATTTGCCCCATACCAACCATTTTCTTCTGTAACATGGACAGACAAAATCTTTCCCAAAACCTACAGCATTGTTTAGAGATTTAGAGAAGGGAGATAGTGACTGCAGATTTTATAAAATCCGTATATAAAATCCATATTAGTAGAACCCAGCCCTCTGAGCTGGGAAGGTCAAAGGGCTAGAGCTGTGCAGGAGCTGCAGTGCAGACAGGCTGGGACTTGGAGTGTTTCACTCCATTTCTGTATGATTTATTCCTGCCTCTCCTTGTGGATTCTGCACTGCTGGCTTTGACCAGGTCACATGTCAACCTCTTGCTCCCTTTGTGTCTCTAGAGGATATTTTATGTTATATATTCAGAGACCAAGGGACCAGATAATTAATAGCAGTGCTGCTTGCAGGAAATAGTTTCCAGTCTCCTGGGGAGTAACACTCTCCCCTTTGAACCTCTTCCTCCCCACTGGGCCCTCTTGTCATGTAAGGGAGAGGGCAGTACCCCCCGTTTCAGATCCCCTGGGTAGCCAGGGGACAACATCTGAGCAGGGCCTGGTCAGCCCAGGGGCTTTGCATCTTTCAGAGTCTAGCTGTGCACAGTTCAGTCCTTCTCCTGCCTCCACCTCGCTGGGCTGCAGAGTGCTGAGGGGATTTGGACTTTCATGAGAGGATGCTGCAGCTCTCACCTTCCTTTGTGAAAATACATAACATTTTTATTGTAATTAAAAGATGATGTGCTGGTAGGGGACGGCTGCTGGAAGTTGAGCTCAGGAAGTCCCAAACCCCACAGCAATTAGAGACTGAGACAGTACAGGGAGGTGTGTCCTACACTTGCTCTTGGGCTCTTCCCTGGTGTCTGCTCGTGGCCCTGCAGGGCACTGGGCTGGGGCCCCATGGTGCTGTTATTGTCTCACATCTCTCACTGCCAGGTGGGCTCTGCTCCCCAGAGCGCTGTGTGGATGAACCTTCTGGAACATCAAAGACTTTCTGAGAAACAAGGAGGTGAAAACAGCACAGATGAAGGAAAAGCACTGAAGGGGTTCTGCTGTCACTGTGCCCAGGGGATGGGTCTGTGTGTGTGACTGGGGTTGGATGGGAACAAGAGGAGAAAACCAGGCTGGCGACAGATTGTGCAGTGGATCTGGAATGGCACTGAGATTCTGAGACTCCCACTGCAATCACCAAAACACAGAATCTCTGAATTGCAGAATCACTGAATGCTTTGGGTTGGAAGAGACCTAAAAATCACCTTGTTCCACCACCTGCCACGGCAGGGACATTTCCCACTGTCCCAGGTGCTCCCAGCCCCAGTGTCCAGCCTGGCCTTGGGCACTGCCAGGGATCCAGGGATCAGCCACAGCTGCTCTGGGCACCCTGTGCCAGCCCTGCCCACCCTCACAGACAGGAATTCCCCCCCAATATCCCATCTAAATCTACCCTCCTTCGGTTTCCAGCCATTCCCCCTTGTCCTGTCACTCCTTGCTCATGTTCGAAGTCTCTCTCCTGCTCCCTTGCAGGCTCCTTTTAGCTATTGGAAGTTGCTGTAAGGTCTCTCCAACACTCAGCCTTGCAGCAGAAGGGTATATTTTTTTTTACATATAGAGATTAATTTTTCTAATTAAACAAGCGAAAAAACAAACATTGTTTTAAGGTCTTCACAAGTGCCTGTGGCTGTCAGGATACCTTGGATGCTCCTTGAGGATGCCCTGGGCGGGGGAAGAGGGACAGTGAGGGAGATGGATTGGTGACAGTGGCTGTAAGGACCCTTCCCCCGTATTCCTGCTTAGCCTGCACCTTCCTGGAACTGTTTCCATAGCAGGTCTTTCCCTAGGACCAAAGCCAAAAATCCGTAGAAAATGCCTAAAAAACTTCAGCATGATCATCTCCCATCTCCTGCTGTCTGTTAACACATTCTGTAGGACACAAGGACACAGCTCATGGGAAGGGGCCACCGAGGCACCGGCCTGTCAGTGAGCTGTGGTGCACATGGAGTGTGTCATCACACACATAATGAGCGTGTGATACATAACCTGTGTCATCACACACATAACCTGTGTCATCACACACATAACCTGTGTCATCACACACATAATGAGTGTGTGATACATAACCTGTGTCATCACACACATAGCCTGTGTCATCACACACATAACCTGTGTCATCACACACATAATGAGTGTGTGATACATAACCTGTGTCATCACACACATAACCTGTGTTTTCACACACATAACCTGTGCTATCACACATAGCCTGTGCTATCACACACATAGCCTGTGTTATCACACACATAACCTGTGTCATCACACACATAATGAGCGTGTGATACATAACCTGTGTCATCACACACATAACCTGTGTCATCACACACATAACCTGTGTCATCACACACATAACCTGTGTCATCACACACATAACCTGTGTCATCACACACATAACCTGTGCTATCACACATAACCTGTGTTTTCACACACATAACCTGTGCTATCACACATAACCTGTGCTATCACACACATAACCTGTGTTTTCACACACATAGCCTGTGCTATCACACATAACCTGTGCTATCACACACATAACCTGTGTTATCACACATAGCCTGTGCTATCACACATAACCTGTGCTATCACACATAGCCTGTGCTATCACACATAGCCTGTGCTATCACACATAACCTGTGCTATCACACACATAACCTGTGCTATCACACACATAACCTGTGCTATCACACATAGCCTGTGCTATCACACATAGCCTGTGCTATCACACATAACCTGTGCTATCACACATAACCTGTGCTATCACACATAACCTGTGCTATCACACACATAACCTGTGCTATCACACATAACCTGTGCTATCACACATAGCCTGTGCTATCACACATAGCCTGTGCTATCACACATAACCTGTGCTATCACACATAACCTGTGCTATCACACATAACCTGTGCTATCACACATAACCTGTGCTATCACACATAGCCTGTGCTATCACACACATAACCTGTGCTATCACACATAACCTGTGCTATCACACATAGCCTGTGCTATCACACATAGCCTGTGCTATCACACATAGCCTGTGCTATCACACACATAACCTGTGCTATCACACATAGCCTGTGCTATCACACATAGCCTGTGCTATCACACATAGCCTGTGTTATCACACATAGCCTGTGCTATCACACATAGCCTGTGCTATCACACATAGCCTGTGCTATCACACATAGCCTGTGCTATCACACACATAACCTGTGCTATCACACACATAGCCTGTGCTATCACACACATAGCCTGTGCTATCACACACATAGCCTGTGCTATCACACATAGCCTGTGCTATCACACATAGCCTGTGCTATCACACACATAACCTGTGCTATCACACATAACCTGTGCTATCACACACATAGCCTGTGCTATCACACACATAACCTGTGCTATCACACATAGCCTGTGCTATCACACACATAGCCTGTGCTATCACACATAGCCTGTGCTATCACACACATAGCCTGTGCTATCACACATAACCTGTGTTTTCACACACATAGCCTGTGCTATCACACATAACCTGTGCTATCACACATAACCTGTGCTATCACACATAGCCTGTGCTATCACACATAGCCTGTGCTATCTCACACAGCTCAGGTGCAGGTGAGTGCCCTGGGCCAGCCGCCGTGCAGGCAGGGCTGTGCTGTCTCTCCGTGCACTCCGGCCCCGTTTCCACGTTACCTGCACACGTAGTTTTCCCGGCAGGAGTCCAGGGGCGCCAGGCAGTTGGGTTTGTCCTTGGCCTCGTAGGAGCAGGCCGGGACGATGGTCTGGCGGCGGCGCTCGGCGCAGGCCGTGTCGTCGCAGGGGCAGAAGAGCAGCTCGTGGGTGAACTCGGGGGGCACGCGGTCGAAGAACCGGCGCAGGGCCTTGTGGCACTTGGCGCGGTTGCAGGCGTCGGCCCGCGCCAGGCGGCGGATGCACAGCGACACGTACTCGGTGCGCAGCCGCTGGCACGTCTCGTCCACGTTGCAGGCCTTGGCGGCGTCCAGACAGCGATTCACCTGCGTCACCTCGTTCTCGGAGCCTGCGGGGCCGTGCGGCACCGTGAGCACGGGCTGGGCTGGCCCCCCTGCCGGCAGCACCGCCCTGGCACCTCCAGCCCGCCCTGCCCCATCCCTGGCCACCAGGTGAGACACTCCACCAGGTGAGACAGTCCACCAGGTGAGACAGTCCACCAGGTGAGACACTGCACCAGGTGAGACACTGCACCAGGTGAGACACTCCAGCAGGTGAGACACTGCACCAGGTGAGACACACCACCAGGTGAGACACTCCAGCAGGTGAGACACTGCACCAGGTGAGACACTCCAGCAGGTGAGACACTCCAGCAGGTGAGACACTGCACCAGGTGAGACAGTCCACCAGGTGAGACACTGCACCAGGTGAGACACTGCACCAGGTGAGACAGTCCACCAGGTGAGACAGTCCACCAGGTGAGACACTGCACCAGGTGAGACACTCCACCAGGTGAGACACTCCAGCAGGTGAGACACTGCACCAGGTGAGACAGTCCACCAGGTGGGACAGTCCACCAGGTGAGACAGTCCACTAGGTGAGACACTGCACCAGGTGAGACACTGCACCAGGTGAGACACTCCAGCAGGTGAGACACTGCACCAGGTGAGACACTGCACCAGGTGAGACACTCCAGCAGGTGAGACACTGCACCAGGTGAGACACTGCACCAGGTGAGACACTCCACCAGGTGAGACAGTCCACCAGGTGAGACACACCACCAGGTGAGACACTGCACCAGGTGAGACACTCCAGCAGGTGAGACACTCCAGCAGGTGAGACACTGCACCAGGTGAGACACTGCACCAGGTGAGACAGTCCACCAGGTGAGACAGTCCACCAGGTGAGACACTGCACCAGGTGAGACACTCCAGCAGGTGAGACACTCCAGCAGGTGAGACACTGCACCAGGTGAGACACTGCACCAGGTGAGACACTCCAGCAGGTGAGACACTCCACCAGGTGAGACACTGCACCAGGTGAGACACTCCAGCAGGTGAGACACTGCACCAGGTGAGACACACCACCAGGTGAGACACTCCACCAGGTGAGACACTCCACCAGGTGAGACACACCACCAGGTGAGACACTGCACCAGGTGAGACACTGCACCAGGTGAGACACTCCACCAGGTGAGACAGTCCACCAGGTGAGACACACCACCAGGTGAGACACTGCACCAGGTGAGACACTCCACCAGGTGAGACACTCCACCAGGTGAGACACTCCACCAGGTGAGACACACCACCAGGTGAGACAGTCCACCAGGTGAGACACTCCAGCAGGTGAGACACTGCACCAGGTGAGACACTCCACCAGGTGAGACACACCACCAGGTGAGACAGTCCACCAGGTGAGACACTCCAGCAGGTGAGACACACCTGCTCCACAGGCAGAGGCCATGTGAAGTGTGGGTGTGCCCTCCCTGTCCTGGTAGCACCAAATCCCCTCTCCACACTCATCCTTTCCCAAGAAGTGCCACAGTCACGTACCAGACTTCACCCCCCAGGGCTCACTCCACCAAACTCGCGTATTTAATAAAACGAATTTTGCTTTAATCTGGGCATCTGGCAACGCTTTGCTAATGCAAATGAACTAGCCCGGGGCCTGGAAGACAGCAGGCATTAGAGAGTGCATTGACTTATGGCCAGGAATGGACCCACTCGGGTGTTGGGATCTCCACTAATGGACTTCTAATGTTTCCACAAGCTGCTCAAGATCAAAGACTGAGCCGGTGGCAGAGCTGGGTCTGTGGTACATGGGTGGTCTGCACTAATTCCTGGCACCTCAGCCTCACTGCCCTGGACAGGGAGTTTCTTTAGGCCTCTGGCTTTGGCAGCAGCTTTGCTCACGCCAGGATCTGCCCAGCTCAGAGAGACCTGTCTGGGTCACAGTGTGCTCCATCCAGAGCAGTGTGAGCCAGAGCCCGATGTCCTGAGCAGTGGCAGTGCCTTCTCAGGGGGGATCAGAGGCACCACCAGCTCTGAGCCCCTGGGACCCGATGCTGCTGCATGGCAGGGCACCTGCGTGTCTCCCCACACCTTTGCAGGGTCACCCTTGGCTTACATCAGCAAAATCACTCTGCATGTCCACCCTCCTGAACAAGAGGAGAAAGAATGACCCAGCCTGGGAGGGACAGCAGAGATGTGCTCTGGGATGCAGGGAAGGTGGAGGAAACCTGCTGGGGGGGGAAAGGTCAGGAAAATGAAGCAAAAACTGTAGTGATGGATGAGGAAAACAGTGTCTTCAGTGGGAGAGTGGGGATCTCGTGTGTTTATATGCCAACAGCCTTCTCTGTAAATATAGGGAAAAGGAAGAGGAAAAGGTATTGGTCTAACACGGGTTGTAGGGCTGCTTCAAAGGTGGATGGGGGTCTGTTTTACAGAGGGGAAAATGCTACAGGGGCCCTGGAAGGAGTCAGTGGAGACATCAGACTGTGACTGAACAGATAAAACAAGGGTCCTTCCAGCTTGACAGAGAAAATGGACTTGAAGCTGGTTTTCATCTCTCTGAATTAAAATCATGACCTGCAGCACACCAGAAGGACTTTCTCTCCAGCAGAGAAAGATTTTTCCACCGAGGAAAAATCCCCAGAATGAGAAATTCCCAATGCAGAGTCAAGGCCTGTCTTTGACTGGGAGTTAAAAGCAGCCAGTCACTGCTGACAGTGTTAAAACACCCACAGTCTCCCTGAGCACCTCAGAGCTGGCTGAGCACTTCATTCCCCTGACTTTATCAGATGCTCTTTCTCCCACCATTTATTTTTCCCTTCCTGTTGCCCCCTGTTGCTTACAGTGAGCTGGAAGTCAAATGCCAAGTTTTTCAGGTATTTTATGATGGGTGAAAGTTTTGCTTGTTGTGATCCCATCACTAAATGCTCACCTTTAAAACTGCCCAGAGATGAATATTGCCAGAGCATCGGTTCATGCTGGGGAGCTGCCAGCTAACGTGTGGGAAACAGTTACTTGGAAGGGTTTCATTACCCATTCAGCCAATAAATCACAGGGAACATGCTGGATTTTCTCCTCCTCCCACGCAACACCAGCGGATGTGCTTTTTAAATCACTGCTACAATTGGAGTGGAGGGATATGGTTCCATTTGTGCAGTTTTAGTAGTGGCCATATATTGTTTATATAAAATTTAGTTGAATATACCTGTTGTTCACTTGGCCTAGGGGTGTCTTATGTTCTAACAAGTTCTTGGGATTTCTTTTTGGTAGATGTGAAAGAGGGTCCTTTGGCAGTGTTGACCATATGACCCTGGACACTAAAGGGCAACAGGCTGTAAGTTATGTTATAGAAGATATTGATTAGTATGAATAAAGGCAAAAAGGTTAAGAAATTTCATGTCCCTAAGTGGATGCCAAGTCCTCTGAAGAATCCCTGCTGCTCTGGGCCCATTTGCTGCACAACCTATTTCAATTTACTTTAAAAACCTGACAGTGTGTTAACAATGCATAAAAATCCCCACCCCTGGACTTCCCCATGCTCCTTCCTCACGGGTGCACTCCAGCTGTGCCTGTCACCCCAGAGCAAGGCACACATCTGGAAAAGCTGTTTGGGCACATCTGCCTCAGGCACAGGAGGAGCACGTTACCTGCTCCCAGACAGGGAATTTTGGAGAATAGCCCACAGCTTGGTCAGGTTTCCCCAGGGCTGTGGAGCATGGGCTGGTTGTGGTGGCAGCTGTGCCATTGGTGATGGATGGGCACTGGCCACACTGAGCTGCTGAGCCCCGAGGGGTGTCAGGCTGCTCTGTCAGCTCTTAACAGGATTACAGAGCAGGGCAGAACAGGGCTCTGGGTCCTGAGGTTGCCCTCAGGGCAGCTGGTTAAAGGCTGTGGCTGGGATCAACACATGGATTGAGTTATTGACCTTTTTTCCTGCAGTTTGATCCTGTGACTGGTGTGGAAGCACCTCCTCAAAGCTAACAACGCCCAAGCAGCTCCTGTTTGGTGGTGTCTGCATGGAACGGATCAGCCACTGCTCTGGAGAATGTGTGCCTGGGATGGCTCACTGGAAGGGTCTGTACCACATCTCCAGCCCTTCACGGTACAGACACGAAACAGCCAAAAGACAAAAACCACAAGTGCTTTTCCCGAGAACATGTAACAGTTTAGCACAGCAATCAGAGGCAACTCCTTGGAAAAACAATTGCTAGACGTGAACCAGGCAATGCTCACACGGAGCACAAAGGACTTCCCAGAGTGCAGAGGGACCCGTGGCCATGGCCAGGTCCCTCCGTCCCCGCCTGCCCCAGGAGTGTCAGAGCATTCCCCACACACACACCTGCAGTGATGGATGCCAGCCGGACGTAATCGAAGCCCCTGACGAACGGCTCGTAAGGGGAACTCTCCAGGACATTCATGCCTGGGGGAAAAGAGGAAGTGGTGAGGAGGCGGGTGGGGCTCCTGAGGGACGGCTGAGATGCACAAGGTTCAACATCTGCAGCGGAGGATTGCTGCGTGGGTCCAAGGGGACTGTGCTCTGAAGGCCACCAGTAAATGGATACTCAGTCATGGGAGCAGGTGTGCGGACACATCTTGGAGAAGGGAACAGAATGGAACTGGCCTTTTAAAATATATCTCAGTTTAGGAGTGGGGCAGCCTGTCAGGAACTGCTGAGCCCCCACTCCCTGTAGCTGAAGCTCTGGGGCACACTGCAGGGATTGCCAGAGGGGACTCCAGGACACCAGAGCTCCTGCTCATGGGCCGAGCTCTCATCACCAGCTCCCTGCACACACGGCATTTCCATCACCGTTATTGCTGTTCCTTCTATGTGCCTCCCTGGGTCAAAGGTGCTCACCTCTTTTTAGGACACAGGCAGGGCTGTGCACAGCGTTATGTGTGTGATGACAAACTCCAAAATTAACTGTCACCTCTCCCTTCCTCCTTGCCAACAGCCTCTTCTTACTTGGCACAAAGCTAATGAGCCACAGCTCCTGCAGAAACTTCCTCTCTTTGTTTTTAAGGCTCTGGGAGCCTGATTTTATTCAACTGGTTCTTCCCTTTCATCTGTGCAATGGTCTGTAATGCCCCATCATCCTGATGGATACCATGGAATATTATTGAAGCAAACAGCTCAGTATCTGTTGGGATTTTTATTAGACATTTCGATGGATGTGGATAGCAGCCGCAGATGTAGTGGCTGGGATGAAAGGACCATCCAGCCTCTCGCTCTGGGCATGTGCTCACCTCCAGCTGCGGGCAGGAAGAAACGGCTCCCAGTGTCCCCAGCCCGTGCAATTACCACTGTGCATTACAAGGCAGCTTTACACCTTCATTGAAATATCTTGCATCGTTACTGACTGGAGAGGGGCCCATTTGTATTTTCCAGCATAGCAGTTTTATGTCCTGATGATAAAGCACCTTATCAGAGAGTTGTTATCGGGTTGTCATCATGTTATTGTGCCTCTAAATGGGAAGGTGGCTAAACACGGCGTGCTCAAGAGAGGCTGAGTAAATAGTGTGCTTTGTAAATTCCCTGAGCACGCACTTCCACAATCGTTTTTGCAAGAGGGCTTCTAGGAAGATTTTTGCAGCCTCCTGGGTGTGTGTGATGGAGAAACAAAGCTCTACATGGACCGTGTGGATTGGCTTCCTTTCTCAGTCAATTAAACATGTGTAAGGACTCTGAAACATGGGACTGCTACGAAATAGATCTCCCTGGGGAAATTAAGGCAAGGAAATCGAAACTTTGGTGTGTGAATCTGCATTGCAAATGAAATCAGGTGTTTCAAAAAGTGTGGGGCTCAGGACACAACAGCAGAGAAGTGGAGTAGAACTGTTGTGAGCCTGCAAGAACAGCCATCCCCATCCATCCCCATCCATCTCAGCTATTCCCATCCATCCCCAGCCATCCCATCCATCCCCATCCATCCCATCCATCCCCATCCATCCCCATCCATCCCATCCATCCCCATCCATCCCCATCCATCCCATCCATCCCAGCCATCCCCATCCATCTCAGCTATTCCCATCCATCCCCATCCATCCCATCCATCCCCATCCATCCCATCCATCCCATCCATCCCAGCCATCCCCATCCATCCCCATCCATCCCATCCATCCCCATCCATCCCCATCCATCCCATCCATCCCCATCCATCCCCATCCATCCCATCCATCCCATCCATCCCAGCCATCCCCATCCATCCCATCCATCCCCATCCATCCCATCCATCCCATCCATCCCCATCCATCCCCATCCATCCCCATCCATCCCCATCCATCCCATCCATCCCCATCCATCCCCATCCATCCCCATCCATCCCCATCCATCCCATCCATCCCCATCCATCCCCATCCATCCCATCCATCCCCATCCATCCCATCCATCCCCATCCATCCCCAGCCGTCCCCATCCATCCCATCCATCCCATCCATCTCCATCCATCCCATCCATTCCCAGCCATCCCCATCCATCCCCATCCATCCCCATCCATCCCCATCCATCCCCAGCCGTCCCCATCCATCCCATCCATCCCATCCATCCCATCCATCCCCATCCATCCCCATCCATTCCATCCATCCCCATCCATCCCCATCCATCCCATCCATCCCCATCCATCCCCATCCATCCCCATCCATCCCATCCATCCCCATCCATCCCCATCCATCCCCATCCATCCCATCCATCCCCATCCATCCCCATCCATCCCCATCCATCCCCATCCATCCCCATCCATCCCATCCATTCCCATCCATCCCATCCATCCCCATCCATCCCCATCCATCCCCATCCATCCCCATCCATCCCCATCCATCCCCATCCATCCCCATCCATCCCATCCATCCCATCCATCCCCATCCATCCCCATCCATCCCCATCCATCCCCATCCATCCCCATCCATCTCCATCCATCCCCATCCATCCCCATCCATCCCCATCCATCCCCATCCATCCCATCCATCCCCATCCATCCCAGCCATCCCCATCCATCCCCATCCATCCCCATCCATCCCCATCCATCCCCATCCATCCCCATCCATTCCCATCCATCCCATCCATCCCCATCCATCCCATCCATCCCCATCCATCCCAGCCATCCCCAGCACCCCCCGGGTGAAGTCCCAGGGCACTGGGCAGGGAGTCCATCCAAACTGCTGTTCTGCATCTGGAGACCCAGAGCTGGCCCCTGCTGCTCTCAGCACTCCCCTCCAGCCTCTCTCCTCTCTCCCTTCCAGGGGAAGGTGTCCCTCCCTGGCATGGCAGGATGGAACTAGATGATCTTCCAGGTCCCTTCCAGCATAAACCATCCTGTGCCCCTCGTGCCAGCACTGCCCTACCCAGCCCTGTCACAGGTGATGGTTCCAAGCCTGAGCCATGCAGGTCAGCTGGGAAGGAGCTGTGGCACTGCCCTTTGAGAGGAAAGCAGAGGCTGGATTGCCACCTCCTCCCCGGGCTTCCCTTCGGTGGAAACAAATCTGGCACATAATTCCAGGCAAGACCAGATCCTGGAGGGTGCTGATGTCTTGTATTTCCCCAGCCAGTTTCTAGCAGTGTGCTCTGCACCCTGCAGGCTGTGGCACCTGAGAGCTTCTATCAACCAGTTTCCATCCTGGCAAGCCTGTGCACTGTAGTGTCCATCCTCTTTGTTTTGCTTGGCCCTTTGGCCTGTGGTCTCACCTCTGCACTTCTCCTTTCAGGTTTCAGCCAGCAGTGTTTTATTAATCTATTTCACAGCCCATGGCTGGAAGGGTCTGTTTTATTCCCCATTTTAATTTTCATGGTGCATAAAATACTCACCAGCCTGACAAGGAAGAGTTATAGTCACTGAGGTGCAATTTTATGGTGACTCTTAAAAAACGTCAAAATCCAAACTTATTGAATACTGGCTCTGGGAACACTTTAAGTTCCAACTTGGTGTCACCAGCCCCAAATCTTCACTAACTCAAAGACACTGGTGCACTTGAGACATTCTAAGAGAGTGATTTTTCTGAAGATCATGCTGTTTTTCCTCCGTGCGTGTGCTTTATGTTGTGTTTCTATAAAATCTACAGTGTTCATGGTCTTGGTTAGCATACTTACATACAAAATATGTTGTGCATTTCCCCAGCAAAAGATCTCAATGTATTTTGGGAATGTCATAAAAGAGAGGTTGGGTTAAAAAAAGGAAGAAGGCATCTCAGGTTTTCAGTGGTGCTTTCCCCAAAATGTCAATGCCATGGGGATCAACAGGATCATCAAAGCTCCTGAGTTGGAAGGGCCCACAGGGACACTCAGGTCCGACCCCTGGCTCTGCACAGACACCCCAACAATCCCACCCTGTGCCTGAGAGCATTGCCCAAATGCTCCTGGAGCTCTGGCAGCCTTGGGACCATGACCATTCCCTAGGGAGCCTGGGCAGTGTCTGACCACCCTCTGGGGGAAGAACCTTTTCCTGGTATCTGAACTGAGCCTCCCCTAACACAACTTCAAGCCATTCCCTTGGGTCCCGTCAGTACTGAGACAGAACAGGGTGTTCCAGGGGTATGCTGGAGCACCTTCAGAGCTGGGGAGCTCTGCAGAACGGCCCTGAGCAATGAATTCCCCCCGAGGAAGCCGTGAGGAAGGAGCCCCCGCTGCACCGACCTTCCATCAGCGTGTGGTGGATGCTCCAGTAGACGCTCAGGCAGTGCTTCTCCTTTTTCATGCCGCGCTTGCACTTGCAGCCGTAGAGCTGGCTGGAGAGCAGGGCACTGACGGTGCTGCGGCACTGGCTCTTGGCCCCGGGGCCCAGCTTGGTGGCCCCGTTGCCCGCGATGCATTGGCGCAGCGTGCGGAACTTGGCGCTGCACACCGGGTCGTGGCTGCAGGACTCGCCCGCCTGCAGGCAGTCCCTGCCGGAGCCGGCGGCCTCGGCCATGCCTTCTGCAAGGGAAACGGCGCTGTCAGAGCACGGACCCGGCTGTGCCCGGCTCGTCCCAGCTGCAGGCAGTCCCTGCCGGAGCCGGCCGCCTCGGCCATGCCTTCTGCAAGGGAAACGGCGCTGTCAGACCTGGCTGTGCCCCGGCTCCTCCCAGGCTGCCACAGCACCTGGGGGTGCCCCGCTCCTGGAGGGCTACAGACACAGACACACACACTCCTCCCAGAGAGCAGAAGTGATTTGTGGCAGGAGTAGACACATTTTTATAGACTGGTTCACTGAACCGAGGATAGAATAAGTTCATTGGTCCAAGGAAGGCAACACCTCTTGTAAACGTGCTTTTACCAAAACATCACGTTCCTCACACACTCATCCTGTCAACAACACCAGGTGCTAAACTTTGTTATTAATTCTTTCCCTTTTGTTTTCCTTTGAGTAGCTCGGGAAAACCTGGGCTACTGTTTTCCCTGACTCTCACCAGCACCCACAGGGCCAGGCTGGACACGGCTCTGAGCAGCCTGGGACAGTGGAACGTGTCCCTGCCCATGGCAGAGGGGTGGAACCAGGTGACCTCTGAGCTCCCTTCCAGCCCAAATCATTCCATGGTTCTGTCACAGGATCAGCCTGGCAGCAGGATTATAAGTGACAGAAACTTAACCAGTTCCTGGTGATTGATTTTTCCTTCTTGGAGAACAAAAATATTTTCAAACCCTTTCTCTCCCAGCTCTCTATCTCATTTCTGCCCTCCAAAGTTAACAGTAGCCCAATGTTATAGAGACTCTGGCCTCTGCTCCTTGAATATGATTTAACTGAGCCTACACCTTCTTGCAGCTGTCAATGGCTCCGTGTGGGTGTTGTGAAATGTAGTCAGCCCACACATATCCCAGGAGTTGGCCCTTGTTCACTGCCACCATCTCCCCAGCACTCCCACTGTTTCTGTATTGGCTTTTTCCAAGCTTTTGTAGATTGTTTTCAGAGTTCCTTTACCCACACAAAATGCTGTGTTCCCCATTTGGAGAGGAGAGCCCAAAGCATGGGAGGAAGATGTTATTGCTACACGTACACCAATGAATTCGTGTGGTGTGCACCAGTAAATTAGTTCATCAGGGCTCAGTGGAGCTGTGCCTCATGCCAGGAGCAGATCAATCCTGAGTTATTATTGCTGTTCCTCTCTAAAGCAGGATGGACACATCCAGACTGGCTCCAGGGATGTGCTCAGCCCAAAGGCTCCAGGGATGTGCTCAGCCCAAAGGCTCCAGGGATGTGCTCAGCCCAAAGGCTCCAGGGATGTGCTCAGCCCAAAGGCTCCAGGGATGTGCTCAGCCCAGGGCTCCAGGGATGTGCTCAGCCCAAAGGCTCCAGGGATGTGCTCAGCCCAGGGCTCCAGGGATGTGCTCACCCCAAAGCTCCAGGGATGTGCTCACCCCAAGGCTCCAGGGATGTGCTCAGCCCAGGGCTCCAGGGATGTGCTCAGCCCAAAGGCTCCAGGGATGTGCTCAGCCCAGGGCTCCAGGGATGTGCTCACCCCAGGGCTCCAGGGATGTGCTCACCCCAAAGCTCCAGGGATGTGCTCAGCCCAAAGGCTCCAGGGATGTGCGCACCCCAAGGCTCCAGGATGTGCTCCCCGGGGCTCCAGGGATGTGCTCAGCCCAGGGCTCCAGGGATGTGCTCAGCCCAGGGCTCCAGGGATGTGCTCACCCCAAGGCTCCAGGGATGTGCTCACCCCAAAGCTCCAGGGATGTGCTCAGCCCAAGGCTCCAGGGATGTGCTCAGCCCAGGGCTCCAGGGATGTGCTCACCCCAGGGCTCCAGGGATGTGCTCAGCCCAAAGGCTCCAGGGATGTGCTCAGCCCAAAGGCTCCAGGGATGTGCTCAGCCCAAAGGCTCCAGGGATGTGCTCACCCCAGGGCTCCAGGGATGTGCTCAGCCCAAAGGCTCCAGGGATGTGCTCAGCCCAAAGGCTCCAGGGATGTGCTCACCCCAGGGCTCCAGGGATGTGCTCAGCCCAAAGGCTCCAGGGATGTGCTCAGCCCAAAGGCTCCAGGGATGTGCTCAGCCCAGGGCTCCAGGGATGTGCTCAGCCCAGGGCTCCAGGGATGTGCTCAGCCCAGGGATGTGCTCACCCCAAAGGCTCCAGGGATGTGCTCACCCCAAGGCTCCAGGGATGTGCTCAGCCCAGGGCTCCAGGGATGTGCTCAGCCCAGGGATGTGCTCACCCCAAAGGCTCCAGGCTGCTCCTGGCAAAGGGCAGGGCCAGGGGCTCAGCTGTGCCCAGCAGGGTGTGGCTGTGTGCACCCAGGTGACAGAGAGGTGATGCTGGGATGGTCCGGAGCATTTGACAGAGGTCAGGCATGACTGTACCACGGCTTGGGAGAGTGAGGAAGAGGCAAACCTGGTTTGTGGAAGGGAGAATCTGTTCCAGTGCCTGTACAGTGATTTTGGATCCTGCTGTACTGTAAAAACACAAACTGCTGTCATGACCTTGAAGCAGAACTTCTCAAATCCTTCCCAAAGGAACTCTCTGTCTCTAACATAACTTGTCTTCCCTTTGGATAGGAACCAGAAGGGGAAGGATAGAAAAGACCTTCTGCTTTTTGACTCCCTCCAGTGTCTGCTTCTGGTGAGACCCAGCTTGGACTATTATAATATATAATATTAGAAATTTCTGCTTCCTGAGAAAATGTGAGTCCCTGATCTCCATCTCTGAGGGCTTCATGAAACCTCTGCTTTCTCCAAGGCTCTATGGATCTCTTCACAAAGTCCCTTTTCTGCCTTCCAGCTGCTACCTCTCCTTAATTTCTGCACCCCCAGTTGAGCACTGAAGCCCAGGATTTCCATTTGTTCCCTCAGCAGTCACAGTGTGTTTGCTAAAGGGAGCTGCCTCTGTTGCTCTTGATTAGAGTAGAAAGTAGCAGCTGGAGTTCAGATACTTCAATTCTGTTTATTACAAACTTTGGGTGAACCCACCAGGAGGTTTCCTCCTGAAATATCCCAATGGAATCTCAAATGAAAAACCTTTCATCTAACTGCAGACTATTTCAAAGTGCCTCATGGCCAACGTCAAGCTTTCAGGTATTTCAAATCTCACACCATCTCAAATTTGAGTTCTCCCGCCCCTGATTTATTCATAGACCTGGTTTATTTAGCACTCAAGGCTTGTTTGGATCTGCCAAATGTGGAGAGAGAAATTATTTCCAACATGTGGGGAACTCTGCCTTGGGCTGTCATATACTGAAGAACTTCGAACACAGAGAACCAGTTTCCTTGAAATATCATTTGGGCAATTTGCAATTTCACTGAGATCCATAAAATGAGCTAGAGAACATATCTGAGCAGAATCCATAGGACTAAAGGCAAAAATACTTGGCTTTTTCTACTCTGGCTTTCTCCAAAGGATCTCCTCTGAATGAGGATAAAGCCCAGCAGGTTGCATTCTAGAAGAGATGACTTTGTCAGTGTCCTGTCAGCTGCTAGAAAAGTAGGTTAAAATAGAAATTATGACCTTGCTTCCCTTTCTCCGCTACATGAATTGCAGAAGATACTCCCCAGGATGGTTATAAACACAAGCAGCCTGTAAAAGCCATAAAACACTTTGGGATCTCACTTTACATAAATCAAGCAGATTGACCATTTGAGAAATTTTCCTGCAAAATTTTAAGTAAATATATCCTCAAGCCGAGCCTTGCTTCACAGAACAAAGGCCAGGGGTGAATATTTACAGCCCAAAGCCACAGCACAGAACACCCCCACTCAGATTTTATGGCAGAGGTGCTTGAAGGCTCTTGGAGTGTCACGAATGACCCGTTCTGTAATTGTGTCACTTAAAAACCAAATCATTCAGGGGCTTTTATTGTCAGCGATGTCTTTGCAACTGAGACAACATAACAGCACGTTTTTCTCCTCACACTGCCCCTGAGAGAGTAATTTTATGCAACATTAAGACAGTACCTCTTAGGGAAAAAAATAAATCTCCATGACTTATAAAATTGATGGTGCTTCCTAACAGCAGGGACAGAGCAATATGAGGTCTTCTCTGCCAGAGATGGAGTGGCCTTTCTGGTTCTGCCTGCAGAAATAGCTCCTGGCAGGCTCTGTGCCCAGGATTTTCCTCCTCCTTGACTGACCAGGGAACTGGGATATGCACTGAGCTGTGCATGGCTTGGGCTTTCTGTGTCTCTGCTTTTCTACCAGCAGCCCTTCCAGCTCCCTCTGCTCCCTTTAAAAGGCCATTTGTCTGCACTTTTATTCCTCACTCCCTGCTAATTTCATGCTGTTTACGGTGGGCAGATGGAGTAATGAGTTTATTTTCACATCCTGTTTGTAGCTGTGCTCCACATCTGTTTCTGCTCACTCGTATCTCAGTGCCATTCACCCAGAGTTACTCCTGAAGTTACTCTGTAAGAACAAAGCTGTCTCTTCCCGTTTTAACACACCCAGTTCCTCTCACACAGGGGTCTCAAAGTGCACTGTGCTGACCAAGCAGGTCTGACCGCCCTCCAAGGAGAATCCTCCAGGATAATTTCCCTTCTCAAGGAAGTGCAGCTGAGCTCGGGCTGCAGGAGGGTGAAGGTGATTCCGTGTGGGCTGGAAATGGGGAATAAAATACCTGGAGAGCAGCAGTGTGGAGTCCTGTCCTGTCACTGTCCCTTTCTTACTCAACTTGGGCTTTGGATGTTTTAGCAGGAGCCACACCAGTTCCACGGGGGCTTTGGGATACAGCCCCTCCAGTCCATGTGTGAATTCAGCATGGAAATGGTACACTCCCATGTCAGGGGCTGGGGAGTGCCCAGAAAAGGGCAAAGAAGCTGGGGAAGGGTCTAGACAATTAGTCCTATGCTGAGGGAGCTGAGAGAGGGCTGGAGAATTCCTGAGGGAGCTGGGAAGGGAATGGAGAATTCCTGGGGGAACTGGGAAGGGAATGGAGAATTCCTGGGGGAAATGGGAAGGGGCTGGAGAATTCCTGAGGGAGCTGGGAAGGGGCTGGAGAATTCCTGAGGGAGCTGGGGGGGGCTCAGCCTGGAGAAAAGGAGGCTCAGGGGGGACCTTGTGGCTCTGCACAACTCCCTGCCAGGAGGGGACAGCCGGGGGGATTTGGGGTCTGGGAACAGGGACAGGAGGAGAGGGAACGGCCTCAGAGGAGGCTCAGGGTGGAAATTTGGGAATTTCTCCATGGAAAGGGGGGTCAGGGATTGGAAATGCCCAGGGCTGCCCACTGGGCTGCTGGAATTTGCAGGGAACACCTCAGCAATGTACGGTCTGGGTGTTAAAGCAATACTGGAAGGTTCAGACACCAATAATGTGCTGTGTGTCCTGAGCAGGCATTAAAAATGTTCTGCCTGACTTTGTCCCTCCAGTTCTGACTTTTCACCCCTTCCTTCCACGTTATGAGCAATCTTGTCTGTATTTGATCTGCAGGACTTTACAGGCACTGAGGAGATACAAATAACAACATTCACTGAGCATTTCTGTCTAATGGCTGGTCCACGTAGGAGATAACCACTCACTGCATGGACCCAAACCCAGCAGAAAACATCCCTCTGATCTGTCCTGCTGCTTATCACAGATTTATCCATGACACCCAGATACCATGACAAGTTCCATCATATCTCCATTACCCTTGAGGAGAACAGAATTCATCATGAAAACCCTCATGATGGCTTGGGGTGAAGTCTCCCTAGATATCATTACTCCCCTGCACTAACACATCCTTTTTGACAAGGCTTCAGCCCTTGTTTTCTAAAGATGCCTCTGGAATGCCCCATCCTGCTGGACTGACTCAGCCAGACTAACCACAAATCAGCTATAAACAATATTCTTACGAAAGGAGGATGAAAATCAGACCATTGCTCTCAGTGCATGACCTGGTTGCAAATAGTTTTGTATTTATTTTAAATAAGTTTAATCCATCAGACCATGAAGAAGGCTTAAAACTTTTATGGGTCCATGAAGTCCCAAAGTGGGTACAAATTATTCTGAAATACTGGATATATGAAACACAGATCACACGATGGGCTACAAGTTTTAGCAGAGAAAATGATCCATGTCACATTCATTCCTTGCTGGAATCTGGGGACACCCTGATATTGGTGTACTGGGAAGCCTCAGTCCCTGATTTCTGCTGGAACAGAGGTTTTGTGGCTGGACACTGGAGCACACTCTGTGAGGTTCTCCTGGTATCCTTCCTGGACCAACCTCATCATTAAACTCTTTGCATCTTCTCCTTTCACAAGCAAAAATTCTTCTCATGGTGCAGTTTCTGCTCGTCTGCCACTAAAGCAGCATTCAGGAGTCATCAGCCACAGAGCCTGAAGTAACTGAGCTCCTCCAACATCACTTGATGTTGTACACGTATTTTTATTTCTCTATCTGTGCACCAAGATCAGCTCAGCCTCCCAGCCCAGATTTGGATAAGCAAGACAGACTAACTCATCTTTCTGAGCAAAATCTCAGCTAACAACAGCCAATGCCTTAAAGGCAGTCTGCTTAAGTCCAGCAGAGTGAGATCCAGATCTTTCTCAGTGCCTGGAATGGTTTTATACACATATAAAATTAAATATCTGAGATTTTTTTAACTCCCCTAGCTCCATTTTGCTTCATTTGACTGGAGAGTTCTGGCATTCACCAGCTCTCCAAAATCTTGCAAATTCCTATTAATTAACTGTGCACTGATGTAAAAAATGACCACTTGTGGAAGCCCATACGTGCCACATAAAGGTTTATTGTTTCCTACAGCTTGATCAGACACTCTGTAATTGTGCAGTCCCGGAGCACCAAGGAAATCCCCAGGCCCAGCACGTCTCACCCAGCACGGCTGGCTTCTGTCTCCAAGGTATAAACCTTGACACACGTCCCACATTTCTATTTCTTGCCTCCCTGTGCTCACAGGTGGCCCCTGCCTGGATTTCTCACCACCTGACAGGTTGCTGGAGCACTGCGGGTTCCTGCCCTGGGCACCGAGCTCAGGTCAGGGTGGGTGTGCAGCTCCAGGGCACAGGGAGCACATGCTGCAGTGCCTTCTCTGCTGCCATGGCTTGCACAGGTTCATTCCCCGTGCTGCTGGAGATGAGAGGAATCTCTTCCACCACATTTCCATGGCCTGTGCAGTTCTCCAGGCAGCACTCAGAACAAACACTGCCAGGGCAGTGCCTGCTCTCAGCTCTGTGTTCCTGCTTTGCTCTGCTCAAACTCCAGGGATGCAGCTGCAAAATTAAAGCTGAACACCCTCCTGTCTTCTCTATTGCTTCAGAACACTAAATCTGGGGTCTTTTTTTTTTTTTTTTTGAGATCCATTTGCCCTACTTGAATATTTTTCTTTAACGTATCCTGCAGCAAAGGCACTCCCCTATACGTGAAGGTGTTTTTTGCAGTGTTTGGGAGAACAATTCCACCAGAGTGCACAGGAGCTCTGTCCCACTGTCCTGAGTCATTCACAGAGGGATTTGCTGGCCAGGGGGCTGATCTTGGGGTGAAATATTCAGGATCAGGTTGGATGTGGCTCTGAGCAGAGTGATGTCGTGGAGGATGGCCCTGCCCCTTGCAGGGGGTTGCACAGGTGACCTTTAGAGGCCCCTTCTAAACCCAAACCATTCCCTGATCTGCCAGCCCAGCTTGCCCAAGCTCAGGGGCTTGTTTCCTCTCTTTGGCTGGCACTCCTGTTTCACTTGGAACCCCTCTGCATCCCATCCCAGAAAGAATTAATTCCAGGAGCCAAAGCCTGCAAATCTTTCTTAGCTGTCAGAGCAGCATTTCTGTAATCACATGGCTTTGGCCAGAGTCTGTGTGCACGTCAATTCACTTACACTTTCTCCCAAATATCCCACATTTCTGATTTTAAATTAGATTTCTTTTGCCATGCCCCATTTTTTGACCCTTTTGCTGCCCTCTCCCCCACCCCCCAGTCTATGTGGATTGCAATGTCCTTATTTCCTTCAAATAATTCTTGCACTTTCCTGTCAAGAACCTTAGGAGCAAGTAAAAACCCAGAGGGAAATTTTTAAAAGGAACATGTCCCATCAGGGGCATTGGAAATGCAGAATTGCAAAGTCTTCTTGGTCAGGGCAATTTGCAAAGACCCAAGAGGGGCAGATCACAGGGTGAAAAACCCAAATCCCCAGCTATTGTCTTCAAAATACCTCCCTTGGTACACAAGGGAAAAAATTTTGTTTGAGTCGTTTCTTATTAAAAATTAGAAAATTCCTATTGAGTTGTTTGGGATCTAATCTCCATCCGGGGGACTTGTCCTTCCTTCCTGCTGCTCCCAGGGGCAGGCATATTGCAGTGACTTCTATTTTAAAAAATGATTTTCAGTGTTTGCAGATAGTCCAGACCCTTCCCTGAACTTCTGCCTCCTGAGCAGAGCATTTCTGGAGGCTGTGGCACTGAGCTCCAGGATCTGACAGCACAGATTTCTGTGCCCTGCTCACCAGCGCTATCAAAGACATCTCAACAATGGTTCATTTTCTCCTTTTTTTTTTCCCCTTTTTTCTACACTTCCTTGCAGTGTACACTTTCCTGCTCCAGACACCATCCAGTGATCCACGTTCCTTTTCACATTCCAGAGATCTTTCCATGTGCTGCAGCCTCTGGCTGCAGGCAGCTCCTGTGGAGGAGCTGGCACCCGAAAAAGAGAGGATGGAGCGAGGCTGAGGGTGAGGAGAGGGAGGGATGGCAGCTGCTGGCTCAAAACCTGGCATCATAAACTGGGGATAGGAATGGACCTGGGCCCCTGTCCTGGGCTCCTCCCTCTCTGACAGAACCAAGAACAAGACCCTGAATTGTGCTGTGGTCAGAATGTGATGGGTGATGAGGGGGCAGCAGCTCCAAGGATTCCAGGAATTCTAGATCCAGGGAAAGTCTGGCCTTCAGAATGACACCCAGGCTGCTTCTGTCATGTCCCACCACACTCTCCACAGAATAACAGATTCTCCCCTCCAAATTCTGATTTCAAATCCACTTCCCTCATGCCACAGAATTGCTTACACAGAAATATGTTCTCCCAGGGCTGGCTGGAACCTGTCAGAGTCTGTGCACAGCAGCTACCAGGGCTGGTAGAAGAGTGACACCTTCATCTTTCCAAGCCTTGTGAGGAGAGAGATCCCGGAGGAGTGGAGAAGGAACGCCCTTTCTGAAGAAGCAGACAAAGGCAGCAGATGAATCACAGATCAATCTCATGGATGAGACTCCAGCCAAGAGTGATTTGACCTCTCCAAGCTCTTTGGCACAGGTCCCCGTGAGGGGCAGCAGAGTCACAGCCAAGTGGGTGCTCGTGAATACAGAGCTGCAAAGCCAGAAAAGGCACATTGCCAGACTAAGAAGGTGTTTGAGAGTCTGTCCTGAGTCTGGTACTGTTCAATATTCCCATAATGACTCCAGTGATGGAATAGAGAATAGATTTCTGTAATTTGTGGCTGGCAGAAGATGAAGAGGGGGTCACAAGCGATAGGCAAGACAAGACTGGAATTGAAAATGATCTTGGTGTGTTTAAGGCAGTGTATGAAATCAGGAGGGTGGCACTGAGTGTGAAAAGACAGGAGGGAAAAGCAAACCCAGGAAACAGAAGCAAGGGAGATGTGACCATGGGTGAGAGGTGCTCACAGGGAAAAGCAGCAGGATGAAAACCAGAAAATGTGTGGTCTGGGGCATGAGTGGTTTGTGTTTATCACAGGAAGCAATTATCAGCACTTCTCAGCTCCAGCCAGGCTTTGGCTGCAGTTTGGGTCATCTTTTGATAGGACAACACATGTTAAGGAAGATGAGAAGATCCCAGAGGAATTTTATTAAAATTATAAATGGTTGGCAGGCTGAGGAGAGGATGAAAGAAAAGGATTTGTGTCGTTTAGGATGAAGGCTGTGAAGAAACAAGATCAGAGCACTTAAATCCATAAACAAGACATTTTAGATGTGGACAGTGATAGATATCCCTCCACTGTTGTGGGACAGAAGATGAGAAGTAATTCTGAGTATATGGAGGAGTAAAGGGAGATTTAGATCCGCATTAAGAAAAATGTTCTGTGGGGAGTTAAAAAGTGGAACAGATTATGGAGGGTCTGTTTAATCCCCAGCAGTGGAATTCTTTACAAAAGCACCTGTCAGAAACAGGTCTTGCATGGTCCCTGCTGTGCTGGAGCAGCAGGGGCTGTACACACGGTGCCCTCCCTGTGACTCCATCCATGGGAGACCCTGCAAGTCGAGCACAGGCACCTCCAAAGCCATCAAAGCCCGCTGGAGCCAGGCACAGAGGGAGGGGGATGGAGTGCACGGGAGGTGTGGAGCCCCCAGAACAAGGCACCTCCCTCCTCAGGGCCAGGCTGGGCACTGGGCTGGCAGAGGCTGGGATGCTGCAGGTGTCCCTGGGCAGCACAGGGGGCTCTAACACAGCTCCTGACACTCTGGTTTTATCCCACCAAATGCTGACACTCCCACCAACCTGCAGAACAAGGCTGGATTTTCAAAGCACGTGCAGCACCCACGGGAGGTGTGTGTCCCTGCCAGGGATGTGAGGGAAGTGCTGCTCCAGGGCCAGCTGAGCCCATTTGCTCACTCTGCAGCCTCCTCTGTGTGCAGAGCACACGGCAGCCCTGTGCCAGTGACAGAACAAGGGCCAGGTTCAAAGACAGAGCTCCTGGAACACTGAGTCCATCAACTCTCCAGGGGAGCTGTGATGCCCAGTGCATCAAACAGCCCTAAAACCCTGTGATGCTCTTGGTTCAGCAGGGTCCACGAGTCATTCCCAGCTCCCTGTTCTTGCTGCAGAGGAGTGAGGAGAAAATTCCATTTTCCTCGTTTGATCTCTGGCACTTGCTGGATCGGAGAAGTCCACGGGTGTTGGGTTTGAGCTGCTGCCAGACCAACAATTGTTACAGAAATGGACACTTGGATCCCGCCTTCAGCACTTTCAGCACTCTCATCTGTCCTGCACATCATTCCTCATAGCTGAGCACTGGAAAATCTCCCAGCTCTGCCTGCCAAGCACAAGAGCAGCCAAGATGGGCCAGGACAGCTGTGCAGACCTTGAGCATTGGTTCCTAAGGACAGGATCTCCCCCGTTTTCAAAGGGTCATTGATCAATGAACTCTCTTCTTAATGGACCTCTTTGAAGCACTTAAATGCCAGCGTGCTCTGCACTGCACGTTATGATGGGGATCCCAGCCATATGTCAAGCAGGAACTGTGACCCCTTTTTCTGTGATTAAGTTCATTTTTGTTCCATCCACTCTTTTTTTTTTTTTTTGTACATGATTAACTGGTGAATAAAAAGGCCATTTTTTATTTTTCTTTGCAAGGGCTGAAGCAGTTTTAATCATATATAATTCAATACTTGCTCTGTGATTTCATTCCCTGCTTTAAGATGAATTTGGCACTAAACAAGCACTCAATTATACTCCCCCGCCTCTGTTTTCTCTGGAAGTTGCAAAATTCATTCAAACAAAAGCTAAACCCTCCTGAAGATTTATGAAGATTAATGATGATTGCAATCAAAGAGCAGAGATTCTTCTCCTGACTTTAGGGAGCCACAGGGCTCCAATAAGTGCCCTGCAGTGCCACTTTTCCATCAGCCCTGGGTTCAAAGACAAAACTGTGTACATGTCCATATCAGCACAGGTCACTGCTTCCACCCATCATCCCTTCATCTCTCACTGACCTTTTTTTGCTTCTGACACTAAATATTAGACACGAAGGCTGGAGTTTGTGAGCCCAAACCACGAGTGAGGGTGAATAAGGCACACAGTGAAATTGGAAGGGGAAGCCAAGTTGGAAAAACCAGAGAAGAATTTAGCTGAGGAGGGGAAAAGGCAGTGAGAAGCGAGTGGTGACACAAGACAGCTGGAATTATGTATTTACACATACAGGAAAATAGTTACAAAGAGGAACCTGAGTTAAATACTTGCAGTTACTCTGGAATCACTTCAGTGCCCTCGTGACTTGAGGGGAGCCTGGGGAGCCTCACTTGGCTGGGATCACCCCCAAAGCCTGGGGGGCCCGTGGGGGAGTCAGGCAGAGGCTGGGAGGGTGTGCAGGGAAAAGGCAGGATGTGTTGGAACAGCAAAACCACAAAACCATGGGAACTTACACTGGATAAACAAGGCTCCACACTAGGGAGACACTGAGGTTGTAAATGCAAGGATTCACAATTTGAGACATGCCATGGATCATCCAGAGGGAGCTGAAATCCATCCTCCCATCCCACACCAGCACCAGGGCACAGCCTGTGCCAGCACATCACAGAACAGCCCCAGTCTGAGCATGAAAACAGCCTAAATCTGAGCATGAAAACACCCAAATCTGAGCATGAAAACAGCCTAAATCTGAGCATGAAAACAGCCTAAATCTGAGCATGAAAACACCCAAATCTGAGCATGAAAACAGCCTAAATCTGAGCATGAAAACACCCAGATCTGAGCATGAAAACACCCAAATCTGAGCATGAAAACACCCAAATCTGAGCATGAAAACAGCCTAAATCTGAGCATGAAAACAGCCTAAATCTGAGCATGAAAACACCCAGATCTGAGCATGAAAACACCCAAATCTGAGCATGAAAACACCCAAATCTGTGCATTAAAACAGCCT
The DNA here is from genome assembly GCA_037013685.1 of Acridotheres tristis. Taxonomy (NCBI): domain Eukaryota; kingdom Metazoa; phylum Chordata; class Aves; order Passeriformes; family Sturnidae; genus Acridotheres; species Acridotheres tristis. Next base: position 71,923,063 of record CM072888.1, on the reverse strand, counting down.
AAATCTGAGCATGAAAACACCCAAATCTGTGCATTAAAACAGCCTAAATCTGAGCATGAAAACACCCAAATCTGAGCATGAAAACACCCAAATCTGAGCATGAAAACACCCAAATCTGAGCATGAAAACACCCAAATCTGAGCATGAAAACACCCAAATCTGAGCATGAAAACACCCAGATCTGAGCATGAAAACACCCAAATCTGTGCATGAAAACACCCAAATCTGTGCATGAAAACACCCAAATCTGTGCATTAGAACACCCCAGATCTGTGCATTAAAACACCCAAATCTGAGCATGAAAACAGCCTCACACCCAGGAGTGATTCTCCTGACAGGTTTCTGCCTTGCCCAGAGCATCAGCTGGCTGGCACTCACACCAGAGCTCCTGGTCCTTAATGTGATGCTTTAACCATCAGAGCTGGGTGAGAGCCGTGCCTTGGGAGCACTGCAAGCCCTGTGCTGCACCTCGTGCAATATTTACAGTGCTGTGCCCAGCAGGCAGAGGCTGCAGTGCCACATCTACCCAGCCTTGGCAGGTCTTTTCTAATACATCTCATAAAAGGGAGAGCAAAAGAGATATTTCAGCTGGGTAACTGAGTCATAAAAAGCATAAAACCAATGGGGAGGACACAGAATAAGGAAAAGCTGGAAACATGATGAGGAAGAGAGAAGACGAATGGGCCTTGTCTTGGGGTGGCTCCAAAAGCAGGAGGATAAATCGGTTTTCCCTAGGGCTGCTGGGTTGAGGCATTGGGCAGAAATGGGCAGATAATGAACAACAAAGGCAGTGTGTTAAAAAATAAAATATACCGGATAGAGTATAAAGCAAACAGTAAAATATTTGTCATATAAGGGTGGCACAGAGGAAAAGGAGTCAAGGCCTGCTTGAGCAACCTGGTTAGAGGAAGGTGTCCCTGCCCATGGCAGGGGTGGAGTGGGATGAGCTCGAAGGTCCCTTCCAACCCAAACCATTCCATGGCTCTCTGATAATTGGAATTGATAATTGATAATAATTGATAACTGATTGGCAATCATGTAGTTTACCTCCCCTGAGGTGGGTGTCCTTGTTTCTGTATCACTGGAGGAGCCAGCTGCCCACCTGTGGGTGTTGGGTGCACCTTGGGATGCTCCAGGGTACCTGAGACAGGAGCAGGGCTCAGGTGTGACACAGCCCCATGGGAATCCTGCAGAGGAACAGCAGTTGAGCAGAGCTTTGGGCAGGGCAGGGCAGCTGAGCAGGGCTTTGGGCAGGGCAGGGCAGTTGAGCAGGGCTTTGGGCAGGGCAGTTGAGTAGAGCTCTGGGCAGGGCAGTTGAGCAGGGCTTTGGGCAGGGCAGGGCAGTTGAGTAGAGCTCTGGGCAGGGCAGCTGAGCAGAGCTCTGGGCAGGGCAGCTGAGCAGAGCTCTGGGCAGGGCAGCTGAGCAGGGCTTTGGGCAGGGCTTTGGGCAGTTGAGCAGGGCTTTGGGCAGGGCAGTTGAGCAGGGCTCTGGGCAGGGCAGCTGAGCAGGGCTTTGGGCAGGGCAGCAGCTCAGCCATGGCCTGGCACATGAAGCTGGAGACACAAAGCCCTTGGAGCTCAGTCCTGGTCCCACAGCAACAGGAGAGATCAGGATGTGGCACAGCTCAGGATCTCACACAGCTCAGGATCTCACACAGCTCAGGATCTGGCACAGCTCAGGATCTCACACAGCTCAGGATCTCACACAGCTCAGGATCTCACACAGTTCAGGATCTCACACAGTTCAGGATCTCACACAGCTCAGGATCTGGCACAGCTCAGGATCTCACACAGCTCAGGATCTGGCACAGCTCAGGATCTCACACAGCTCAGGATCTCACACAGCTCAGGATCTCACACAGCTCAGGATCTGGCACAGCTCAGGATCTCACACAGCTCAGGATCTCACACAGCTCAGGATCTCACACAGTTCAGGATCTGGCACAGCTCAGGATCTCACACAGCTCAGGATCTCACACAGCTCAGGATCTGGCACAGCTCAGGATCTCACACAGCTCAGGATCTCACACAGCTCAGGATCTCACACAGCTCAGGATCTCACACAGTTCAGGATCTGGCACAGCTCAGGATCTCACACAGCTCAGGATCTCACACAGCTCAGGATCTCACACAGCTCAGGATCTCACACAGCTCAGGATCTGGCACAGCTCAGGATCTCACACAGCTCAGGATCTCACACAGCTCAGGATCTCACACAGCTCAGGATCTGGCACAGCTCAGGATCTGGCACAGCTCAGGATCTCACACAGCTCAGGATCTCACACAGCTCAGGATCTCACACAGCTCAGGATCTCACACAGCTCAGGATCTCACACAGTTCAGGATCTGATCCCGAAGAGATCCTTTAGCTCAGGTCACTGCTGAAGGTGCAGTGAGACAGAGGGAGGGGATGGTGAAAATGCCCGTGCCAGGTGTGAAACGTGGCCCAAGAACCCAGAGAAGAGCCCGGGGCTGTGCCAGGGGTTCAGGGGACACCTGGGAGCAGACAGGGGCAGTTTGCTGACGGTGGCACAGGCTCTGTCCCCGGAGCCCAGGGGAGGAGCAGCCTCCTCCAGCCACGGTGTCTGCACCTGCAACTCCTGCTCCTCCCATCCCAGAGAGCCCAGGGGAGGCAAGGAAACCAAATCATCATTAAACACGGCTTGAACCTTCGTGCTGAACCTTCTCCTTCAGTCCTCACTGTTTCTGTCATGGAAATCTGTTTTCGGTCTCAGCCTAAATAACCAAACACGAATTTTGCTGTAAGAAATTATCTTGTAATCCACGACAACTTGAGCCATGCAAAGGTCTAGTACCTTGCTCGAAGGCTTCTTTTACCCTTGTAAAACAAGAGTTCACCCGAAACAGGAGCAGAATCCTAATATTTAATTAGTGGCTGCAGTTCACATGCAATTATTTATGGCATGCTTTCAATGATTATTCATAGGTTTCATATTGGGGGTGGGGAAAGGTCAGCAGGTTGCAAACAAGCCTGAAATTCAGAATTACTTGCCGAGGAGAGCTGGGGAAAGATGATTATGATGGAACATGCAAGAGAAGAGCATAAAGAAAATTGATTATGAAGATTTACCAGGAACATGTGTACTATTAAAAACTCTACTGCACATCAGTGAATTTCAGACACTTAAATCAACAGAACCTTTAAAGGGAAATCACATTTTTATCATCTAATCAATGTAGGTAAAAGTGTTGTTGGTCTCTCTTCCCTGTCCCCTGTTGATTTCAGTTTCCCAATTTAGAGAAACTCACTGTTCAATCTAATTTGAAGTGTCATGAGGTTTGAATAGACCAGAGGCAACTGAAAAAGCCAGAAGTAATAAAGTTCAGCTTTTGTCCTAACTGTCTGTAAAATCCAGCTAATCACAGCTCTCCTTGAATGGAGTTTGTTATTTCAGTGACCCTTTTCCCCCATGGAGCTGCTCCCAGCCTTGTGCTGCTCTGTGAGGAAAACACAAAACACAAAACACAAAACTGTGCCAGCACCGAGCGTGAGGAGCCCCTTCCTCCCGTCAGGGTGGGCAGGGATTTGGGTTCTGTGGGCTCAGCCCCAGCTCCTCTGCTGCCTTTCACCTGGCAGAGCCACAGCTCTGGGCTGCAGTGGGGCCAGCACTGCTGGCTGGCTGCAGGGATGAGCACAGGCTGCAGTGCCTGCTCTCCATCCCGGGGTGTCTGTTCAGCTCTGGATGAACCTGAGGATCCCAGAGCCCAAGGAAGAATTCAGCTGCTACAGCATTTCCCATGGCCTTTCAATATTGGCCTTTCTGCAGAAAGGTTCTGATGAGGAGAGGGCTGGAAGGTTTCCTTTAACTCAGAATATCCTGGGATTTGTGATCCTGGGATTCTGGGATTCTGTCATTCTGGGATTCTGAGATTTGGGATTCTGGGATTCTGGGATTCTGGGATTCTGGGATTCTGGGATTCTGGGATTCTGTGGTTCTGAAATTCTGAGATTTGGGATTCTGGGAATCACCAAACAAGGCAGTGACTGCAGTGCCCTGGTTAAAAGAAGATCACAGACTCACAGAATATCCTCATTTGAAAGGGACCCTCAGGACCATCCATCCAACTCCTGCCCACACCCCCCAGCAATCCCCCCTGCCCATCCCTGGTGTCCAAACTCTCCTGGAGCTCTGTGGGGCCGTGCCCATTCCCTGGGGAGCCTGGGCAGTGCCCAAACCCTCTTTCCCTAAATCCAGCCTGAGCCTGCCCTGGCCCAGCTCCAGGTTTCCCTGGTCGTGTCCCTGGGCACCAAAGATTGCTACACCCCTCTGAAAAGGCAGAAAGCAGGAGGAAGGGACAGGAGGCAGGAGGGAAGGAGGCTGTGTCTGTCCCTGCAGGGATGCAGAGGAGCACAGGGCTGGACCTGCAGCCCCTGGGCCCTTTCTGGGGGGGTGAGTGCAGACCTGGGTGGTCTCGTGCTGAATTAGCAGCAGGTGTTGGTTATGGAGGAAACAAGGTCAAGGAGAGGCTGCAAATGAGGGTGGACACAGGGATTGCAGGAATGAAGGATGGGCAGAGGCTGGACACTCATCAGGACAGAGTTAATGTGTCTGGAGCAGAGTCTGGGTCAGGTTTGTTCCAATGGTTCATCACCCCTCTTGCCAAAACCTGCTTTCTTTGGCTCCTTTGGTTGTAGCTGGCCCAAATTCTTCCCCCACCTCTTTTTGCTGCTTTCCTGTGAGGATTAAATTCTTGGAAACCCTTTGAGAACAGAATCACTCATCTTCCTTCTGCAACAACCTCACTCCTTAAAATCTCTGTCCCTGGGAGGTCTTTGCAGAATTACAGACAATTTCTGTAGTCCTTTAATCCTCTGATCCCGTGGCTCAAAACCTGCCCTCCCAGGCATGGGGTGAGTGCCCAGCCCCGCATGTTTTTGACTCCACCTCAGCTCTGCTGGTTTGCTCCAGTGTGGAGTTTTCATTTGTGTGCCCATGAAGGGTTTGAGTACTGCACACAACATCTCAGCAAATCATCAGCACTGCCTGTCTGCCACGGCCCCTATCTCCTCTCTCTGCTGAAATATCACCATTCTGTCATGAGGGATTGTGTTTTCCTCCCATCCTGGAGAGCCAGAGCCTGCATTCAGCTACAGGAAACGCTCACAGCACCTGCCTCGCTTGTCTGCCAGAGATGAGGATTTGTGTCTTCAGTTATTCAATACCTCCACACCACAGATTTGTATCTTGTCCAAGAAGAGTATCAATATTTTTAATCATGCAGTTAAAGACCATATCAGAAAGGAAATGCACTGGGAGAAAGGAATTACATTGCACAGACAGCCTTGGGTCTGTCACTGCCTGTCTGCTGACTGCTTGCCTTTCCTACCTGAACCCTCTCTGATAATATCACAGCATCCATCACAAGATACCAGCGGGTGTAATGTACCTGTGCTGACCTCCACTGGCCTCAGGATCTCCAGAATAAACAGCAAATAAACACTAAACACTTCCCAAGCTTTCACACTGCCTTAGAGAGCAGCACAGGCGTCTCATCCTGCCTTGCTGAGCTCTCTTCCTGAATCCTCTGCACCTGCAGAGCACACGTGGGGACAGCAGCGACCCCACTCAGGGTTAGAGTCCTCAGGGGAGCACTCACAGCCTGGTCTGGGGTGTGTGTGTGTGCCCAGGACTGTTCCTGAGCCTGGTCTGGGATCTGTGTGTGTGTGTCTGTGTGTTTGTGTGTGCCCTGGACTAAGGGGGATGGGGTGGGGTGTGTGTCCAGGACTGTTCCTGAGCCTGGTTTGGGATCTGTGTGTGTGTGTGTGTGTGTGCCCAGGACTGTTCCTGAGCCTGGTCTGGGATCTGTGTGTGTGTGTGTGTGTGTGTTTGTGTGTGTGTGTGTCCAGGACTGTTCCTGAGCCTGGTCTGGGATCTGTGTGTGTGTGTGTGTGTGTGTCCAGGACTGTTCCTGAGCCTGGTTTGGGATCTGTGTGTGTGTGTGTGTCCAGGACTGTTCCTGAGCCTGGTCTGGGATCTGTGTGTGTGTGTCTGTGTGTTTGTGTGTGTCCCTGGCACTCACAGCCCGGTTTGGGATGTGTGTGTGTCCCTGGCACAGCCTGGTCTGGGATGTGTTCCTGAGCCTGGTTTGGGATCTCTGTGTGTGTGTGTGTGTGTGTGCCCAGGACTGTTCCTGAGCCTGGTTTGGGATCTGTGTCTGCCTCAGTCTCCAGTGCTGAGCAAGAAGCATTAAATGAGGAAGAAGTTCCTAAATCCTTGAGAGGTTTAGCTCATCTCAGCCTCACTGTGTTTTCTGGAGCTGAATCCTCTCTCTTTCAAGGTGCCTCTAATGGTCTCATCCCCTCTGAAGTGCTTATTTCATGCTGCACACAATTCCAGTTTTCTTTGAGCTCTCATGGGACATTTTCAGAGCTAGATTTCATGGAAACACAACTGGGGTGGGTTGAACTCTGACATGAGAAGCTCCACTGAGTTCAGCAAGCATCCTCAAGCCTCCTAGGTGTAGGTGCAAGTCTGGCTGATGTTCAGGGCAGGGACTGAAGCACACGGCTCCCTTGCTGGTCACAAACTCCACTGTGCACTGGCTGCGAATCATGGACCAGCCCCATCCCTGTCCATGCACCCCCTCCAGGCAGCCCCTCTCATCTGCTCCTGTGAGCTGGGATTTCATCCTGCACTCGTGTGCATATTCCCAGCAATGCCACTCTGCACAGAGAAACCCCAGCTCTCATGGAATGAGAAGCTGGCAGAGCTGAGTGCAGACAGGGCTGACTCAGACTGTGCTGATGTTGCACTGATTTACACCAGCCTGGGGGAAAGCCACTCTGCTTCTTTTCTTTGATTGAGTAGCCACAGGACAAGAGAATGAATAGATGACAGAACCAGAGATCATGAATCCTGAACGTGCAGCTGGAATTTCCCCAGCAGACTCACAATGTGAAACATCCGAAAAAAGGCCTGTGAAATATGAATTAATGTAAGGACAAGGTTTTAATCACACTTTCAAATCACAGAAACTCCACAGAGCTCAGTTTGGTGACTCTGGCTGTTTGCTGACATCACAGCTGCCTCTAGTGCACAAGGAACAGGCTTTGATGTTATTTCTGATGGTGTCAGTTCTGCAGTGAAGTCAGTGGTGTATAACAGTGTGGGATCAAAGGCAAGTTTTGTGAGCTGCTGTGACTGGGGAGCTCTGCTTGCTCTCATGGACACACAGACGTGTCCTGGGGAGGCCTGGCCCTGCCAGAGCTCATTGCAGAGTTTCTGCTCAGAATCACAGAATCACAGGGTCACTGGGGTTGGAACAGAGCACCAGGATCATCCAGTCCAACCTGAGACTGACCCCCCTTGTCCCCAGCCCAGGGCACTCAGTGCCACCTCCAGGTGTTCCCTGGACACCTCCAGGGATGGGCACCCCGACCTTTCCAGTGCCTGACCACCCTTTCTGTGAACAAATTCTTCCTAATTCTCAGTGAAGTCCTCTCTGTGGTGAAAATCAGAAGTGAAGGAAATGAAAATCCAAATGCTGGGTCTTCATTTGCCACTTACAGGACTGCACCAAATGGAGCATCACAACCAGACTGCTCTGAGCTCTGCAGGACTTGAGGCACTCTGAGAGCAGAGCAGAGTCCTGCAGTCCACGCTGGGCAGCAGGGAATTGCGTGGTGGATGTGTCTGTGCCATCCCTTGCCTTGGGGCACCTTTGCAGAACCATTTACACGAGACTCACCCTCCGCAGCCCAGACTGTCCCTGGTGCCACCACAAGGACACCTGTGCGCAGGCGGGGTCACCATTCTGGCTCAGAAATAGGGGCAGGGTCTGTGCTGGCCGTGCCCAGGTGAGAGTGCAGAGACACCTGGTGCCTCCCGAGCTGCGGTGTGAGCAGGGCCCGCAGGGCACACACCCTGCAGGGCTGACGGTGCCATGGCTGCTCACAGCCACCAGCAGGGCAGCCCCGTGGAGATTTACCCAACAAACAAAACCAGCAAACCAACCCGCAGCTCTCCTAGGGAAAGGTGTCCCTGCCCATGGCAGGGAGTGGAGCTGGACGAGCTTTCAGCTCCCTTCCAACCCAAACCATTCTGGGATGTTACAATTACAATTATAATTACAAGATACAAGAGGAACACTCACAGGAACGAGCAGTCCTGTGTTGCACACTGCCCAGGTCCTGGCAGGCTGTGGCTCCTGGCTGCCTTGCTGTGGATGCCACAGCACAGGTGAGGGTGCAGCAGGAGGCAGAGCCTGAGCCCCTGGCACAGCACCCAGGCAGCTCCTGACACTCTGCTGTGAGGGACACGCTCCCAAAACTCCAGAGCACTTCTGGAAATGAGGCTCCCACATCCCCTCTGAACACGGTGAAAACACAGTGAAAACACAGTGAAATCACAGTGAAAACACAGTGAAAACACAGTGAAATCACAGTGAAAACACAGTGAAATCACAGTGAAAACACAGTGGAAACACGGTGAAATCACAGTGAAAACACAGTGAAATCACAGTGAAATTACAGTGAAAACACAGTGGAAACACAGTGAAAACACAGTGAAATCACAGTGAAATCACAGTGAAAACACAGTGGAAACACAGTGAAAACACAGTGAAATCACAGTGAAATCACAGTGAAAACACCGTGAAAACACCGTGAAATCACAGTGAAATCACAGTGAAAACACAGTGAAAACACAGTGAAAACACAGTGAAAACACAGTGAAATCACAGTGGAAACACAGTGAAATCACAGTGAAATCACAGTGAAAACACCGTGAAAACACAGTGAAAACACAGTGGAAACACAGTGAAAACACAGTGGAAACACAGTGAAAACACCGTGAAAACACAGTGGAAACACAGTGAAAACACGGTGGAAACACGGTGGAAACACGGCGGTGCTCAGGTCCAGAGAAAGGAGAGCTTTCATTGGGAATCGATGTCCCTTCTTGGAAATACGGGAAATGCTGCACTGACCTCGTGCTGGGCTGGGTAAAGGCACTGTCCTGTGGCTCCCAGGTGTGCAGTGCAGGTGTGACCCACAGTGTGCGGCAATGCAGTGAAGGCTTGTGCCTTGTGGCACAGGGGACACAGTTCAGGTGTGTTCAGGTGTGTTCAGGTGTGTTCAGGTGTGTGCAGGTGTGTGTTCGGGTGTGTGCAGGTGTGTTCACATGAGTTCAGGTGTGTTCAGGTGAGTTCAGGAGTGTTCAGGTGAGTTCAGGTGTGTGTTCAGGTGTGTTCAGGTGAGTTCAGGTGAGTTCAGGTGTGTTCAGGTGAGTTCAGGTGTGTGTTCAGGTGAGTTCAGGTGTGTGTTCAGGAGTGTTCAGGTGTGTTCAGGTGAGTTCAGGTGTGTGTTCAGGTGAGTTCAGGTGAGTTCAGGTGTGTTCAGGTGAGTTCAGGTGTGTGTTCAGGTGAGTTCAGGTGAGTTCAGGTGAGTTCAGGTGTGTTCAGGAGTGTTCAGGTGAGTTCAGGTGTGTTCAGGTGAGTTCAGGTGTGTGCAGTACCTGCTCACAGGCTCTCTCAGATGCCCTTTGGCTCTGGAGCCCCAGGGTTTGTGGCTGTGGCCGCTGGGGCCTGGGGCAGTGCTGGGGAGGGGCTGCACCTGATGGGCCTGGGGGGATTCCAGGTGAAATCACTGAGGGCTCTGTGCCAGCCCTTGCCAGTGCAGGACTGCCCGGGCCTGTGGCCATCAAGACTCACCTGAGGGGATCTCTTGACTCTGCAGGGACCAGAGAAGGGTGAGAAATGTGGAGCCTGTCCTGTGAGACCCCCCCATCATCCCTGTGTGTCTCCCTTGCACTTGGCACACTCCCCTGGAATCTCTAAGTCCAGTGTTTCTCCTCAGAAACTCGAATCCTGGCCTCTGTTTAGCCATTTTCTCCTTGGCCTTTATAGAAGGTGCAGTTTTATCAAGGGTGGATCCCCTCCTCTGCTGCTCCCAGCTGCCTCCCCCTGCAGCTCCAGGCTGCCTGAACCCCTCTGCCTCCCCCTGACAAGGGCTGGGGCCCAAGGATAGCCCCGAGGGTCCTGTAGTTCCATGACTGATGAAAATGTACATTTCTTCTAGAAGACCCAGGCACACAGCTTCTCATTTCTCATTTCTTCTCATTGCTCATTTCTCACTTCTCACTTCTCCCCACCACTTTCACAAGCCCAGGGCAGACCTAGGGATGGGTCCAAGTCAAACCACCCTGCAGTCATGAGCAGAGAGTTGTTTCCTTCCCAGCAGGATCCCCCCTCCTCAGAGCCCCAGTTCTCCTTTTCAGCCTCTCTAGGCTGCACAGAAACAGGCACAGGACAGCAGAACCCAGAGAGCTTGTGAGGCAGAGCTGGTGCCTTGGTCATGTACCCTTGGTAAATGTGCTTTTAATCCCATTAATGTTGGAAAGAAGCAGTGCTGGATGAATCATCTGATGCAAATGGAATAGTTTAGGGAATACATGCATTTTCATTAGCCTAACTTCTCCTCCAGCTCTATGTATTAGCATGGAATTAACCCATTAATTCTATTGATTTCAGTTAATATTGTGCATTCCATTAGTGCTCAAATCCCCACAGACTCCTTTCCAACCATCTACAGGCACTGGCTTGTTTAATTAACACTGAGCAACTAATTGAGACAACAGTTTGGGTCATGAAGTGAAGAGGAAAATTGTTTCTACCAGTGGAGAGAACAGGAGGGATTTGGGGATGCAGGATGCAGTCCTGGCACTGCAGGCAGAGCTGCTGCACAGCGCTGAGGGGAGCTGGCCCAAGCGCTGTCCCCACGCAGGACAGGGAGAACTTCCCCTCCTGCAGTGCCAAACATCTCCCTGCCACCTCAGTGGAGCTACAGCAGGGCTGGTGCCACCTGCAGAAATTCAGGGAGGATCTCCAGAGACTGCCACAGTCGCAGCAGGGTCACAAAGATGGTGTTTCATGTCCTTAGCTCAAAGCCTCTGGAAGTTTTTACTGCTCAGGTAGAAGGGCAGCTCTGCCTCTTGTAGCCTTTGCTTGGAGGAGAGGATAAATGAGGTCTTTGATGTAAAAATCCGAATGAGAGCAAACACGACAAAGTTGCTCTTTAAACTTCGTTTATTCACCCTGGCCCTCACCTCCCTGGGCAGTCTGTGCACTGCACTCGCCCTGCCCACGACTGTGCAGGCTCAGACCATGGCCATGACATTTTTTACAGCAGTATTTCCTCTCAAATTGCTTTTGTAAAAGACTGTCTTTATTCCCCTCATCATAAGCCCTGCCTCATTTTCAGCAGCCAGCTGAACTCTCTCTCTCTCTTGCATCCTGGCCTAATTATTAAACAACCCTGTCAAAGTATTCGGTTGTTTGATGATATTTTACTCTCAATTAGAAGTATGAATGTGCTCCATTAGGCTCCTAATATCCTTTATGCTCAGCCTGACATTTGGGGAGCTGTTTTATTACAGCTGACACTCTGGGAAATGGGGCTGCCATACTTAGCATCAATAATGGTGTTATTGACCCCAATTTTATGAATGCAGGAGGATGTCTGGATGTTACACACTCAGAATCTCGAGGGTTCTCACTGTCTCACACCAATGTCTGCTCTGGGAGCTCACTCCTGCCTTTCTGTGGAAGTGTGTGGTTTTTTCTCACTCTATTAAGCTCAGAGACACTTTGCTGATCAAGTGTTTGGCAGCTGGTTAACACAAAAAAGCTCATCGAGATAGTGAGGACTGAGGCTGAGTTTCTCATTGAAAAGCCTGACAGCCTCTTAATAAACATCAAACACAACCAGCAATCCTCAGGGCTGTTCCCACTTCTGAAACAAACTGGTGGCACAGTCCTGGACACGTCACTGCCCTTCTCCTGATCTCATTCTGGGACTGAGTGAAGTTCCCCTCCACGTCCCCACCTCTCTCTAAGGCACGGAATCATGGAATGATTTGGTGGGAAGGGACCTGGAATATGATCCAGTCCCACTCTCTGCCATGGGCAGGGACAGCTTCCACTGCAGCAAGCCCCAGGCTCCAGCCTGGCCTGGCACAGCTCCAGGGATGCAGGGGCAGCCACACCCTGTGCCAAAGCCCAGAGAGAATTCCCTGCTGTGAAGTTTTCATGACCAAAGAGAAAGCCCTGATCCAAACAAACCTGGATCGTTGGGAAGCTGGTGTTGGGATGTGGGGATTCTGAGACAGTTCCCAAGCCTCAAGCCACTCATGGGCCTTTTCTGGGAGCTCATTCAGTGGATCTCAGTGAGCAGCAGGTCTGATGGCACCTCTCTGCTGCCATCCTGCAGCAATTCCAGAGCAACACGGAGCAGAGCAAAGCTGGGAACAGGAGCAGCAGTGACTGCACCAGTGTGTGACACTGAGCCACAGCAGTGTGTGACACTGAGCCACAGCAGTGTGTGACACTGAACATCATCCATCATCCATCCATCATCCATCATCCATCATCCATCCATCCATCCATCATCCATCATCCATCATCCATCCATCATCCATCATCCATCCATCATCCATCCATCATCCATCCATCATCCATCCATCATCCACTCATCCATCATCCATCCATCATCCATCCATCATCCAGTCCATCCATCCGATCCATCATCCGTCCATCCACTCATCCATCCATCATCCGATACCGATCCATCATCCAGTCATCCATCCGATCCATCCATCAGTCCATGCCACTCATCCATCATCCAGTCGTGCCATCCATCATCCATCATCCAATCATCCATCATCCATCATCCATCATCCATCCATCATCCATCATCCATCATCCATCATCCATCATCCATCCATCCATCCATCATCCATCATCCATCATCCATCCATCCATCATCCATCATCCATCATCCATCATCCATCCATCCATCATCCATCCATCCATCCATCATCCATCATCCATCATCCATCCATCCATCCATCATCCATCCATCATCCATCATCCATCATCCATCATCCATCCATCCATCATCCATCCATCCATCCATCATCCATCCATCCATCCATCCATCCATCCATCCATCCATCATCCATCATCCATCATCCATCATCCATCCATCCATCCATCCATCATCCATCCATCATCCATCATCCATCATCCATCCATCATCCATCATCCATCATCCATCATCCATCATCCATCATCCATCATCCATCATCCATCATCCATCATCCATCATCCATCCATCATCCATCATCCATCATCCATCATCCATCCATCCATCCATCATCCATCCATCATCCATCCATCATCCATCATCCATCATCCATCATCCATCATCCATCCATCCATCATCCATCATCCATCCATCATCCATCATCCATCATCCATCCATCCATCCATCATCCATCATCCATCATCCATCATCCATCCATCATCCATCCATCCATCCATCATCCATCATCCATCCATCATCCATCATCCATCCATCATCCATCCATCATCCATCCATCCATCCATCCATCATCCATCATCCATCCATCCATCCATCCATCCATCCATCCATCCATCCATCATCCATCCATCCATCATCCATCATCCATCCATCATCCATCCATCCATCATCCATCCATCCATCCATCCATCCATCCATCCATCCATCCATCCATCCATCCATCCTCCATCCCTGTGGGTTTTAATGCAAACAGACCAGGCAGGTCCTGGCAGGGTGGAGAGGTTTCCCAAGGGAACACAAGAAGTCTGTGGCAGAGAAGGGCCAGCCCAAAGTCCGAGCCCAGTCCTGTGGATTCCAGTTTGTGTTCAGTCCTGACCTGAGGAATTCAGCTGAGCCCTGGATCCATTCTGCCTCTGCTTGGTGCCTGCTGCCCTGGCAGGACACTGCTCTGCCTCTCGGAGCTGCCAAAGCTCGTTTGGAGGAACATCCTCCAAAACCAGGGCACCCCAGGGTGTCAGTGCCAGTGAACCTGGGTATTGCTGTCCAGGGATCCCATCCGGGCTCCTCTGCCTGGAGAAATCACACCTGCACTGCCCTGGGCATCTCCAACCTCCTGCAAATCCTTCCCAAATGTCCTGGAGCATTTCCAGCAGAAGGAGCTTCCAGCCACACCAGGGGCCAGGAGAGGGAACCCCAGTGCCAGAGGCACGAGGGACTTCAGGAGCAGTTTGGGATGGGAGGGTGAGCTCAGTGCCACGGGGGGATGCAGAAGGCAGGGACAGGTCCCTGGAGCTGCCCCAGCCCTGCGTGCAGCTCTGGGCACCCCCACATTCCCACCAGAGCTGCCCTCAAAAGGGCAGGGGTGCATCTCGAGGAGCTCCCACCTCTTTCTATCCAGGAATGGAAGTTTCCAGACAAAATCAGCACCAGAACCACCCAGAAGCTGTTTTTGGACGAGGCCTGCACTGCTCTGCCACCCATGCAGTCAAACATGCCCTGGATCCTGCTCAGAGCTCCCCAGCACACACCCCCCTTCTGCAACAACAAAGCTCCAGCTCTGCTCTGAAAATTCAATCTTATCTCCCCAAACCACTCCAGCTCCGCACACCTGGGATCCCATCTCTCCCTCTCATCTGACTTTAACAGCAACACCATTCCCCTCAGAAGGAGCAGGACAGAGCCCAGATTAAAAGGAGCTCTTTAGCTGGCAGCAATGTTCCCTTCCTTTGCCCTTTGATTTTTGATTTTTTTGTTGTTGTTGTCGCTCCTGCATTTTTTATTGAGCACCTGGGCTGAATGGCAGAATAAAATCGAACTTCCCAGCTGAGACCACAGCACAGCTGCTTGGCTGTGCATACCTTAGGGAAAAACGTGGGCAAATTCCATTTCGGCCAATTATTATGTAGGGGAATCTTTTATTCTGGTGGGAAGGTGGATGGGAGGAAGAAAAGCCTTTGCAGGCACCGTTTATCTTTTAAAGGAATGCTGGCCACTTAAAACTGTTGAGCCAGAACTTCAGCACACGTGAATCAGCAGAGATTCCTCACAAACATGGGGATGAAAAGTGAAGAGTTTAGCTGGGAATGTGTGGGGTAGGGTGTGGATACGTCCCTGTTTATTTACACATCACTGCAATTCTCTTTCATTTGGTTTATGTGCTTTTTCCCCTGGGCATTGGAAATCATCTCATTTGCTTGGGATCACATTTCTGTGATTTCAATGAATCCCAGGACACCAGCACTCCTTCCTCCTGCCCCTGTCAGGCATTCACGGGTCCTGCACTGCTGCTCTCTGTGCAAGCCCAGGCTCCAGACTCACAAACGAGCCCTTATTCACTTCACTGTGCTCAGTTACTTTCCAGAACATTTCTCTCTGCTCTCACCCTTCCTTACTCTGATATCTCACGAGAGGGGCTTGGCCAGGGACCTCTGCTGAGTTCACCTCTGTGTTGGTTTTCCCTTCCTGCCTGAACACTGATTTTCACTGCCCCAGACCCCACTGCACAGGGACCAGCAGCCTTCAGTGGGGTTTTCCTTTTGCTGGGTGCACACATGTTCCTCTTCCTTTCCTTCTTTATTAAGTTTCAAGTCTTGGGATGCTGAGCAAACCTGCATTAAATACTTTTAAATACTCCCTGACAGACCCTCTGGGCACGACCTTGAAAGCAGCAACTTCTCCCCAGCATTTACTTGCTCTGAGAGGAATGTGAGGAGTTCATTTTTTTTTAATTGAGGGGGGTGCTTTCCCAGACACTCAGAAATGGGTGGAGGAGGGATGTCCCCCAAGAGCCACTGAAGTCTGCACAGCCCATTTTTGCCCATTACCTACCAGCTTGAGACGGATTTTCATTTTCGTTTAGTTGCTGAGCTAAACATCCTTGTTTTCAACTCCTTTTTTCCTCCACCCAGCCCGAGCCTCCCACCAGGAGGGGCTGCTCGTGCTGCCCTGGAAGGTGTGAGAGAGCCCAGGCTGCACACTCAGCCCCCAGCAGCAGCCTGCAAGGAACTGTGCCTGGCAGCTTTTCTCAGAGTGGTTCGGGGCCATACAGAGAATGCTGCCAACCATTCCCAACCCAGAGAATCATCTCTTTGCACACTGAGGTCTAAAAAGCAAAGCAAGCCCCAGGCTGGGCTCCTGCACCAGGACATTGAGATGGGACCAGGGAGCCAGGAATGCACAAGGTTCCCTCAGCTGTGGGGCTTTGGTGGAGGAATGTGTGGTTTAAAGGTGAATTTATGGCTTGGTCAGATTTTCTGCTGGCAATTCACACACAGCTCATGTGGATCAGTGAGCACAGCCTGGCTTTGGTGGCTCTGTGCACCCCAAATTCCTTCATTTCTTTTGCCAGTTCAGTCTGCAGTTTTTGGAGTACCTATCCTTCATTAAAATCGTCTGAAAGACTTTGGAGCCTGAAATACGTCTTTTTTTTTGTACAGCTTGAGGCCAAGGCTCAGGCATTTTAGACATAGAGCTGCTAAAATACATTTAAATCTGCCTCTCCCAAAAATACATTTAAATCTGCCCCTCCCTGCACATCAGCCAGCACAGTCTTCTCCACCCACATCTGGAGCAATCCCCCCTTTGTGCCAGTCCGTGTGTTGTGCCTTCTGTCAAATATTGAACACATTTTTGTGACTGCTCTAGAAATGCAGCAGGACCAGGGTGAGTGGTCATGACTTGTCCTCCTTGACATCCCCTGTGTTTAACTGTCTTTTCTTCTGTGCTCCACAATCTCTCAGTTGAGCTCCCCATACTCAAGAAGATGCAAAAGCAGCTCTCCATGCGTCATTTCTTCAGGAATTTCATCGAGCTGTCCTGTGTTTTGAGGGCTCTGAAGGAGTTCTTCTCCATGGGATGAGCCTGAGAGGAGAAGGAGCTTCCTACAAGACACTGGGGGAGCTGCAGTGGGAAAGGAAAACCGGCTGGAGGGGAGCAAAGGGAACGTCCTGGGATGCTGGGGCAGGTGCTCTCTGACCATGGCAGTGATGGGCATCCCCCACCTGATACCTGGGGGGAGGTGGGTAAAGCTCCCAGGAAATGCAATGTCGTGTACTGAGGGCTGAAGAACAGTTCAGTGCATTTTCGAAAATAAACAGACTAATCAAGACCCTTATGTAATGAAAGGACTTTTCTGCTGTTAGCCAATTTATTTTGGTCTCAGTTTGATCAGCTTTAATAATGACCCTGCAGCTCTGTTCTTGTTCCCTCCTGCTCAGTCAAGTGGGAGAGATGGGAATTTCTCCTTCCTGCACACAGAGGGGACGAGGCACTGCCCATGTTCCAGCACAAAGCCATTAAATCAGGATGAGCCCTGATTCTTTACCTGGATCACCATGGCTGAGCACTGGGTTACCCGCGCTGGGAGCTGCACTGACCCCAGCATTTCTTTTCTCTGCTATTTAGCAGCTATGAGGAAGAAAAACAACTGTTATTATCTTTTGGATATTTTCTAATCCTGTTCTGGACCTGTTTGTCATCACCAGACGGAGTCAGAGGAGTTCAGAGCCTGCAATGAACACGGGACGGGGCTGTCGGTACTTGACGAGAATTGTGAGGCTCTGAGCGATGTGCTGCCTACTTAACGCAGCCACCCAGAAAGGCTGACATATTTGCATTCCCGTTAAAAGACAATAACAGCAACAATTTGAGGCCGTCAGCTCTGCCGTGAGAGCGCTGGAAAACGCGAATCCTTTACCCCGGGAGCCGGAGCAGCCCCTGTGAGCAGAGAGCTGCGTGTCCAGCCCTGCCCGCAGCCTCCTCTGCCGGCCGGGGGCACGGCCCGGGCAGTGCCCGCCGCTCCCCGGCCCCGGGGCTCTTTGTTCCTGGGGCTGGGGCAGCCCCGGGCTCCTGCGGGGCCGGGGAGCAGAGCCCAGCCCAGCCCACACTGCCAGGGAAGCACCGTGCCTCCTGCTGCCTCCCCCTCCATGGCCTGTCCTGGACATCCTGCCCCCCAAAAATCACATCCTGCCCCCCAAAATTCACATCCTGCCCCCCATCACATCCTGCCCCCATCAATCACATCCTGCCCCCCATCACATCCTGCCCCCCAAAAATCGCATCCTGCCCCCCAAAAATCGCATCCTGCCCCCATCACATCCTGCCCCCATCAATCACATCCTGCCCCCCAAAATCACATCCTGCCCCCCAAAATCACATCCTGCCCCCATCAATCACATCCTGCCCCCCAAAAATCGCATCCTGCCCCCCAAAAATCACATCCTGCCCCCAAAAATCGCATCCTGCCCCCCAAAATCACATCCTGCCCCCCAACAATCGCATCCTGCCCCCCAAAAATCGCATCCTGCCCCCCATCACATCCTGCCCCCCAAAATTCACATCCTGCCCCCCAACAATCACATCCTGCCCCCCAAAATTCACATCCTGCCCCCAAAAATCGCATCCTGCCCCCAAAAATCGCATCCTGCCCCCATCAATCACATCCTGCCCCACAGACCCTGCCCTGCACTCTGGTACTTCCCAAAGTGTCAGAACACGTGAGGGACTCAGCAGCAGCTGTGGCTGCTGACACAAAACCAAACCCCGTTTCTTTTTTCTGATGTGTGCTTTGGTTTTGAGTGTCTGGGTCTGGGTTTTGTCCTTCCTTGGATCCTCAGAGTCTCTCAAGTCAAACCTCAACCTGCCTGGAGGATTTTCAGCATTCCCAGTGCCACCCATTACAGAGGCTTTGAGGTCACTTCTCACTTTTCTCACAAAAGCAACTCGCTGCTCTTCCCACAACGCTAAATTGGAGGTGACAAAAGAGCAGCTGGGACCTGAGAGCCACTGGGATCTGAGAGCTGCTGGGACCTGAGAGCCACTGGGACCTGAGAGCCACTGGGATCTGAGAGCCACTGGGACCTGAGAGACACTGGGATCTGAGAGCCACTGGGATCTGAGAGCCACTGGGATCTGAGAGCTGCTGGGACCTGAGAGCCACTGGGACCTGAGAGCCACTGGGATCTGAGAGACACTGGGACCTGAGAGCCGCTGGGACCTGAGAGCTGCTGGGACCTGAGAGCCACTGGGACCTGAGAGCCACTGGGACCTGAGAGCCACTGGGATCTGAGAGCCACTGGGACCTGAGAGCCACTGGGACCTGAGAGCTGCTGGGATCTGAGAGCCACTGGGACCTGAGAGCTGCTGGGACCTGAGAGCTGCTGGGACCTGAGAGCCACTGGGACCTGAGAGCTGCTGGGATCTGAGAGCTGCTGGGATCTGAGAGCTGCTGGGATCTGAGAGCTGCTGGGACCTGAGAGCCACTGGGATCTGAGAGCCACTGGGACCTGAGAGCTGCTGGGACCTGAGAGCCACTGGGACCTGAGAGCCACTGGGACCTGAGAGACACTGGGAGCTGAGAGCCACTGGGACCTGAGAGCTGCTGGGACCTGAGAGCTGCTGGGATCTGAGAGACACTGGGACCTGAGAGCCACTGGGACCTGAGAGCTGCTGGGACCTGAGAGACACTGGGACCTGAGAGCTGCTGGGACCTGAGAGCCACTGGGACCTGAGAGCTGCTGGGATCTGAGAGCTGCTGGGATCTGAGAGCTGCTGGGACCTGAGAGCCACTGGGATCTGAGAGCTGCTGGGACCTGAGAGCTGCTGGGACCTGAGAGCCACTGGGATCTGAGAGCTGCTGGGACCTGAGAGCTGCTGGGACCTGAGAGCCACTGGGACCTGAGAGCCACTGGGACCTGAGAGCCACTGGGACCTGAGAGACACTGGGATCTGAGAGCTGCTGGGACCTGAGAGACACTGGGATCTGAGAGCTGCTGGGATCTGAGAGCTGCTGGGATCTGAGAGCTGCTGGGACCCTGGGCACCACAAGCTGCTGCTGCCCAGCCCTGGGTGATGCCAGGTAACGTGTCCAGGCTGTGCTGGGTCCTCTCAGGATCCCTGACTGCAGCTGGGCTCTGGGCTGGGAGGAGGCTGGGCCTCTACTCCAGGGTAAAAAGCTCCCACTCCACACGAGGCTTTGCAGGAGCTGCTTCACTGGAGAGGGAGGCACCAGGGAGGAGAGCAGCGGGGAGGAGGAACAAGGAGAAAAGCAAAGAGAACTCCGGACTGGGTAATTTCTGCCCAACGATTGTCTCTAATAAGGTTTGACTGTATTAATTAATTGAGATGTGCCTTGGAGAGTGGGAGCTGCTGCTGATGGAAGCCAGCCAGGAAGAAAAAAAAACCTCATTTTCCCTGCAAACCTTCTGACTAGACCAGATCTCTGAGGTTTGCTGTGGCAGGCTTCGGGGAGGTGGGCAGGTTTTCAGGGCTTGTGACACAGCCACAGGTAGAATCTGGTTGTCACAAAGTGCCAGGGAAGGTGCCAGGGCTGGAGGAGGCCAAAGCTTTGCAGTGGGACCCAGCTGGGTCATTCCCTCACACAGCTTTTGATTCATTTCCTGCACTTTCCTCGCCTGTGCAGTCGCTCCTCACAGGTTCATTGGTGGGGCTGAGGACGCCCCAGCCCTTCACAGCCACTGTCCCTGCTGCCATCCCGGGAGGCACACACTGCTGGGCTGGGTGGCCCAGGACTACAGCAGGGGACCTCAAATAAACGCCTCCAAAACAGATCCTGCAGCTCTGGGTGCTGAGCGCCAGCCTGGCTGCAGGAAGGAAATGTCTCAGCCTCTGCTCCAGCCTGTCCTGCAGCCTGTCCTTGGGAAACTGAGCTCTGGGGTGCCAGGGTGGGATCATACACCAGGAACACACACACAGGGTGTGCAGAACAGCCACCATGGCCAGAGCAGGCACCAGGGAACACCAGGGAACACCAGGGAACACCAGGAACACCAGGAACACACACACAGTGAGTGCAGAACAGCCACCATGGCCAGAGCAGGCACCAGGGAACACCAGGGAACACCAGGAACACCAGGAACACCAGGGAACACCAGGAACACACACACAGGGTGTGCAGAACAGCCACCATGGTCAGAGCAGCCACCAGGGAACACCAGGAACACCAGGAACACCAGAACACACACAGTGAGTGCAGAGCAGCCACCATGGCCAGGGGTGCAGGGCACACACAGTTTTAGCTTGCAGAGTCTTCCTGGGGCTTGGGAAATGTGCTGGGAAAGATGTTCTGTGCAGCTTTGCAGTTTCAGTGTCAGCTAGGGACTGGCAGGAGAGGACAAGCCGGAGCTTTCCAGCTCT
Organism: Acridotheres tristis; assembly: GCA_037013685.1. NCBI lineage: Eukaryota > Metazoa > Chordata > Aves > Passeriformes > Sturnidae > Acridotheres > Acridotheres tristis. The sequence goes on along the minus strand of CM072888.1, from coordinate 71,902,068 downwards.
GCTCTTCTGAGATCAGCTTGTCCCTTGCTCTGGCGCTCTGGGGGCAGCAGCTTTGTGCCCATCCATGGATCTGCATTCCTGGGAGGCTCCAAGGACCCTCCCTCTGGCACTGCAAGGAGTGATGGATGTGGAGAAACATCGCTGTGACCTGCCAGCAGGAACACGGGCTGAGCAAACACAGAAACACCAGCTCACCCCAGAGACAAATCCCCCCCGGACAGACACGTCTGCCTCAGACTCACTGCGCCCCAGGGCTCTGGTCATGCCATTTCTTCTCTTGGAAGTTTCATCCCGGGAGCAGAAGGAATCATTTCCATAGCTGTTCACCGTTCAGATTTTTTTCTAAAAAATGTATCTCCTTTGATTTGTGTGTTAGTGACTGGATTCAAACTAAACAGAGTAAAAATGTTGCTGACAACCCCTGTAACTCCTATTAGACTTTCTAGAGCCAGGACTTGAGAAGCTGTTGGACAGAGGTGGGTAGTGCCTGGCACAGGGCTCAGATGTGCAGGAACAAGAAATGTTGAGCCAGTTCTGGGATTCCCTCCTGTTCCCTTTGGACACGATTTCAACACTCCTGGAAAGAAACTGTCCAGCTTTCAACAGATGCTTTTTCTGCCATAAGAGGGAAATAATCGAGACTGAAACCACTTCCACTAATTGTCTGTGTTTTAAATCTGAAGAGGTGCCAAGTTCTGCTCGGAGCTGGCTCAAGCAGCTGTGGTTTCCTGGGAGGGGCTTTGCTCCATGGGGCACCCTGGGAGCCGGGGCTCTCACACAGCCCGAACTCACTCGGCCAAGTGATGCTCCCCACGCTGCCCTGCTGCTGCCCCCTGAACATTTTAACTCTGTAAATGACAATTCTCAATCCCCAAATTAAAACAGAACCGAAGGCAGTTACCTTCTCCCCAAAGAGAAAGGATTCTGAGTGTCTACAGGGGATGAATGATTTGCAGAGAAGAAGTGGGATGAGATGTTTTCAATGACTTTGTTTGACCCAACAGACCCCCAGCTCACGAGCCCCTCCCTGCCGTGGTCAATCCTTGGTGCTTCCTGGAGCCCAGGGCTGCAGTCTGCAGGGATGGCCACAGGACCAGAGAAATCACAGGGATGAGCTCAGCTCAGCGAGCTCACCCAAAATCTGGATGTACAGCAGGTATCTGGTTCAGGCCCACAGATCCACCTCCTTCTCTGGTACCCAACTCTCCCAGGAACCCACGGGAAGCTCAGTGCCCTGACACAATGAAAATACCTCAGTATTCTGGGAGGTGTTGTACAAGCCTTGACAGGTAATTAAATCCAGAATCTGTTCACAGTGTCATAGAATCCCTGAATATCACAGAATGGTTTGGGTTGGACATTGGGGCTGGGAGCACTGGGACAGTGGGAGGTGTCCCTGCCATGGCAGGGGTGGCCCTGGGTGGGATGTGAGGTCCCTCCCAGCCCATCCCAGGCTGTGAATCTGTGACTCTGTCCTTCGATATGTCAGTCTCTTGCTTTCCCAGCAAGCCCCTTCAGCCTGAGGCCATTGGCTACCCGGGGTATGAACAGGTAAAACCAGCAGAAATTCAGCCAGAAGAAAGGAAGAGAAAGTGCCTGTGCTTGTGAAGAAGAGGAGGGTGAACGTGGATGCAGCCAGCAAAGCTCTGTGTATTTCCTTGGCTGCTGCTGCCCCAGTGTAACTCAGGTAAGAGCAGCTGAGCTCAGGTGTGCACACGGTGCAGAGAGCAGTGAGAGATGCCCAGCCCTGCTGGGAAGGGTGAGCTCAGGAGTGAGCCCAGCGCTGTGCTGAGGCCCCGGGGTTTGAGCTGCATGGCCTCACCAAACCAGCCTGGACAGCATCCCTGCCTCGGGGGGAGACAGACACAGAATTACAGCACGGTGTGACCTGGAGGGACCATTAAAGGTCACCCAGCCCAGCCCCTGCCATGAGCAGGGACATCCTCACCAGCAGCAGCTGGGCCAGAGCCCTGCCCAGGACATGGCTTGGGATGGGGCTCCCTGGGCACCCTGGGCTCCCTGGGCACTCTGGGCACCCTGGGCACCCTGGGCTCCCTGGGCACCCTAGGCTCCCTGGGCTCCCTGGGCACTCTGGGCGCCCTGGGCACCCTGGGCGCCCTGGGCACCCTGGGCTCCCTGGGCGCCCTGGGCACCCTGGGCACCCTGGGCTCCCTGGGCACCCTGGGCTCCCTGGGCACTCTGGGCTCCCTGGGCACCCTGGGCTCCCTGGGCACCCTGGATTCCCTGGGCACCCTGGGCTCCCTGGGCTCCCTGGGCTCCCTGGGCACCCTGGGCACTCTGGGCTCCCTGGGCACTCTGGGCTCCCTGGGCACCCTGGGCTCCCTGGGCTCCCTGGGCACTCTGGGCTCCCTGGGCACTCTGGGCTCCCTGGGCACCCTGGGCTCCCTGGGCACTCTGGGCTCCCTGGGCACCCTGGGCGCCCTGGGCACCCTGGGCTCCCTGGGCACTCTGGGCTCCCTGGGCACCCTGGGCTCCCTGGGCACTCTGGGCGCCCTGGGCTCCCTGGGCTCCCTGGGCTCCCTGGGCTCCCTGGGCACCCTGGGCTCCCTGGGCTCCCTGGGCTCCCTGGGCACCCTGGGCTCCCTGGGCACCCTGGGTTCCCTGGGCACCCTGGGCTCCCTGAGCTCTCTGGGCTCCCTGGGCACCCTGGATTCCCTGGGCACCCTGGGCACCCTGGGCACTCTGGGCTCCCTGGGCACTCTGGGCTCCCTGGGCTCCCTGGATTCCCTGGGCACCCTGGGCTCCCTGGGCACTCTGGGCTCCCTGGGCACTCTGGGCTCCCTGGGCACCCTGGGCTCCCTGGGCACTCTGGGCTCCCTGGGCACCCTGGGCGCCCTGGGCACCCTGGGCTCCCTGGGCACCCTGGGCTCCCTGGGCACCCTGGGCTCCCTGGGCACTCTGGGCTCCCTGGGCACCCTGGGCTCCCTGGGCACCCTGGGCTCCCTGGGCACTCTGGGCTCCCTGGGCACTCTGGGCTCCCTGGGCACTCTGGGCGCCCTGGGCTCCCTGGGCTCCCTGGGCACCCTGGATTCCCTGGGCACCCTGGGCTCCCTGGGCACTCTGGGCTCCCTGGGCACCCTGGATTCCCTGGGCACCCTGGATTCCCTGGGCACCCTGGGCTCCCTGGGCACCCTGGGCTCCCTGGGCTCCCTGGGCACCCTGGGCTCCCTGGGCACCCTGGGTTCCCTGGGCACCCTGGGCTCCCTGGGCACTCTGGGCTCCCTGGGCACCCTGGATTCCCTGGGCACCCTGGATTCCCTGGGCACCCTGGGCACTCTGGGCACCCTGGGCTCCCTGGGCTCCCTGGGCACTCTGGGCTCCCTGGGCTCCCTGGGCACCCTGGGCTCCCTGGGCACCCTGGGCTCCCTGGGCTCCCTGGGCTCCCTGGGCTCCCTGGGCTCCCTGGGCTCCCTGGGCACTCTGGGCTCCCTGGGCACTCTGGGCTCCCTGGGCTCCCTGGGCACCCTGGGCTCCCTGGGCACCCTGGGCACCCTGGGCACCCTGGGCACCCTGGGCTCCCTGGGCTCCCTGGGCACCCTGGGCTCCCTGGGCACCCTGGGCACCCTGGGCACTCTGGGCTCCCTGGGCTCCCTGGGCTCCCTGGGCTCCCTGGGCTCCCTGGGCTCCCTGGGCTCCCTGGGCACTCTGGGCTCCCTGGGCTCCCTGGGCACCCTGGGCTCCCTGGGCACCCTGGGCTCCCTGGGCTCCCTGGGCTCCCTGGGCTCCCTGGGCTCCCTGGGCTCCCTGGGCACCCTGGGCTCCCTGGGCACTCTGGGCTCCCTGGGCTCCCTGGGCACCCTGGGCTCCCTGGGCACCCTGGGCACCCTGGGCACCCTGGGCACCCTGGGCTCCCTGGGCTCCCTGGGCACCCTGGGCTCCCTGGGCACCCTGGGCACCCTGGGCACCCTGGGCTCCCTGGGCTCCCTGGGCACTCTGGGCGCCCTGGGCACTCTGGGCTCCCTGGGCACCCTGGGCTCCCTGGGCACCCTGGGCTCCCTGGCCCAGAGCTGGGACTGCTCCAGCTCAGCAGAACTGGCTCTGCTGTGGGTGTGTGCCTGAGCTGAGTGTGGGTGTGTGTGACACCTGTGTGTGTGTGTGACACCTGTGTGTGTGTGTGACACCTGTGTGTGTGTGTGTCTCACCTGTGTGTGCCTGAGTGTGTGTGTGTGTGACACCTGTGTGTGTGACACCTGTGTGTGTGTCACCTGTGTGCGTGTGACACCTGTGTGTGTGTGTCACCTGTGTGTGTGTCACCTGTGTGTGTATGTGTGACACCTGTGTGTGTGTGTGACACTCTGTATATGTGTGTCTGACTTGTGTGTGTGTGTGTGTGTGTGTCACCTGTGTGTGTCTCACCTGTGTGTGTGTGCCTGACCTGAGTGTGTGTGTGTGTGACCTGTGTCACCTATGTGTGTGTGTGTCTCACCTGTGTGTGTCACCTGTGTGTGTGTGCTTGTGCCTGACCTGAGTGTGTGGATGTGGCTGAGGTGGTGATGGTCGAGTTCTCCTGTGTGTGTCCCCACCAGGAACGTGATTTACACCCAAGATGCTTTGGCATTAATTGTAAATTAAAGTTCCACTGCAATAATAGTCAAAAGGGAGCCCAAAGTGGAACAGAGAAGATCGATTATGTGCATATTTTAAGTGCTTTGTGACTGTGAATGTTTATTTGAAAAATAAGAGTGAACGAGAAGCACTGACACTGCAAATAAAAATAATAAAGGGAAATACAACTCTTTTATTATTAAATTATAGATTAAAATAGGCAACAAGGGGGAATATAGAAACATATATCTCTTTGTGGAGGCTTTCTATAACAATCATCATAAAATAACACAGCAGTACCTGACAGCTTAAATAAAGACAGGAGCTGAGGCTCCTATCTCCACATTTATCTGCTCTGATCCAGACAGGGTAAAGAGGCATAAAAGGCTGGGATAATAACATCTTCCTGCACAGCAGCTCCCAAGCACAGGCACATTTTATACTCGGTTACTCCACATAATGTCAACATTGTTAGGAAACAAAAGCACCATGAAGGAACATCTTTTTCCCTCCTTCTCTTTCCCTCTTTTTTCCCTGTGATCTATTACCCTGTGCTTCCTGCCTGGCACACAGAGGGGCACATGAGAAGCTCTGCTGCTCCGGATCAGGCCCTGGGTTTGTGGGGCAGCAGGACAAGGAGGGCAGGGAAGGGGCACTGAGGATCAGGGGTGTGCACAGCACTCACAGCACAGGAGAGGGGGAGCACCAGGCAGTTCCTAAATCCCTGCCCTAAACCCCTGCCCTAAACCCTGCCCTAAACCCCTGCCCTAAACCCTGCCCTAAACCCTGCCCTAAACCCCTGCCCTGAACCCTGCCCTAAACCCCTGCCCTAAACCCTGCCCTAAACCCTGCCCTAAACCCCTGCCCTAAACCCTCCCCTGAACCCTCCCCTGAACCCCTGCCCTAAACCCTGCCCTAAACCCCTCCCCTGAACCCCTGCCCTAAACCCCTGCCCTAAACCCTGCCCTAAACCCCTGCCCTAAACCCTGCCCTAAACCCCTGCCCTAAACCCCTGCCCTAAACCCTGCCCTGAACCCTGCCCTGAACCCTGCCCTAAACCCTGCCCTAAACCCTGCCCTAAACCCCTGCCCTAAACCCCTGCCCTAAACCCTGCCCTAAACCCCTGCCCTAAACCCCTGCCCTGAACCCCTGTCCTAAACTCCTGTCCTAAACCCCTGCCCTAAACCCCTGCCCTAAACCCCTGCCCTAAACCCCTGCCCTAAACCCCTGCCCTAAACCCTGCCCTAAACCCCTGCCCTAAACCCTGCCCTGAACCCCTGCCCTAAACCCTGCCCTAAACCCTGCCCTGAAGCCCTGTCCCAGTGTGCCCCTGTGTGTGTCCCTGTGTGTGTCTCTGTGTCCCAGTGTCCCTGTGTGTTCCTGTGTCCCTGTCCCAGTGTCCCAGTGTGTGTCCCAGTGTCACAGTGTCCCTGTCCCAGTGTGTGTCCCTGTGTGTGTCCCAGTGTGTGTCCCAGTGTCCCAGTGTCCCCGTGTCCCAGTGTCCGTCCCCGTGTCCCCGTGTGTGTCCCAGTGTCCCAGCTGGGCCAGCAGCCCATAGGAGGCATGGCCAGAGCTGTCCTGGCCCCGGGCCGGTGACAAAAGCCCCGGGCCGGTGACAAGAGCCCCGGGCCGGTGACAAAAGCCCCGGGCCGGTGACAAGAGCCCCGGGCCGGTGACAAGAGCCCCGGGCCGGTGACAAGAGCCCCGGGCCGGTGACAAAAGCCCCGGGCCGGTGACAAAAGCCCCGGGCCGGTGACAAAAGCCCCGGGCCGGTGACAAGAGCCCCGGGCCGGTGACAAGAGCCCCGGGCCGGTGACAAAAGCCCCGGGCCGGTGACAAAAGCCCCGGGCCGGTGACAAGAGCCCCGGGCCGGGGTGGTGCTCGCTGTGCCCACCGAGAGGGGCCGCGGGAGCTCCAGGCTGCTCCTGCCCTCCCCCATCTCCATCAGCTCCTGCTGCCACCCTGCACAGCCTTGGCACGCTCGGGGTGACACCACAGCGGGAAAACTCAACCTGGGGCCCCCAGCCCCCCCAGCCCTGAGGAAAAGCCCCTCACCTGGGACACAGCAGCGGTGCTGGGGAAGCTCCGTGCACACCTTTCCTGCTCTGACGGAGCTCCTCCCGCCGCGGGCAGCACCAGCAGCTCGTTCCCACTGCGGCACCTGAACTTCTGAACTCCTTATCAACCAACGTCAGGCTGCACAGGGCTTGGAGCAGCCTGGTCTAGTGTGGAGTGTCCCTGTCCCCCTCCCTGTCCCTGTCCTGTCCCTGTCCCTCTCCCCATCCCTGTCCCTGTCATGTCCCTCTCCCTGTCCTGTCCCTGTCCTGTTCCCGTCCCTGTCCTGTCCCTGCCCCCGTCCCTGTCCCTGTCCCTGTCCCTGTCCCTGTCCCTGTCCCTGTCCCTGTCCTTGTCCCCTCCTTGTCCCTGTCCCTGTCCCTGTCCCTGTCCCTGTCCCTGTCCCTGTCCCTGTCCCTGTCCCTGTCCCCGTCCCCGTCCCCGTTCCTGCCTGTGCCAGCAGTGGAAGGAAATGGGATTTTAGATCCCTTCCAAACCATTCCATGAATCCATGACTGCCTGATCAGCCCAGGAGGCTCAAAATCTGCTGGGGGAGGACAGACTGCCATAGACAAGATTCATTTTCTCAGGAAAACGCAGCTGGAAGAACAACATAATTAAATTGTTTTACCTTTAGTTGAATCAACTTGTGAATTCTTACCAGCCTGAAGGGTTTTCCCCAGGGACACCTATATTTGCCCACTTGATTTGTTATGAGCAGACAGAGTTCTTGGCACTGACTTGAGGAGTGGGAGAGATCTTGGCAGCAGAAACCCACATTTTTTTTTGCAAACATTTCCTTTTGAGTCCCAGCATAATGGAAGGTGACAATAGGAGTGATTGTCCAAGCTCAGGGAGGCACCTGCAACCTCCTGCCCTGCTCACCTGCACTGCAGGGGGAACAGAGCCCGGGTGAGGGCAGGAGAGAGGGCTGGGAGGTGCACAGGGTGGCACAGGGGTACCAGGACTGTCCCAGAGCCCATCAGCACAGAACCACGGGCAGAGCTCAGGGTCCATCACTGAGCCCATGGCCACCAGCAGCACCTTGGGCCCAGCAGCACCTTCCCATTCAGCATGAATTTGGGATGTACTGGGGGAAAGGGGAAGAGCTGTGGCCAACCCTCACTCCAAGTGCTGCAGCCATTGTGACCCTGTTCGTGGTGACCCTGTTCGTGGTGACACTGTGCCTGGTGACACTGTGCCTGGTGACACTGTGCCTGGTGACACTGTGGCTGTCCCAAAGGCCACCCTGGCCCCTTGTTTGGCTCCTGGATGCACCCAGGACCTGCAGCTCCTCCACATCGATGCACTGGTTACTCCTCATGCCTGTGACTCACAACTCTCCTGAAAAAATTTCATCAAGCCTCAAGGATAACTCAAACTGAGACCCTGATATTTTTCATTATAAATGAGAAAGAAAAATAGCCAAAACATTTCACTCCTAATACTCAAAACTTTTTCCTTCAGTGCCTCACGCTGTTCTCTGTCTCCTCCCCTCCCTGTCTCACAGGAGTGTGACTAATCCTCTTCTTTCCCCGGCCCTGTTACCTTGAAGGTATTTATTTATAGAGTGTGATCATGTTCTCTCCTGTGTCTCTCTCCCCTCTCAGCCCTGGATAAGGCAAACCCCCCCAGGCACCTCTCCCGTGCCTTCTCCTGCTCTCGAGGCCAGGATCCCTGCAAAGGCAAGGCAGGAAAGGCTGTGCCTGCTGGGGAGGGCAGGCAGGGCTGGCACAGCTCTGCAGGAGCCCTGCTGGCCCCGGCCTGCTGGCCCAGGCCTTGTCCTGCTGGCCCAGGGTTTGTCCTGCTGGCCCAGGCCTTGTCCTGCTGGCCCAGGCCTTGTCCTGCTGGCCCAGGGCTTGTCCTGCTGGCCCAGGGCTTGTCCTGCTGGCCCAGGGTTTGTCCTGCTGGCCCAGGCCTTGTCCTGCTGGCCCAGGGTTTGTCCTGCTGGCCCAGGGTTTGTCCTGCTGGCCCAGGGTTTGTCCTGCTGGCCCAGGGCTTGTCCTGCTGGCCCAGGGCTTGTCCTGCTGGCCCAGGGTTTGTCCTGCTGGCCCAGGCCTTGTCCTGCTGGCCCAGGGTTTGTTCTGCTGGCCCAGGGTTTGCTCTGCTGGCCCAGGGCTTGTCCTGCTGGCCCAGGGTTTGTCCTGCTGGCCCAGGGTTTGCTCTGCTGGCCCAGGGCTTGCTCTGCTGGCCCAGGGTTTGCTCTGCTGGCCCAGGTCTGCACACCCCTCCATCCCTGGGCAGTCACATTCCCCGTTCATCAGCAGTGCCATCGTCTGTTTTCCATGGTCTCCTTCACTGCCAGTGCTCTGCCTGCCGAGCTGGAGCAGCAGGAAGGAGGATGAGTGGAGGGGCTGAAGGAGATTAAAGTGGACAGGTTTGTCCAGCAGTGCTGGGAGCTGCCTTGGGAAGGGGCAGTGCCTGGCAGGGAAAGGTCCCAGTGCCTGGCACAGAAAGGTCCCAGTGCCTGGTACAGAAAGGTCCCAGTGCCTGGCAGGGAAAGGTCTCAGTGCCTGGCACAGAAAGGGCTCAGTGCATGGAAGGGAAAGGTCCCAGTGCCTCCAGGGAAAGGTCCCAGTGCCTGGAAAGGAAAGGTCCCAGTGCCTGGTACAGAAAGGTCCCAGTGCCTGGCAGGGAAAGGTCCCAGTGCCTGGTACAGAAAGGTCACAGTGCCTGGCACAGAAAGGTCCCAGTGCCTGGCACAGAAAGGTCCCAGTGCCTGGCACAGAAAGGTCCCAGTGCCTGGTACAGAAAGGTCCCAGTGCCTGGCACAGAAAGGTCCCAGTGCCTGGTACAGAAAGGTCCCAGTGCCTGGCACAGAAAGGTCCCAGTGCCTGGCACAGAAAGGTCCCAGTGCCTGGAAAGGAAAGGTCCCAGTGCCTGGTACAGAAAGGTCCCAGTGCCTGGTACAGAAAGGTCCCAGTGCCTGGCACAGAAAGGTCCCAGTGCCTGGTACAGAAAGGTCCCAGTGCCTGGCAGGGAAAGGTCCCAGTGCCTCCAGGGAAAGGTCCCAGTGCCTGGAAATGAAAGGTCCCAGTGCCTGGCACAGAAAGGTCTCAGTGCCTGGAAATGAAAGGTCCCAGTGCCTGGCACAGAAAGGTCCCAGTGCCTGGCAGGGAAAGGTCCCAGTGCCTGCCTCGCTCACTGCACTCAGGAACCCAAGGTTCCCAATGAACTCTGGTCCCAGTGGCCCAAATTGCCCCTCAGGCCGTCCAAGTCCTCTCCCCTGCAGAGCAGAGCCAGCCCTTGCACACCCACTGCCATGGTCCTTGGCTTGTGGGCAATGCCAGGACAGGACCTGCTGGCCATGGCCAGAAGCTCTTCAGGGAATTTAACAGGTGAGACAGGCAAATTCCCACGGCCCCAGATGCTCCTGGGCTCTGGGTGGCCTCTGTGGCCACCACAAGAGCCACCAACTCCACACAGCTCCAACCACCATCAGGACCAGAGCCCATCAGGTCTGTGAAACAGAAATTTCTCACTGGATTTCTTTCTCTCTCTCTCTTTTAACCATGGAAAAATATGTTCCCTGGGAAAATTTGGGCTCTGCAAGCAGAGAAACAAAACACTAAACAATGATGTTTTAATCTCATTTTCTTTATCTTTCATTTTTTAGTTGTGCAGATTGAAATGATGGGTCCTTGACTCCTCCCCCCAGCACCAGCTGCTTCCTTGGAGGACACGAGCCCTTGGTGGCTTAGGCTGGGTTCACCCCACTGACCAAGGCAAGAGCTGAAAGTGTCCCGGGGGTGGCTCTGTAGTCCTTGGAGGGAGCAGCACTCTGCAGAGATGTCCCTGCTGTCCCTGCAGGGCTGCAGCCTCTGCCCTCAGCTGAAAGGAGAAGCTCAGACCAGCAGCTGAAACCAGGTGGGATGAAACCATTTATGAAACCCATTTCCTGCAGCCTGCTGGGACCATCCCTGTGTGCTGTGTGGGCAGGGACGAGTGAGACACAAATTCCATTCCTCTTCCTGTCCAAGGTCCCCCCAGGATGACCATTTTCTGTTTGCTTAATAAAAACAGATAAAACAGAATAGAAACATCTGTGGCTTCATTTTAGCCCTCATTTTTCTTCCCCTGGAATTATACTTAATAAGCATTTTATTTTCCACTTGCTATCTTTTATTTCAAATTTTACAGTTCCTGATCTGTCATTGTTGTTCGAAAGTCAAACTGTACCAAAAGCCCAATATTTTTCTGGGAAATGAGCTCCTGATTTCCAGCTTGCTCCTCTATCAGAGACTTTTACATTTCCCACTCCAGGGCTGCTCCTCCTCTGTGGCACCCTCAGAGATCCCAACCCCAACCCCAGTGTGAGGCAGGATCCCTGATCCCTGATCCCTGATCCCTGGGGATGGGGAAGGTTTTCAGGATCCCTGATCCCCGGGATGGGGAAGGTTTTCAGGATCCCTGATCCCTGGGGATGGGGAAGGTTTTCAGGATCCCTGATCTCCAGGATGGGGAAGGTTTTCAGGATCCCTGATCCCTGGGGATGGGGAAGGTTTTCAGGATCCCTGATTCCCGGGATGGGGAAGGTTTTCAGGATCCCTGATCTCCAGGATGGGGAAGGTTTTCAGGATCCCTGATCCCTGGGGATGGGGAAGGTTTTCAGGATCCCTGATCTCCAGGATGGGGAAGGTTTTCAGGATCCCTGATTCCCGGGATGGGGAAGGTTTTCAGGATCCCTGATCTCCAGGATGGGGAAGGTTTTCAGGATCCCTGATCCCTGGGGATGGGGAAGGTTTTCAGGATCCCTGATCTCCAGGATGGGGAAGGTTTTCAGGATCCCTGATCCCTGGGGATGGGGAAGGTTTTCAGGATCCCTGATCCCCGGGATGGGGAAGGTTTTCAGGATCCCTGATCCCTGGGGATGGGGAAGGTTTTCAGGATCCCTGATCTCCGGGATGGGGAAGGTTTTCAGGATCCCTGATCCCCGGGATGGGGAAGGTTTTCAGGATCCCTGATTCCCGGGATGGGGAAGGTTTTCACAGCCATCACCTGACTTTGGTTCCTGCCTGAGCACAAGGGAAGGGCTCAGTGGTTGTGTGCTCAGGCAGGTGCTGCTGGAAGTCACATCTTTCCTGATCCCAGCTCGTGGTTTGCTGCTTCCCACAAACACGAACCCCTGGGGTCAAACCCGGCGCTGACTCCTGGTTCTGCCTCACAAGAATTTCCCTGCTTTAGAAATATCCTCATTTTCCACCTGGATGCAGTGAATTTGCATCATTATCCAAGACAGATGCTGCAGTTCCTCATGCCGTGGGACAGACTCAACCTGCACATGAAACACTTCTGGGGGACTTCTCTGCATTTCTTGTTGCTATTTGGGTTTTTAATTCCTGTCTGTTAGTTCATTTTTTGCTCCAGCCCTTCCATTATGATCCGAAGTTACTGGTAATGCAAGAGCATCTCATGAAGTCAATTAGAGCTCTGGACCCCTGGGCTCAGGTCCTTAATTACCACCAGCTTTCCCAGCACACATAGGGGCTGCCCTGGCCGCTGTGCCGGGAGGAAAATGAGCAATACCAGGAGGGCAGAGAAATTTCCCTGCACTGCTCCCAGGAGGTGCCAGCTCCGACACTGCTCTCCCGGGATGTGTGCCCACAGCCCACGCTCACAGAGGGCTCCCGAGCTGTCCCTGTCCCCGCAGGGCCACACGGAGCCAGGGCTGCCCTGCACAGCCCCGCAGTTCCTCCTCCCACTCCTCAATTCCCTGATCATGGAAGCTCCAGCTGCATCTTCGGACACCTCAGACACCTCTTCCACTTCCCACCTCCAGACCAGAACCTGCTCAGAACCTTTCCCCCGTTCCCAAAACTGCTGGCCCTGATGGAGAACTCTTGTGCTGCAAGTTCCCAAAGCAGCAGGAGAGCCCCTCAAGCTCAGTCCTGCAGGAGAGTTCTCATCTCAGGACATTTCCTTTGAACCTTCCAAGGGCTCACAAAAAGGAGACAAGATTTCTGACTGGACAGGGAAAATCAGAATATTCTCAGGGAATGGAGCACCCGAGCACCTTTGAGGAGTTCCAGGGGCAGCGCTTTGGGTTTAAGGTTTGCTAATTCTCCAAAGCCTGACACCTCCTGCAGTGATCCCGTCACCCCCAAAGGGGAAACCGGCTCTTCCCCCTTCCTTCAAGTAATTTGAAATGAAAGCTTTTATTAACAGAACCATAGAATCTTTTCGAAAATACCTCTGAGATCACAGAGCCCAACGATTCCAGTTTCTCCTGCAGCAATTCCCTGCCAGGCACACAAACGGTGGGAGGCCGAATTTGGGGTGCTCAGGGTGAGGTGTCAGAGCCACAGCACAAGGTCCCACATCCTAACACAGCTCGAGCTCCTCCTCACCGCAGTCCTTGGGGACACCCCTCTGTCACCTTTCCTTGGAGGTTTTTGAGCACCACGACCCCTCCTGCAGTGGGAGGAAAGCTCTGAGCTCTCCCCAGGGATGGCACGGCTGGGACAGGGCGAGCACTTTGTCTCTCAGGCAGCTCCCTGGGTTATCTGCTCTTACCAAGGGGAAGAAACAAAACAAATGTCTCGGAAGGGGGGAAAAATGTACCGTGAAATTGCTGTAAGTGGTGTCAAATCCACTGACCCTGCAGGGAGCAGAGCAGACACTCAGCCCTGCCCAGGGCAGTGCCTCGGGTCGTGCCCCAGCACAGGCACACTCCGTGTCCTCCCTGCACGGCTCAGGGGCTCTGTCACCTCGCCACAGGATTTTGGGAGCCAAACACCCAAGGGAGCAGCACTGCAGAAGTGCTGGCTGTCCCTGCAGGCTGCAGGAGCTGAGCCAGGAAGGGGAATATCCCAGAATATCCCAGAATATCCCAGGGTATGCCAGGATATCCCAGAATATCCCAGGGTATCTGGGATCACAGCTCTGCACACACAGGAAGCTCCAGCATCAGCACAAGCAGCCAGTCTGACACCAAAAGCTCTCTATCCCAAGTCAGACACAGGCGATGAGGAGCTGTGAGCTTCCTCCTGGACTTTCCTCCTGGATTTTCCTCCTGGATTTTCCTCCTGGATTTCCTTACAGGAGCAGCTCTGAGGAAGGGGGGGTGGCTTGGCTGCAAAACAAATCATTGCATCTACAGCCAGCACCCTGGGGCTGGGGTGCAGATCCCAGCCAGCAGCTCTGGGGGATGCAGAGCACACAGCCAGGGAACCCTGGAATGGTTTGGTGTGGAGGGACCTTAAGGCTCATCCTGCCATGGGCAGGACACCAGCAGGCTGAGCCAGGGACAGGAAAACATTAAATTATACCCAGGTGGGGATGATGCCTTTGGGGGAGCCAGTTAGGGCAGCAGGAGGAAAATACAAAGTGTTCAATAAAGGCTGCAACAGTAAAAGAAGATGAATTGAGAAATTCAAACCCCTTTAAGATTGATTTGAGTGTTTGTGTAAAATTGTCACGGACAGGAGCACAGGAACTGTGCAGAGTGGAGGCCCAGGCACTGTTTGCTCCAAACAGAAATTCCCAGGCAGTTGCAAGTGCAGGCTCCCTCCCACGAGGCTGCAGCTGCCCTGTCCCCCCTTTGCTGTGATTGTGAGCAGGATGGCATTTCCCAGGAGCCACCAGCCAGCCTCATTTGATGCAAAGCTTCAAGCAAAGCCTGATTATTTTGCAAAGATTGAGTTCAATTCACCTCTTAAGGCAACCTGGAGCTCTGTCAGGACCTGTCCTGAGCCTTTGCTGGGTCCAGCTCAGCTCTGGGGCTGCAGACTCAGACCCTGCAGGGACCCCCAGAGCTGCTCCTGCTCCTGTTTGGGCTGAACTCCCCCCATGGGCACCCCCAGAGCTGCTCCTGCTCCTGTTTGGGCTGAACTCCCCCCATGGGCACCCCCAGAGCTGCTCCTGCTCCTGTTTGGGCTGAACTCTGCCCATGGCACCCCCAGAGCTGCTCCTGCTCCTGTTTGGGCTGAACTCTGCCCATGGCACCCCCAGAGCTGCTCCTGCTCCTGTTTGGGCTGAACTCCCCCCATGGGCACCCCCAGAGCTGCTCCTGCTCCTGTTTGGGCTGAACTCCCCCCCTGGGCACCCCCAGAGCTGCTCCTCGCTGGTTCTGGACTCCCCCCACGGGCTCTTCCCCTGCTCCCTGGGCTGGCTCAGGTGCTCAGGTCCGTGGGGCAGGGCAGAGCTGAGCCCCAGAGCGGCTGCAGCTCGGGCAGCAGCACTGCAGGTGAGTTCCAGCCCGAGTGATGTGCTTGGCCTCCTATTTCATTGTGCAAGTACAGCAGGTGGGGAGGGAAAAGCCAGCAGTTTCTGGAGCCCTGACTCCCAGCCCGTTAGCATCTGGAGCTGTTTAAACTCCCGCCCAGAGTGCACTGCCATCCCCTGGGGGTCACAAACCCGCGGCCGAGCTTGGAGGTGTTTGAAGGATGAGCAATTCGATCCTCCCTTTGGAAGAAGCACCAAAACCTCAGTGCCGTTCCTTTCTCCTGCAAAGCCAGCTGCCTGCACTCTGTGCCAAGGCACCCCCGAGCCATTTGCCAGCAGCGTGTGAGCAGTGCTGCAGTAACTCTGCCAGAGCACTCGGTGGGGACAGGTATCACACTCTGCCTTCTCCAGTTGGATTCCATAAATCAAAACCACAGCACAACTGCTCTGACTGCATCTTGCATGCAAACTGCTTTCCAGATGGATTTGCACAGAAAGAGAAAAATAAAGTCAAAGAATAATTTAAATTGGAAAAGCCCTCGAAATTGTCGAGAAAACAATTGAGTCCAACCGTCCCCAGCACAGCCCAGGTCACCACTGCCATGTCCCCAAGTGCCACATGCACAGGGCTTGGAAATCCCTGCAAGGACGGGGACTGCACCACTGCCCTTTCCAGGAAGGAATTCCCCAATATCCACCCTGAGCCTCCCCTGGCACAACCTGAGGCCGTTCCCTCTCCTCCTGTCCCTGTTCCCAGACCCCAAATCCCCCCGGCTGTCCCCTCCTGGCAGGGAGTTGTGCAGAGCCACAAGGTCCCCCCTGAGCCTCCTGAGCAGGAAGGAGATGGAGTCACACGAAGGGAGGTGAGGAGAGACGAGACCTGAGAGTGACAGGATGTGAGCAGAGCAGCTCTGAGCTGGAGAATATGTATCTAATACAACAGGACACAGGAGAATATTTATCTAATACAACAGGACACAGGGAAATCTTTTTCCCCGTGAGGACACTGAGGACAGTGATGTTTATTCCACCTCTCTGGGGGCCACCCATCCCTTCCAGCCCCCCGAAATCCCAGTGCCCAGCAGCTCCTGCCAGAGCTGCTTCCCAAAGAGGCTCTGGGGACACACCATGGGGACACACACATGGGGTGTGTGCTGGGCACAGATCCCGTTCCCAAGGGCAGGGAGAGATGTGTCACTGCTGAGGGGCTGGAGGGCCCCAGGGCAGACCTGCAGCTGGGGCAGGACTCACCTGTGAGTCACAGTTTGGGTTGGAAGGGTTCTTCTAAAGTTCATTTAATCAGAAATCCCAGGCAGAGCCTGGTTTGAGTTGAAAGGGGCTTTCCCAGAGCAGAGACATCTTCCAGCAGAGCAGGCTGCTCACAGCCCCATCCAGCCCCAGCCTGAGCTGGGGCATCCACCCCCTCTGGCAGGATGCAGGGAGACACCTGGGAATGTCCCCGAGGACAAGAAACTCCCTCCACACCCCCAAGCTCAGCCAGAGCAGCCCCTGGTGCCAGCCCCAGGCCCTGGCTGACTCTGGGCTGATTTCAACCTGCTGGGACCTTGTGCAGGCTCATTTTTCCTCCCTGTGGCACTCCCAGCTTCTCCTTGCCCACGATAAAGGGTGGAAACCGTTCTTGCCCTGTGTGGGACAGCCCTGGGTCCTTTCCTCCATCCCCACTGCCCCTCCTGGCCACACAAACCTGCCCTTCCTCCCTCCCCACCTGCAGGACAAATCCCGGCCCCTCTGAGCACGAGGTTCCACTCGGCTCTGCCAGGGACCCCCACAGCCCCACGGGGATGGGCCAAGGGATGAAGGCAGCCCCCTCTTCCTCCTCCTCCTCCTCCTCCCCCTCCCTCTCCCAGCCCATTCAGGCGTGCAGCTCTCTGCCACCAGGTGTTACCACAGGGCATTTTGACAGATGCTTTTAAAACAAGGGAGCTGCACTGAACTGAAGATTGACAGGAACAAGCTTTTCATAGTTTTGTTCCTTTTTATTTTTTCGATGAAATGTGTTCTTCTGAAAAAATTCTCCTAGCAGGAGAACTACCTTTCAATTTGTCCTCTCTCACTTTGGGGCTTAGAAGAAAGAGGTCATTTATATATATTTTTAAGGAGGCAAAAGGAATATAAAGTCCACTAGAGGGAAAAAGAAATCATGAATATCTTGGTAGCAAGGTATTTTTATCAAAAGGTGGCAAACTTTAGAGACATTGGAAGTCATGTTTTAAAATGACCAAGTGGAAAGTTATAAAAATGAACAAGTCTTGTGTGAAAATGATGAAGGGAATTTCAGGCATGATAGAAATCATCTGTGAAAATTGCCAGGAGAGAAGGGAAGACATTTCTGTCTCCAAAAGCAAAATAAAATGCTATTCACAGTAATTCATGCTAATTATTAGCCTTAAGTAGTAGTAATTTTTACCCAGCAATAATTACTATTTAAGGCTCCAGAGCTCTGGAAAAAAATATTTTCTGGGTGTGGTGAGATCCTCGCAGAGGAATCTGCACAGTGTTCGAGGGCAGCCTGTTGAGGGAGAACTTTTATTTCTCCTCTGCACCAGCACGGACAGACAGAAATATCACATTGCTACTGATGCAAATAAGGGATTGCTCCCGTCAGAACTGACAAAGCCACTCACTTAAGGAGAGTTTCCCTCACACACACACAAATGCATTTTTAAAGAGAATTTGTTGGCTTTTCCCCTGGGATCTGAGTTCCCAAACCAGGTGAAAATCCTCCAGAGGATCTCGTGTTTGATGTGTCTGTGAAGAAACCTTGCCAGGAAAGCTGCAAAGGAGCAGTGCAGGAAAAGCTGCAGCAGAAATCGGCCCCGGTGCCACCTGGGGGTAGTGCCCCACCTGAGGATCCTGCCCCACCCGGGATCCTGCCCCACCTGGGGGTCCTGCCCCACCTGAGGATCCTGCCCCACCTGGGGATCCTGCCCCACCCGGGGTCCTGCCCCACCCGGGGTCCTGCCCCACCTGGGGTCCTGCCCCACCTGAGGATCCTGCCCCACCTGAGGATCCTGCCCCACCCGGGGGTCGTGCCCCACCTGGGGGTCCTGCCCCACCTGAGGATCCTGCTCCACCCGGGGTCCTGCCCCACCTGGGGATCCTGCCCCACCTGGGGTCGTGCCCCACCTGGGGCCGTGCCCCACCCGGGGTCCTGCCCTGCCCCCTGCTCCCAGGGGATCTCAGAGCAAACCCCAGCTCCCGGCTGTGCCCAGCCCTCCATCCTCACCCTCCAATGGATTTTTGTTTGTGCAGGGACTGAAGTGTCCCTGAGATCTGGGCACGTCCTCGGGGGCTGGGTACGGCCAGCCCAGTGTCCTTGTCACATCAGTGACATTCTTCATGTTTGTCACTGCTTCCTAGAGCCTTGCTGAACGCCTCACCACTGTCCTGTGAGTGGGATTTCCAGCCAATGAATTCCAGAAAATACCAGGGGACACCAGAGCAGCCACAAACTTCTCAAAGCCATCCCATGTCCCTTGTCCTCGGGGGGGGACAGCCCCCGCCCCTCTGCCAGCCCAGCCCGGACCGTGCCCGGGTCCCGCTGCCCTCCCAGCCCCTGGAGTAGAGCATTCCCCGGTTGAAGACGGTCGGTGCCTCTTGAGGGGTGGAATTTGCTCTCCCCCCACCTTTGGGACTTGTCAGAGGTGCTGCTGCTGACACCTAGTGCCAGGCAGAGCGGGCACGGAGTCACCTGGAGCTCGGGCACAGCCTCCCCCCGGCGATGTCCCGGACACCTCCGGTCACAGCAGGACCTTCTCCTCCCGTGCCCAGCCCGGGAGAACAGGCACAGCCAATTCCCAGTCTCCCCACAGCCCTCCCCGGTCTGTTTAAGCACGGGCTCAAGGTTGGGCTCGCTGCCTCAGCGGAGCACACGGAGGGGACAAAATACCCCAAGGGGAGGAGCCGGGTGGCACCGGGCGGTCCCAGCCCTGCCGGGGGCTGCAGCCCCTGCGCCCACGGCTCCTTCCTGCCAGGGACGCGGCAGCCCCGGGAATTCCGCGCAGGAGGAGCGGAGCGGAGCGAGGATGGAACGGGATGCTCAAAACACGGGACACGGGGACACGGGGACAGCGGCTCCGGCCACGCCAGGGGACCAGGGCAGCGTTCAGAGCTCCTCGGGATGGGGGAAACATCTGGGTGCAAGAACAAAGCCCTTGGGACCGCTGGGCTCCGGGCTCCGAGGAAATCCGCAGCAGGGACCCCGAGCGCTGGCAGACACGAGCGGCTCCCGGGGCTGGGCAGGGACAGGGACAGAGCTGGGGCTGGGCAGGGACAGGGACAGAGCTGGGGCTGGGCAGGGACAGAGCCGGGGCTGGGCAGGGACAGAGCCGGGGCTGCCAGCCCGCCCTCAGCTGCCCCAAACCCCGACATTTCCCAGCCTCGGCATCCCCGGGGCACTCCCGGCGCTGTGCGGAACGTGCTCCCCGCTCCCCAGCGCGGTCCCTCCGAGCTCCCCTTCCCCAAGAAGTGCTCTCATTCTCGGGGTCTATCTGGGCATTTCCGCGGCAAGCAGCACCATCCCCAATGTCAGCGGGAGAGCCCAGCCCGGGTGCAGGCAGAGGAGCCAGCACAAGGCTGACGGTCACGGAATCCTGGAATGGTTTGGGCTGGAAAGGACCTTCACGAGCATCTCGTTCCAGCCCCGTGCCACGGGCAGCGACCCCTTCCCCGAGCCCGGGCAGCTCCCAGCCCTCCAGCCTGGGCTCGGCGATGCCCCCAGGGCTGTCCGTGCCCCCGGAGCGCTGGGGACGGGGACCCCGAGCCCGGGCTGCCCGGAGCACCCCCGCAAGCCAGCCCGGCACAAAGTTGTGTCCCCGGTGCCCCCGCGCCGCGCTACTCACCCAGGAGGAGCAGGGTGCAGAGGCAGAGGACGCCCCTCATCCTCCCGCTCCGCACGGCTCGGCCCCAGCGATGCGCTGGGCTCGGCTCGGCCCGGCTCGGCTCGGCGGTGCCGGAGGATGCGCGCAGGGCTGGGCAGGGCAGGGCGGGGGAGGGAGGCGGCCCCGAGCCCCGGCCCGGCCCCCGGCCCGAGCTCACACGGCCGGGCCGGCCCCGCTCCCGGCCCCGCTCCCGGCCCGGGCTCGGCTCATGCCCGCGGCGGCGCCGGGCACGGCGGGCACGGGGCTGAGCTCGGCATCCTCCGCTCCCGGCTTCCTCCAATTGTCTTATGCGTATTAATTATTCAGCCTTCCTTTCTTATTATTATCTTTTTTTTTTCTTTATGTTTTTTTTTTTTTTTCTCTTTCTTGTGGCGTGTTTTTATTTTTTGTTGTCTCCCTCCTCTCTCAGCAGCCAAACTTGCGGCGCTGCCCGAGCGCCGGGGCAGCCTCGGAGCCCTCCCTTCCCCGGGCCGCCCCCTCCCCGCAGCCCCCGGGGAGGGGCTTGGTGCTGCGGCCCCCGCCTCCTCCTCCTCCTCCTCCTCCCCCTCCTCCTCCTCCTCCTCCCCCTCCTCCTCCTCCTCCTCCTCCTCCCCCTCCCGGCCCCGGAGCATCTCCGTGCCCTGTGCCGGGGCCATGGCCGCTCTCCCCCTCGCCCCAGGCTGGCTCCTTCCTCGCCCGCTGCCCCTTGGAGGGGATGTCTCCCCCGGCCGTGTCCCCCCTCCTCCTCCCCCTGCAATTCGGGACCCCCGGCCCCAGGGCCTTGGACGCGAGTCCTGCTGCCGCTGTGACACAGCCCTGGAGACTCGGGCCACGTCCCACCGCCCGTGACACCTTCCTTTAATCCCTGCACCGTGATGAGCTCCCAGTTCTCCTCCAAACCCCTCTGTGAATTCAGGTGATGTGCTTCCAAAACACAAAATTCAGGTGATGCTTCCATAACTGCCCACCCAGCTCCTCACACCGGTTCACCACGGAGCGCTGGTCCCTCAGCACGATCCCCATGGCCAGCCAGGGACCTGCTTCAGGGAGCCAAGGAGCAGGGCCTGGCTCCTTGATCTCTATGATGACGAGTGAGCATCATTTTTCACTGCCTCCATTTCATGCGTGGAGTACCTGAGACACAAAACGTGAAGTGACATCTTCAGGTTCCCCAGTAATTCACTGACCGATAGGAACAGCCTCGTTCCCAAGTCACTGCTGTACACAGCCCCCTTCCCTTCCCTTCCCTTCCCTTCCCTTCCCTTCCCTTCCCTTCCCTTCCCTTCCCTTCCCTTCCCTTCCCTTCCCTTCCCTTCCCTTCCCTTCCCTTCCCTTCCCTTCCCTTCCCTTCCCTTCCCTTCCCTTCCCTTCCCTTCCCTTCCCTTCCCTTCCCTTCCCTTCCCTTCCCTTCCCTTCCCTTCCCTGGATCATTCAGGACACTTTTCCCACATCACCCAGGCCCCAGGCAGTTTTTGGATATTTGCAGAGAGAGCTTTTTCCCACTGCTGGCTCAGATGTTTTCACCAAGCAGGTATTTAAATGCTCTGGGAAGTTTTTTTTTTTCGCTGGAGCTGTTCAGGGTTCTTAACTTGCATTTCCTCACGGCATCACCTCATTAATCCTTCCTGCAAAGCCAGAGCAACTGCACACTTTTATTTTTCAGGAGTAAAACAGAAGGGAAATAATTCATCCAGCCATTTGTAGGTGTTCTATATCAAACAGAAAAAGTCAAGAAAATACTTTTCTTTTTTTTTTTCCTTCCCTCTTGGCAAATCAAAAGGAAAGTGTGATCCTCAGCCTTCCTCACTGGCCTTCCTCTCCTTTTGAAAGCTTCTACCGTGTTCCAGTCTGGAACTATTCATTTAACAGGTTTCCTAGTCCTCTGCCAGAATTGAAAAGTTGTAAATACATGAATGTCTTTAGCAACTGTATTTCACACCCAAAATGAGCATTTCCTGAGCTACCCAGTGGGGAAAAAGAAAGTGTTAATAAAGCCTCATTTGGAGTAAAAAACATAGCTCTGGAGTTGGGTTTTTTGATTTCTTTAAGGAGAGTATGATTATGTTTAAGCAAATTTCAAGCTGAAATTGCACTGAGCTGCAGCTGAAACATCAACTGGGAAACTGGGTAAATGATTGGATTTTTCTGCTTATTATTATTTTTAATTATTTTGCAGATTTTTTTTCAGCGTTCTATTTTTGAAGTGGCTGTTTGTCCAGGGAAAAAATCACTGGAACATATGTGAGTTTTAATGGGGTTTTTAACAAATGAAAAAAAAAAAATCCTTGGAAAATGTCTTTGCCTCCCTCAGGAAAGAGAAACTCCGATGCTCCTGGAGGTGACAGAGCCCCAGGACCCCGCACAGGGAGGCAGGGGAGATGTGGCTCCCACTCCCACACGAGAGCTGGCGTGGGAGGAATTGCTGTCCCTGCCTCCGTTTGGCCCTTTGTGGGGTCTGAGCAGCAGGAAAACCCTTCAGGGAAGCTGCATGAAATTCCTCCATCCTCAGCTCCAGGAACTCCTGGAGCCTGCCCTGGGGCGGGGGAGCCGACAGGGAATCAGTGCCGTGAAAGCAGCAATTCTTCCTGAGTCTGGAGAGGAACAAACAAAAAGGGAGTTTGGGGCTGTGGGAAGCCCAGGCACCCCCAGTGCCCACCCAGCAGGGAGGCGTCTCCTGCCTGTCTGGAATCCCCTGTGGGACAGACGGACAGACAGACAGACAGACCGACAGACGGACGGACAGACGGACAGACAGACAGACCGACAGACGGACGGACAGCCGGACAGACAGACAGACAGACACACGGACGGACAGATGGACAGACAGACAGACAGACCGACAGACGGACGGACAGATGGACAGCCAGGACAGACAGACAGACAGACCGACAGACGGACGGACAGACGGACAGACAGACAGACAGACAGACACACGGACGGACAGATGGACAGCCAGGACAGCCAGGACAGCCAGGACAGACAGACAGACAGACGGACGGACAGACGGACAGCCAGGACAGACAGACCGACAGACGGACGGACAGACGGACAGACAGGACAGACAGACAGACACACGGACGGACAGATGGACAGACAGGACAAACAGACCGACAGACGGACGGACAGACAGGACAGACAGACCGACAGACGGACGGACAGACAGACAGACAGACAGACAGACGGACGGACAGACGGACAGCCAGGACAGACAGACAAAGTGTTGCACTGGGAAAAGCTGCCCAGGAAAGATCCTAGAGAGGGGAACCTTCATTCCCTGCTGCCTCATTTATCGGATCGGGGCTCTCTCCTCCTCCTGGGTGGGTGCTGGCATCAATGGGGTGAAGAAAAGCCACTCCTGCCACCCCCTCTGAAAGTCACCTGTCCCTTTCTTTGCGAACGAGTCAAGGTCTTGATCAGGCACCTGGGAAAGGATCCCATTGCTGCTGCTGTTGGACCTACCCCGAAAAGCCGCTCCCCAGAGCTCCAGGCAACAGACTCAGCAAAGGCACAGAAATAAAGGATTGTTTGGCTGGGTCCGTGGAGAAATCACCGGGCAGAGAGAGCACATCAAATCTTCTGATTAAAAGAAATGCTCTTGTTAGAGGGGAGCTGGTCCCACCGGAAACTGGAGCACAGCTTTGGTGTGTGCTCCTGGAGACAGGAGCTGTGCCAGGAGCTGTGCCAGGAGCTGTGCCAGGAGCTGTGCCAGGAGCTGTGCCAGGACAACCCATGGCCAGGATGGGCTCCAGCCCCCAGACAGCCTGGGAAAGGCAGGACAGCTGTGCCTGCCCTTCCATGGGCACTGCAGTGGCTGCTGAGGGCAGGGACCCTCTCCTGACCTGTGGAATCTGCAGGAACGTCCATCCCTCCTTCAGGAATGTCCATCCCTCCTGCAGGAATGTCCATCCCTCCTGCAGGAACATCCATCCCTCCTGCAGGAACGTCCATCCCTCCTGCAGGAACGTCCATCCCTCCTGCAGGAACATCCATCCCTCCTGCAGGAACGTCCATCCCTCCTGCAGGAACGTCCATCCCTCCTGCAGGAACGTCCATCCCTCCTGCAGGAACATCCATCCCTCCTGCAGGAACATCCATCCCTCCTGCAGGAACGTCCCTCCCTCCTGCAGGAACGTCCATCCCTCCTGCAGGAATGTCTGCACAGCTCTGCAGGCAGGGCCTGCTGCTGCTGCTGAGGAGGGGCAGCAGGAGGGTCCTGAGCTGACCCATTCCCTGGCTGGGAGAGGGGAAGAGCTGGGAATTGCAATCTGGAGGATTTTGTTCAGGAACTTCTCCTCCTGCTCCTCTTTATTGCCTGCAGATGTTCCTTATGGGACTTTCTCATGGCTGAGCTTCTGGAATAATTCAGTCTGAAACTGGACTGACAGGAGAGTGGGAGAGTTCCTTATTAAACCAAAGAACAAACCCCAATAACTGCAGCTGCTGTGAAACCTTTTCAGGAATATCTTCATTGTTCCAAGGACCCTGGAGTGTCTCAGCACCTCCAGGGTGTGTAAACTCATTGCCAAGCAGGCTTGGCTTGCAATAATTGTGATGTTTCCACAGGGAAAAGGGAATTTGAGTGATGTGATGACCCCCGTGTACTCTTTTTATATGCATTCGGGGGAGAGCTCAAAAGGAAAACACAGAAGCTGGACAGGCATTCCAGAAATGAAGAATCGAGGCTGGTACCCAGTTATGTGTTTGCTCTGGTGTCCGTAAGATCCCCTAGAAAAAAAATCAATGTGACAACTTTGCTTTCTGTAATAGGAACCACTGAAGAGGGTGGGAAAAGCAAAGTGCACTGAGAAGGAAAATGTGCTGAGAAATAAGAATTATTGATTCATGGAATGGTTTAGGGTGGAAGGGACCTTAAAGCCCATCCTGTTCCATCCCTGACACTTTCCACTGTCCCAGGGTGCTCCAAGCTCTGTCCGACCCGGCCTGGAACAATTGGTTTGTTTAAGATTTGCCATAACAATCTGGGCTCCCAGGTGGAAATTAAATTCTGATAAAAAACCTCCACTCCATGTAGCAGGAGCTGAATATCTCACAGAGGACCTGAAGAATGAGCAGAAACAGGATGAGACAGCTCAAAACCTGAAGTCGTGAAGCTGCAAGTAAAAGTTTCCTTGGAAAGGGGCCTTGATAAAGCCTTTCTCTGCTGGACAGAATTCCCAGCCTGAGCCAGGGCAGGATGAGCTGGGGATGGGCACAGGGGCACGAGGGGCAGCGTGAAATGCTGGGGGCACCGTGCCCAGGTGCAGGATGAGCCTCTGAAAAATCCGCCAACCCACTGCCGGAGGCTTCACACTCATCTGCCTTGTCAAGTGTGGAGGAGGAGGAAGGGCTATTTTGGGAAAAATCCCTGGGTCAGACAGCCCCAACAGCGTGCTGTCCCTGCCAGGATGTGACACAGTGTCTGGTCCAGCTTCCGAGCCCTGAGATGGAACCAGTTCTAAATCCACTCGAGATGTGCAAACAGCCCTGTCAACAGCAGCTCTGGGCTGCAGTAGCCTTGGTAACTCTCAGGGAAAAAAATAACCTAATTTTCTCTTTCATCCATAAGCTGAACCCTTTAATTTGCTTTCAAGTGAATTAAACATAAGCCTCCATTTTTCTAATTCCTTTGTCCTAATTTGAAAGTACTGACATTTATCAAAGGAGTTTGCTAGATTCCCCATTTGCAGCTCATTGTTTTAGTATTTTTTAAATAAACCAGGGACTGATGTTTTTATTGCTGAAATGCTTTCCTTCCCTCCTCCTTTTGTTAATAACAAGGGGATATTGTGCTCATTTCTGAACTTTCTCTAATAACCTGGCGAGCAGCCTGTGTCCTGCTGTGGCCAAGGCTCATAACTGAGATTTGCCATCACTGTCTTGAGCGTCCCCGAGGGCACAGAATCTCATCCAGCTGTCCCTGTGCCCCTTCCACCCTTCAGGACTCACCCCAGTGACCCCCAGCTCATCCCATCAAGCTGTTGGAGGTGCAGGTGCTGGAGAGCAGCCCCAGCTTTATTAAAACAGTCACACAGCAGCACCACTTTATTTGTGTTTCCACAAACAGCGGCTGCTCGAACAACTTCCACCCCGAAATGTGGGCTCGGAGCCCTTGATCCTTTCTGAAAAGGAAATTTCACTCGTTCAGTGTTTGCACAGCATCACACGCATCGAAGCCTTCCTGTCGGAGCCAGCAGAGCAAACACAGCACAGAGCAGCGCCTGGGGCAAGGAATCACCTCCCGCGCTGGGACACCCTCCTGGAAAGCCGAGCCTTCGCTTCCCGAGCTGGCTTTCGTTTTGGGGTGGGATTTGGGAATGGTGTGGAGGCTGCTGGGCAGCCCCTGGGCAGCAGAGCCCCGTGTTCACCCCTGGCAGGGCTGGCACTGCCAGGCTCTCACAAGGACAAGGGGACAGAGCTCGCCCGTCAGGAGCGACAGCTCTGCTCCAGACTGCGTCCGTCATTCCAGCACCAGCCTGCTCGGCAGCGCCTCATGACAAATCTCCATTTCCCCTCAGAATTATGGGCTGTATTTTCGTTTGCTTGCTGACCCTGATAGCCCTTGCACCGTGCATTAAGTTATCTCAGAGCATCTGATCTTCCCCCGGAGTTAATCCTGGGTCCTGGCATTTGGGCAGGAATGATGGGAAATGTTTAGCACCAGTCCTAATTCCACACCCTTTAGCGACTTGGTCCAGTCAAGGTTAAATCCTGAGGCTTGACAACATTTGACAACGTTCCTGTGTGCTTAGAGACCTCCCTGCCTGCGCGGGGGATGGAGCAGATCACCATTAAAACAAAGATTTATAAACACAGAACGATACTTTTAAACCCTGGGGAACGTGGGGTGTGCTTGGCTCAGGAAGAGGAGCAGGTGTCAGCAGAAGTCACCTCGCACGTGGGGAGGAATGGAGTTGAAGGCAAATTTAAACAATGGTTTTGTGATCCTTTTGCTGGGGTTTGGAAGTATTTCCATAAAAGCTTCTCCCAGGTTGGGCACAGCCTTATCCTCCTGCAGGCACTGTGGATTGTCCATGTCCAGCCTGGCTCAGGTGGAAGGATAAATAATGGATCAATGGATCAATAGATCAATGGAGCAATGGATCAATGGATTAATGGAGCAATGGGTCAATGGATCAATGGATCAATGGAGCAATGGATCAAAGCAAGGCAGGGCAGGATCAGGATCAGGGACAGGGACAGGGATCATGGGTAATGGATCAATGGATCAATGGATCAATGGACAGGAGGATCAGGACAGGATCAGGATCAGGATCAGGACAGAGAATCAATGGATCAATGGGTCAATGGATCAATAGGTCAATGGATCAATGGATCAATGGAGCAATGGATCAATGGATCAATAGATCAATGGATCAATGGATCAATGGATCAATGGATCAATGGATCAATGGATCAATGGATCAATGGGTCAATGGATCAATGGATCAATGGATCAATGGATCAATGGATCAATGGATCAATGGATCAATAGATCAATGGAGCAATGGGTCAATGGATCAATGGGTCAGTGGATCAATGGATCAATGGATCAATAGATCAATGGATCAATGGATCAATGGATCAATGGGTCAGTGGATCAATGGGTCAATGGATCAATGGGTCAATGGATCAATGGGTCAATGGATCAATGGGTCAATGGATCAATGGATCAATGGGTCAGTGGATCAATGGATCAATGGATCAATGGATCAATGGGTCAATGGATCAATGGATCAATGGAGTGAGAGTGTCTGGGGAGAGGAATTACTCGCAGGGGAGGGGTTAAAGCTGGGAAATTCAGCTGCCCCCAGCAAGGAACTCACTCCATAAATGGGGAAATGGGGTTAAGAGCAAAGCTGGAATGGCAGAATCATTCAGGATGGAAAAATCCTGTGAGCCCCTCCAGTCCAACCACCCCCAGCACTGCCAGGGCCAGCACTGCCCAATGTCCCCAAATGCCACATCCACAGGGCTCTAAAATCCCCCAGGGATGGGCACTCCAAACCTCCCTGGGCATTTCCAATCCCTGACCCCCCTTTCCATGGAGAAATTCCCAAATTTCCACCCTGAGCCTCCCCTGAGGCCGTTCCCTCTCCTCCTGTCCCTGTTCCCAGACCCCAAATCCCCCCGGCTGTCCCCTCCTGGCAGGGAGTTGTGCAGAGCCACAAGGTCCCCCCTGAGCCTCCTTTTCTCCAGGCTGAGCCCCTTCCCACCTCCCTCAGGAATTCTCCATTCCCTTCCCAGCTCCCTCAGGAATTCTCCATTCCCTTCCCAGCTCCCCCAGGAATTCTCCAGCCCCTTCCCAGCTCCCTCAGGAATTCTCCAGCCCCTTCCCAGCTCCCTCAGGAATTCTCCATTCCCTTCCCAGCTCCCTCAGGAATTCTCCATTCCCTTCCCAGTTCCCTCAGGAATTCTCCATTCCCTTCCCAGTTCCCTCAGGAATTCTCCATTCCCTTCCCAGTTCCCTCAGGAATTCTCCAGCCCCTTCCCAGCTCCCTCAGGAATTCTCCATTCCCTTCCCAGCTCCCCCAGGAATTCTCCATTCCCTTCCCAGCTCCCTCAGGAATTCTCCAGCCCCTTCCCAGCTCCCTCAGGAATTCTCCATTCCCTTCCCAGCTCCCTCAGGAATTCTCCAGCCCCTTCCCAGCTCCCTCAGGAATTCTCCAGCCCCTTCCCAGCTCCCTCAGGAATTCTCCATTCCCTTCCCAGCTCCCCCAGGAATTCTCCAGCCCCTTCCCAGCTCCCCCAGGAATTCTCCAGCCCCTTCCCATCTCCCTCAGGAATTCTCCATTCCCTTCCCAGCTCCCCCAGGAATTCTCCAGCCCCTTCCCAGCTCCCTCAGGAATTCTCCAGCCCATTCCCAGCTCCCCCAGGAATTCTCCAGGACTCCAAACCCTTCCCTTAATTTCCTGATTTCCACTGGCAGTACCTTGGGTGTGACCCTTCAGGCAGAGCAGTGGAAGAAGAGCTGAGATGGGACCTTTGATTTCCTTTGATTTCCCTTTGATTTCCCTTTGATTTCCCTTTGATTTCCCTTTGATTTCCCTTTGATTTCCCTTTGATTTCCTTTGATTTCCCTTTGATTTCCCTTTGATTTCCCTTTGATTTTCCTGTGATTTCTGTTACCCCATTGCTCCTGAATCCATCTCGGTTGCCAATTGTGACGAAGTGAACTTTAAAAGGAAAAATGAGGGTGTTGTTTTTCAGTGGAACATCTGTCCTTCACTCCCTGATGGACATTTTCTGTTGAAATGCTTACAAATAAGAAAGTTTTCCTTATAGGCTTAGAAAATACCCTTTTAAAAGTAAAGTAAGGTTTCTGTCTCTTCTGGAAGCAATTAAGAATACAGAGTATTGTGCCTTTGAAAATTGAGCCTCTTATTTAACTGTCTAAATAGAGATTTAACTTTCCTGCTTTTGGCACCTAAGCTTGAAAATTTTCTTCTTACAGATGAAAACAGAACATTACAGAAATTGAGTCTGTGGCATTTTTATTCTGCTTTGTGAGCGAGGAAAAAATGAGGAAGATAATTTATCAGTATTTGCACCTCTTACTCTAACCCTTTTGAACCAAAATCCCTCACAAATGTCAGCTCTGGATGGCTCTGGAGATGCCAAAAATGCTGATTTTAGTGCAGAGCCGGCGGCAGCCAGCCCATGGAGGGGGGAGAGCTGCAGGTGCTGCCTGAGCTCTCTCCCTCCGCTCCTTTCCAGGACCTCCCAGCAGAGCAGCGCAGCAGATTCAGAGCAGTAAAAAAGGAAAATCCTCCGAGATCGCCCAGCCCAGCCATGCCCAGCGCTGCCAGCGCTGCCCCGTGTCCCCAAGTGCCACATCCCCAGGGCCCTGAAATCCCCCCCAGGGATCCCAGAGCTGCTCTGCAGCCTCACAGATTCTGTGAATTCTCCTCTCCCCGCGGCGTTCCCAGTCCTTGGAGCAGCTCTGGGTGTCCCTAACCAGGCGTTGATCTCCCAGGGGCTCGAAAGGAGGAGCGAGGTGTGATCTCCTCCATCCCTTCCCTCCATCCCCTGTGCTCCCTCCTTTCCCCTGCAAGGACACCCTGGGGCTCTGCTCCCCATCCCAGAGTCCTGCAGAGACCCCTCAGGGGCTCCAGGCTCTCCTCGTGGTGGATTTCCAGCCCAGGGATGGCACTGGGACATCACAGGCGCCAGGGCAGGATGCCTTCACATCACTTGTGGGAAACAGGGAAGGGAGAAAAGTCCCAGGGAGCTGTGTGACATCTCAGGATGGAAAAATGCAAGAATGCTGAGGATGCAAGGACAAGAAACAACGAGGCTGTGCAGAGACAGGCCTCGGGAAAATATGTGAAGCAAGAGAGTAGAAATATGTGAGTTTAATAATGAACCTTTGTCCATTGTTTTAGGCTTTTACAAGCAAGCATTGTTCAAAGCAAGAGGTGTGTGCAACTTTATAATTGGCCTGAGCAAACACTTGTCAGCTTTGAACATTGTGCTAAAAGTTGTTAAAAGATTTGGTGAGGAAGAGAATTTGGGGTGTTGTGGTCACAGTGAGGGCCTTCACCATCTCCCATGTCTCACTCTGTAAAGTGAGGCTGATGGTGCTGATGAAGTAAAAGATCCAGACTGCTGTACCTGCTTATATACATTATATATAATGTATATGTAATGTACATATATAGTGTATATAGTATATATAATGTATATATAATGTATTTATATAATATATCTAGAGTCTATATATAGTATATATAATGTATACATAATGTATAATATATTGTGTGTATATATTGTGTGTATATAGTATATATAATGTATATATAATGTATTTATATAATATATCTAGAGTCTATATATAGTATATATAATGTATATATCATGTATTTACACAGTGTATATATAGTATATATATTGTATACATAATGTATAACATATTGTGTATATATAGTATATATTGTATATATAGTATAATATATTTTATATATAGTATATATAGTGTATATATTGTATATATAATGTATTTATATAGTATATATAGAGTCTATATATTGTATATATATTGTATATATAATGTATATAATGATATTATAATAATAACAGGTATATATAATGTGTATAATAATATAATAATAACAGCATGTATCTATAATGTATATAATGACATGATAAGAATATTATAAGAATAACAAAGGCAATCAGGCACCCAGTGGCAGTGCGGGAAGCGGTGATGGGGCTGCCTCTGGGAAATGTGTTGCTGTGTCTGTGTTGTGTTGGGTTTTATTCCTCGAGGCTGATTTAGTGAAGAAAAATCCAGCATGGAAAAAGGAAACGCCAGCCCGGAGGGAAATGCGGGTGGTGCTGGAGGGGCTGAGGCACGGCAGGGAGGGAGGATGAGGAGGGAGGATGAGGAGGGAGGATGAGGAGGGAGGATGAAGAGGGAGGATGAGGAGGGAGGATGAAGAGGGAGGATGAGGAGGGAGGATGAGGAGGGAGGATGAGGAGGGAGGATGAGGAGGGAGGAGGGAGGATGAGGAGGGAGGATGAGGAGTTCCCGATGTTCGCGGTTCATTGGACAGGTCGGGAATGTGGAATTGCCAAAATCCTTGGAGGTTCCAGCGCCTGGTGCCCCTCCCCAGCCCCGGACCCTCCTTCCCTGGAGCTGCCCTGACAAAATCCCTTTGTCCCCAGAGCCAGCGCTCCCGGAGCCGAATCTGCAATTACCATAATCGCTGCCGATTAGATCGGATAGCTCTGTTATCACTGTTAATAACAACTAATTAGTGAGGCTGTCCCAGGGAGTGCCTCTGTAAGGGAAGGGCTTTGTCCTTAACTTCCCATAAAGGATATTTTAAATCCGAGGGAGGCTCGGGCTTCAAGGGCACCGCTGCTCAGTGACTCCAGTGCCTTGCATTGTAATGGAAATGCTCCACAAATTCCTCCCCAAAACTGCCAGCAGGGTGGGAAAACAGGAGCTGGGCTGGAAAACAGGAGCTGGGGTGGAAAACTGGAGCTGGGGTGGAAAAGAGGAGCTGGGGTGGAAAACAATGAAAGTTCAGGCAGCCCTGTGAGGGTGGGCAGGGCTGGCACAGGGTGCCCAGAGCAGCTGGGGCTGATCCCTGGCAGTGCCCAGGGCCAGGCTGGACACTGGGACGGTGGAGGTGTCCCTGCCATGGCAGGGGTGGCCCTGGAGGAGTTTAAAGTGTCACTGGAGAATGTTCAAATGCCTCCAGCTCAGAGTGTTCTGTGGGTGTGTGATGCCCCGGGGGACGCTCAGGGGGTCCCTGTGGGGACGGGCTGTGGGTGCTGCGGGCTGTGCTGGGGCTCAGGGGCACGGGGAGCCCAGCTCAGCTCCGTGCTGGGAGGACGTTCATTCACTCCGGGCTTGGCCCGAGGCTGGACTGGATGATCCTGGAGGTCCTTTCCAACCTTCGGGGCTCTGTGATCGTCTCTGACAAAGCCTTGGGGTGGTACATCCATCATGGAACTGAGTTCTGTTCCCATTTGCATTTTGGGGGGATCATCTGCACCTGAGGTTTTGCCAGCCCCAGGTCCCTGCCCAGTCACCCCAGTCTGAGTCTGCTGTGGTGAGGCTGGACAGACCCACAAACCCCCCAGGACAGACAGGACTCCTGTCACACATTTGTCCTCCCTGTTGCTACCCAGCAGTGAAAAACCAAATTTCCTAGAGGGAATTCACTGCTCGGGTTGGGTTTGTCCCGGTGGAATGTTCTGGTGCCTCTGGTGCTCTCTGAAGCCTCATTGCAGGAGAGCAGGGAGGAGTTTCCAGCACAGGCTTCAAATCACGACACATTTCAAAGAGCTCAGATCTTGGATTAGGAGGAACTTGGGTCTGCCCTTGGCAGCTCTCTCGACAATTTGGAGAATTCAGAGCCAGAGATTGGTGCGGATTTCAAAGGGGCTTTTCCCACCTCTCCACGGCCTTGATGTTGGTGTCACCCACTGGTTCATTATCTCAGAGCAGCCCACAGGGAGTTTGAACTGAAACTTTGGAGATCATTTCCAAGTTCTCTAAGATATTCCAGGACTTTGACCTTACCAGCCTTTAAGGTGGATATGGTTAGCAAGTGTTTTATTCTTTCCTGAAAACAGAGATAAAATCAAAACAGAAGAGCTTCTGTTCTTTCAAGGACAAAAAGAAATCAACCTTTCACTGAACACAGTGTTTAGTGGGGTTTTGGCAAAAAAAAGCTTCCCCAGGTTCAGTCTTCAATGAGCAGTGCGAGTATTTTCAAAGGAAGCAGACACTTTCCACACACACCAAAAAGAAAAAAAAAAAAGAAACAAAACAAAACAAAAAAACCCACAAAAAACCAAACAAACAAAAAAAAACAAAAAAAAGAAAAAAAAAGAAAAAATAAAAAAATAAAATGAAAGAAAAAAAATTTTTAAAAAAGAAAGTCTTTAATTCCCCTCAAATCACTCTTACAAAAGATGTAATTGAAATATTTTAGCAGCTCTCCTCTGCATGCTCTGTCATTTTTTAACTTATTAAATCATTTCCTAGGAGAAATATTTCCAGACTGTGCTTTTCTTAAATCCTCAGTGTCCAGGTGTTTTCATCCTGAATCCAGTGACCAAGGGTGGATGGATGTCACAGCTACTGCCACTCACAGCGGGGAGCCCAGGGCATGGCACTGCCAGGGCACTGCCAGGGCATTCCCAGGGCATTCCCAGGGAATTCCCAGGGCACTGCCAGGGCACTGCCAGGGCATTCCCAGGGCATTCCCAGGGCATTCCCAGGGCATTCCCGGGGCATTCCAGGGCATGGCACCCCAGGAGCCCTGTGGCATTCCCAGGGCACTCCCAGGGCATTCCCACGGAATTCCAAGGGCATTCCCGGGGCACTCCAGGGCACTGCCAGGGCATTCCCATGGAATTCCAAGGGCATTCCCGGGGCACTCCAGGGCATGGCACCCCAGGAGCCCTGTGGCACTCCGCCCTCCTCACCCTCCGTGCCAGCCCAGTGCCAGGCAATGCTCCCTTTGCTGACTGTTAATGCTGAAGCTGCAGGAGCTCAGGGATGGATGGATGGAACCTTGGGCAGGAATTCCTGCCTGGGCTGCAATTCCCAGATTTGTTGTGGCTGCCCTGGATCCCTGGCAGTGCCCAAGGCCAGGTTGGGTCCAGCTGGCACAGCTGAGGTGTCCCTGCCATGGCAGGGGTGGCACGGGAGGATTTCTGGAGTCCCTCCCAAGCCATTGTGTGATTGCTTTGTTCTCTGAGCCTCTGCAGGCTCACTCTGAGCCCTGATCCTCTCCTGGCTCACGGTGTGACTCCTTCAGAGAGCACTTCCCAGTTTATTAGAGGAGATTCTTCCATTTCATTTCCCAGGACCTTCTCTGGGTTTGTTTCTTGAAACACCACAGAGTGCCAGGCCCTACTCTGTGCTCTCCACCTGGTGTTTCCAATAACCACTCCAGAAGTGAGATAGAACATTATTTCCCAGGCCTGGATTCTCTCACATTTACTCTCACGGCTTTTCAATGACATGTTGCTGTGCCTTTCCTCCAGGGGAGCATTGCAGGATATTCTTTGCTTCCAGTGACAATTACAATGCATCCCTGGTGGGTGCCAGGCACAGCTTTCAGCACAGGTGATGATTTCCTGCCTGGTGGGTGTCCAGAGAAGAGCTGCAGTTATTTCCTCTCCCTGGTACTGAAGATCCTCTGTGGCTCCAAGGGGGTGCCCTGCTCTTCCCTGGTGCTCCTGTGGCACCACGAGCAGAGTCTGACAGGACAGGGGGAACGGATTCAGGCTGGAGGAGGGGAGGGTTAGGGTGGATATTAGGGAGAAATTGTTCCCTCTGTGGGGAAGAACCCTGGCACAGGGTGCCCAGAGCAGCTGTGGCTGCCCCTGGATCCCTGGCAGTGCCCAAGGCCAGCCTGGACACTGGGGCTGGAGCACTGGGACAGTGGGAGGCATCCCTGGCGTGGCAGGGCTGGGATGGGATGAGATTTAAGGTCCCTTGCATCCCAAACCCTCCCATAATTCAATGACTCTCCACTACTCCGGAATAATTTTTAGTGGTTTTCATCAGAAACTCCGGTTCCTCTGACAAGGATCTTCCTTCTGCTCCATCCCGGATTTCCAGCCTTGTCCAGCTCCCTGCTCCGGTGGAAAAGCCAGGAATGGAAAAGGCAGGAATGGAAAAGGCAGGAATGGAAAACCCAGGAGATGGAAAAGGCAGGAATGGAAAAGGCAGGAATGGAAGAACCAGGAATGGAAAAGGCAGGAATGGAAAAGGCAGGAATGGAGTAGCCAGGAATGGAGTAGCCAGGAATGGAGAAGCCAGGAGATCCCCCATGGCCCTGAGGTGGGAGCCCTTTGGCTGTGCAGTGGTGTGGAAGGGAGAAGATTTCCTGCAGCAAACAAGTTCCTGTCCTGGATCCGTGGCAGTTCCAGGTGACTCAGGTCTCCTGTTGGTCTGGATTTGGGATTTGATGCTGCCTGGGCTCCACCTCCCTCCCTTCATCCCTGGATGAAACCCATGGGTCAGGGTCAGTGTGCACAGTGAGGACCCAGCTCTGCATCCCCAGCCCTGCTCTCTCTGGGGTCAGCACCAGCCCTTCCCCTCCTGCTCCTCTCTGAGGCTCTAAAATCAAATGTTTGAGCAGAAAGATGTCTCTATTTCCTGTCTCTCAGTGACAGACAATTCACAAGAGCAATTTCCCCAAAGTGTTCTCTAGAGCAGCACGGAGGATGGATTGATTTGTTTGCAGTTTTTGGTGGTGCAGCTGCCCGGAGCTGAGGCTGGGACTGCAGCTCAGAGCCTCTGGGCCAATTCCTGCTGCTCCTTTCCTCCAAGGATCCTCCTCTGCTGGGCTGTCCCTCTGCTCCCGCAGCAGGAGCTGTGCTCTTAATGGCATTTCTTGTTGTTTTGGTTGATTTGTATTCCTCTTTTCTCTTTTCTGTATCTGTAAATCCCTGTATGGGACGGGGGCAAGGTGTGGAGTGTGGGCTCAGTGCCAAGGTGACAGACACACGACAGGGGAGGCCCAGAGAACCCAAACTGCGAGGGAGGGAAATCCCAGCCTGGGATTTCCTCCCGTGTCAGTGCTGACAGCCCCAGCACGGGGCAGAGCCAAGGGACATTCACCGAGAACTTTTATTGGGGTGTCTGGAAATCTCCTGCCCCCTTTCCTGCACCAGCCAGGACACCCCAGAGAGCGAAATCTGCCCCTTTGTGTGCTCACATCCCATCCCAGGAGAGGGATGGGAATGGCATGGGATAGTGGGATCATGGGATAATGGGATCATGGGATAATGGGATACAGGGATGGGATACAGGGATGGGATAGGGTGGGATAATGGGATGGGGTGGGATGGGATAATGGGATAATGGGATAATGAGATAGGATGGGGTGGGATAATGGGATGCTAAGGGCAGGGATGATGCTCAGGGATGGTCCTCAGGGAGCTGCTGTCAGCTGAGATTTCCCTCCCTGATGCTTCTCCTGCCCTGGGAAGGGAGGATTTCCAGGATTTCCATGCCTGGAGCCTCACTCCTTTCAATCCCCCCTTACAGGGCCTTGCTCCTTCCCCTCCCACCTCCAGCCCTGCCCATCTCCCAGGCACTGGTGTTCTGGATCCCCGGGGGATCTGAGCCCTGCCAGCCTGCACGAAACTGCTGAGAAGGTCAGAAGGAATTTTTTTCTTTCTTTTTTCTTCTCACATCTTCATGTTTTCAATTACTGTCTATAAGCACAGACTATTTATAATCAGGAGAAGGTACTCAACCCACGCCCCCAGGAGATGCAGCCTGGTTCAGAGCAAGGTTCAGAGCTTGCAAATAATTTTTTTTCAGGCCCTTGATTTTACCGGAATCAGTGAAAAACAACGAAAGTAAGTCAAGCCCAACTACTCCCCCTCTTATTTTCAGAGAAATTGAAAAAAGCTGGAAAAGTGATCATTTAGGGTCAACCCTAGATATTTCCCTTCCTAATTAATTTTTTTGCTTAATTTTGAAGGTTTTTTTAAAAAAACAAAGGTCCACTATGAAAGAAACTCCACTTTCAGATGACAAATGGAAGCTGAAAGGTTTTGCTTTGAAAGTGCTCTGGTGTTTCTGATGTGAAACATAAGACAGGTTGAAAAGAAATATTTTGACA
The DNA here is from genome assembly GCA_037013685.1 of Acridotheres tristis. Lineage (NCBI taxonomy): Eukaryota > Metazoa > Chordata > Aves > Passeriformes > Sturnidae > Acridotheres > Acridotheres tristis. The sequence goes on along the minus strand of CM072888.1, from coordinate 71,865,299 downwards.
TTTCACTTCCATCATCTCCTTACTTTTATTTTCAGTTCAAACCATCAGCTACACTCAGCCCATATTCTCCAACAGCCCCCATCCCCCCCTTTTAATTGAATTCACTCCTGGTGAAAAATGATTCCCAGGCCTCTGCACAACACTTGGCCAACGATGACTTTTAATTTCTGCTTCCTTCCCCTGGCACCAGCCATGGCAAGCACAGCCATCACTTGGGGAGTGCAGCCCAAAATGAGGGAGAAGGCTCTCCTTGGGTCATAAAGAGATTAAAGACATCATCGTGTGACACCTGGTACCTGACACAAAGCCGGGGGTCACGCCCAGGATCTGAGGCTGAAGGAGCAGCCAGGATTAGGAATTTCCCAGCACAAAGCCCTGGGATTCCCAGGGCACGTGGGAGTGAAGCTTTGTTAGTCCTGGCCTTGCAGCAGCCCCAGGTTTGCTCAGCTCTCACTTTAAATGAACTGTCATCAATTAAAGGCTCTGCTCACTGCTTGTTCAAAGAACACATAAATCTTCAGAGTCTGCTTGTCCCTTCTGGACTGCCTTGGGAAGACTGAAAATAAAGCCAGTGCCAATTCTAAATATTCTCCGTTTTCCTGAGCTCAAATGAGTCTGAGAGCTCTGCAAGGAAACAACCAGAAATCGTGGGGGGAAATTTCACCTCATCATCTTTGAAGGGAAAACATTCCTCCTGCTTTTCTTCTGATTTTACACAAATGTGGGGTTTTGGGGGGACAGCCCGGGGTGTTCCAGTGCTGTTACTGCTGAAATCCAGCCGTGAGGAGCAAAGAAACTTCTCACTCACCTGCGAGGTTTGGAGCTCTGTGCAGGAACCCCAGAAACGTCCCTGAGCAGGTTCAAGCTCACAAGGGTGGGGATGGTGTTCTCTACCTGCAGCTTCCTCAAGGGCAGCTCCACATGGAAGGGACACAAAGTGGAGCCTGGCCAGATTTCTCTGCCTCCCTCTTTCCATGGCACACCCAGGAGCACCCAGGAGCACCCAGGAGCACCCAGGAGCACCCAGGACCATTCAGAACCATCCAGGACCATCCAGGGACACTCAGGAGCATCCAGGACCATCCAGGGACACTCAGGGACACTCAGGGACACTCTGGACCATCCAGAACCATCCAGGACCATCCAGGGACACTCAGGGACACTCAGGGACACTCTGGACCATCCAGAACCATCCAGGACCATCCAGGGACACTCAGGAGCATTCAGGACCATCCAGGACCATTCAGAACCATCCAGGACCGTCCAGGGACACTCAGGAGCATCCAGGACCATCCAGGACCATTCAGAACCATCCAGAACCATTCAGGATCACTCACAACCATTCAGGACCACCCAGGACCAGGCTGTCCCAGCTGTCCCAGGCTGTCCCAGCAGCCCCAAATATATCTATAATAAGGCTATAATAAGAAGAGTGGTGTCCTGTTTTCAGGGTAACTCTGCTGTTCAGGATCCTTCCCCAGACCCCAATCCAGTCAAGCAGAATTGTTTGATTTACAACAGCTGATAATCCCAACTGGTACCTAAAAGCAGAGGAGAGAGGCAGAGTTCCATGAAAACAGAGCTGGATGCCTGGAAAACCCATAAAAACCCCTCAAAGAACGCTGGATAATGAATCCTTAGCTGGCCATAATGTCTGTGTAACCCAGTGGGCAGCTGACATCACATTTATCTTCCAAATGCTACCTCTGCTCCCTTAAAACACATTATCAGCACAGATTTGTGTTGCTGGAGAGCTGGAAACATAAACACTGCAATTAAAATCTTTATCAGGCAGACAATGGCAGAGAATTGAAGTCGTTTTGAGCCTGTCCATGTCCCACTGATGGCCCCGGAGATGCCCTGCAGGAAAAGCTCTGCAGGAAAGCACCGTCCTGTGTGCGGGCCAGTCACCGCGGGCACAGCGGATTTCAGCCTTCTTGTGGGGCTGGTTTGGGGTTTTCTGTCCCCTCAGCGCTGGGAATTCATCACTCACAGGGCAGGAGTCAAACGGAGCTTTGTGCAGAGCTGGGCTCCTTTCAGCTTGCACAAGCGTCAGGGAATTTCTGCCTGATGCCTCTGCATTCCCCGCCGCCCTCTCCTCCTGCTTGGCGTTATTCTGCTCAGCCTTGTTAGGCTGAGCTCAGCTCCCTGAGCCCTGCTGGCCCTCCCTGCGCTGCCTTTACAGCATCCCCACAGGAACGGAGCCCAGCACCGAGCACCCAGAGGGGCACCGAGCACCCAGAGGGGCACCGAGCACCCAAAGAGTCACTGAGCACCCAGAGGGGCACTGAGCACCCAAAGAGTCACTGAGCACCCAGAGGGGCACCGAGCACCCAGAGGGGCACCGAGCACCCAGAGGGGCACTGAGCACCCAGAGGGGCACCGAGCACCCAAAGGGGCACCGAGCACCCAGAGGGGCACTGAGCACCCAGAGGGGCACAGAACACCCAAAGGGGCACAGAACACCCAGAGGGGCACAGAACACCCAGAGGCTCACAGAGCACCCAAAGGCTCACAGAGCACCCAAAGGCTCACAGAACACCCAGAGGGGCACAGAACACCCAGAGGGGCACCGAGCACCCAGAGGGGCACCGAGCACCCAAAGATCACTGAGCACCCAGAGGGGCACCGAGCACCCAGAGGGGCACAGAACACCCAGAGGGGCACCGAGCACCCAGAGGGGCACCGAGCACCCAGAGGGGCACTGAGCACCCAAAGAGTCACTGAGCACCCAGAGGCTCACAGAACACCCAAAGGGGCACAGAACACCCAGAGGGGCACAGAACACCCAGAGGGGCACAGAACACCCAGAGGCTCACAGAACACCCAAAGGGGCACAGAACACCCAGAGGCTCACAGAACACCCAGAGGGGCACTGAGCACCCAAAGGGGCACAGAACACCCAGAGGCTCACAGAACACCCAAAGGCTCACAGAGCACCCAAAGGGACACTGAGCACCCAGAGGCTCAGAGCTGGCAGGGATTTGCTGCCAGCACTCACAGGGTGCCCCGGGGCTCAGGTGTCCCTGTGTCCTTGGAGCCTCCCCAGCACTGAGGAACGTGGCACATTAAACTGTGCTGGCACCAGGTGCCACCAGCTGGGACCTCACCTGCCAGGGCCGTTACAGCACAACTCTGCTCTGGCCCTGAATTGTTTCCTTACAGCAGGACTCGTGCTCTTGCCTCGGAATTGTTCTTGTTCCTTTTTTCCTGAGCCTCCTGGTGATGTTGCTGTGTCTTTCCTTCCTCTTCACCCCGTGATTATGTTCATTTGGGTTCACATCATTTCAAGGCTTCCAAACTTAGAATCTCTGTGACTTTAAATGGGAGTTCACACCTCCATCCCAATGAGCTGCCCACCCTCCGTTCCTGATCAGGGAGCAGAACGGGAATTCCAGGAATGATTTATCCCATCCCGAGGAAGTTTCTGAGATGCTTCAGGTGCCTCATACCCTGTTTGACCCCATGGAGCACCAGAGGAGCCCAGGGCACTGCTGGAGCTGCCTCACTGCAGACCTGTCTGTTTGGGTCAGAAAATTCAAATTTCACCACAGTTTGGGTGGTTTGGGTGGGAAGGGACCCTGAATCCCACCCATCCCACCCCTGCCGTGGCAGGGACATCTCCCCCTGTCCCAGGGTACTCCAACCCCAATGTCCAGCCTGGCCTTGAATTCCAGGAATGGGGCATCAGCAAATCCCTGTCGTTGTCTCCTCTCCGTGGTGATTTACAACATCCTCACCTCAGGCCGTGGCAAGGACTCCGAGAAACTCGAGTTTTTGTTGTACAGCAGGAATAACTGTTTGGCATAAATTAACCTGGGTGACCACAAGCCCTGGAAATTCCCCTTTGGAAAATGTTCTTGAGGAAGCAAATTGGGGAGGGAGATGGATGGGAGCACAGTTAGAGGGCAGCCACGCACTCCATCAAGGCTAAAGGAATGAGCTGTCACAGGGATATATGGGGAGAGGGACCCTGCTCAGTAAATCCAGCCCCTGACAGCCTTGACTCCACTCCAAAGTGCTAATTGGAAAGACTTCAACTCCTGCTGTCCCCAGAGAGCCACATCCCCATCCCAGCTCCCAGCCAGCCCAGAGGTGCTGTCCTCTGCTCAGGAGTGCAGCAGGAAATGTTCCTTTGCTTCTCTGCTGAGCCCTCTGGGCCTGGGGTGGAGCACCCAGAGGAGAGGCTGCTCCTCGGCTGGTGGCAGGCTGTGTCACCAGGAATCCGTGCCTCTTGGTGGCCCTGGGGACCTCCTGCTCCTCGGCTGGTGCCAGGCTGTGTCACCATTAATTTGTGCCTCTTGGCCACCTTGGGGACCTCCTGCTCCTCGGCTGGTGGCAGAGTTACCCCTCTGGAGAGGACCTGGCCTCGTTACACCTATGCAACAAACACTGAAATTTCACACTCCTAATTACAGCTGTAACTGATTGCACTGTTCCTGATTAAGTAGCAATTATGTAGATTTATTACAGATTTATTGCAGATTTATTAGAGCCTGTGGCATTGTCTATACCCAGCACCCAAAATTACCTGTATTAACCATTATTAACCATTATTAGCCATTAAGGTGGTGTCTGAGATGCTGCTCCTTGATTAACTCTGTTGGAAATGGGGAGGCAAGGCCTGATTTTCTGACAGTGGCTGCTTTGACTGTGATAGTTGGATCCATCTCCCCTGGGTTCATAAAATCTTGTTTCCTGTAGAGCACACTGCAGCCTTTGACCCATGGTGGGGGCATTTCCCAGCTCCTTTGGGGGTAGCTGATCCCCCAGAGCTGGGCTGGAGAGGAGGTCACTGCACCCCTCACTCTGCACTGCAGGAGAGAGAAATGTCTGCACTGCCCTGGGAGGACACCTGGAAAGGTGGCAGAGTCCATTTTATATCAGCCCATAATGGAAATCACAGGTGCTCTGCAGTCATTGCCAAGGCTCTCCCTCCCTGAGGTAAAATGTGATCACCTTGTTCAAACCTGGCCAAGAAAAGCAGACAAACCCTCTGCCTCTTCCACGAGAGCCCCAAGAGCTACAATTGCCTGCAGAAATTAGGAGTACAGCTCTTCTCCATGACCCAGCAGCAACAATTGAAGAAAATTTTCCTCTCAGTTCACACCAATCTCACCTGTAGCTCTGAGCAATGTGAAGTTTTCTCACCAAGTTATTGTAATTCCATCATTTTCAAACACTTTCCCCGCGGCCCCTTAGAAAATGAACATTTTTGGTAACTCAGCATCCATCTGAATAGGAGAGAGGCATTTTCAGTGTGCACAAAGGGCTGGGAGGCAGAGGGACAATGGCCCCACAGTGGGCACAGAAAGCTCTCCTGCAGCAGGGCCTTCACAACATCCATTGCAATGAGGATGAGCCAAACTGGGAATTTCATGGGACTGGGAATGGGACTGGAATGTTTGTGCCATGGAGGGGTGCAGTGATCACTGCCCCAGGGAATGTGATGGGATTGGGATTGGGATTGTTTGTGCCATGGAGGGGTGCAGTGGACACTGCCCCAGGGAATTTGATGGGATTGGGATTGGGATTGTTTGTGCCATGGAGGGGTGCAGTGATCACTGCCCCAGGGAATGTGATGGGATTGGGATTGGATTATTTGTGCCATGGAGGGATGCAGTGATCACTGCCCCAGGGAATGTGATGGGATTGGGATTGGGATTGTTTGTGCCATGGAGGGGTGCAGTGGACACTGCCCCAGGGAATGTGATGGGATTGGGATTATTTGTGCCATGGAGGGATGCAGTGATCACTGCCCCAGGGAATGTGATGGGATTGGGATTGGATTATTTGTGCCATGGAGGGATGCAGTGGACACTGCCCCAGGGAATGTGATGGGATTGGGATTGGAATGTTTGTGCCATGGAGGGGTGCAGTGATCACTGCCCCAGGGAATTTGATGGGATTGGGATTGAATTATTTGTGCCATGGAGGGGTGCAGTGATCACTGCCCCAGGGAATGTGATGGGATTGGGATTATTTGTGCCATGGAGGGGTGCAGTGATCACTGCCCCAGGGAATGTGATGGGATTGGGATTGGAATGTTTGTGCCATGGAGGGGTGCAGTGATCACTGCCCCAGGGAATGTGATGGGATTGGGATTGGGATTGTTTGTGCCATGGAGGGGTGCAGTGGACACTGCCCCAGGGAGAGCAGGGACAGCCCAGGGCTGCTCCTGTGTGCACAGGGCAGGAGATGCCACTGCAGGGGCTCTGCAGGGAGTATTTCTGGGGGGCCTGGGCAGGGACAGAGGTTGGATGGATGATCCTGTGGGTCCCTTCCAGCTCGGAATATTCTGAGATTCTCTGCAGACAAACCTCACCCCGGACCATCTGTGTCTTGTCACAGCTCTCAACACAATTTCCCAAGGACAGGAACATCTCAGAACAGCTTGGCTGCCTCTCGATGCCTGAGCCACCCCAGCCAGGAGCCCCTGGGTCAGGGTCAGGGTGTTGACAGCTGCTGTTAGCACTTGCCTCCAGATGAGGAGCCTGGCTCAGCCCTCCCAGCTCAGCTCAGCCCTCCCAGCTCAGCTCAGCCCTCCCAGCTCAGCTCAGCCCTCCCAGCTCAGCTCAGCCCTCCCAGCTCAGCTCAGCCCTCCCAGCTCAGCTCAGCCCTCCCATCCCATCATCCCATCCCATTATCCCATCCCATCATCCCATCCCATCCCATCCCATCCCATCCCATCCCATCCCATCCCATCCCATCCCATCCCATCCCATCATCCCATCCCATCCCATCCCATCCCATCCCATCCCATCCCATCCCATCCCATCCCATCCCATCATCCCATCCCATCCCATCCCATCCCATCCCATGCCATCCCATGCCATCCCATCCCATCCCATCATCCCATCTCATCCCATCCCATCATCCCATCCCATCCCATCCCATCCCATCCCATCCCATGCCATCCCATGCCATCCCATCCCATCCCATCATCCCATCCCATCCCATCCCATCATCCCATCCCATCCCATCCCATCCCATCCCATCCCATCCCATCCCATCCCATCCCATCCCATCGCCATCCCATGCCATCCCATGCCATGCCATCCCATGCCATGCCATCCCATGCCATGCCATCCCATTATCCCATTTTCCCATTATCCCATTATCCCATCCCAGCCCGGACCCTAGGGGGGCAGGGCTGCAGGAGGGACACCTTTCAGCGCCAGGGATTTCTCCACCACACTTGTTTGTTAGGATTTAAGAACTGCTGCTCCCCCGGTACTGACCAGAGCCGTGGGCACAGGGTCCCAGGCTGTCCCTCAGGTCTCCACAGTGCCAGATCCAGCTCAGATTATTATTGCCATTTCCTGGATGTGTCCTCGGCACAGAAAGGGATTCTGTGCAGCCAAGGAGCTGTGTGGGGCAAGGGCAGACAAGGAGAGCATTAATCACAAAAAAAAAAAAAAGTGAGGAATGTCACCCTCTGCAAAATCAAGCCCTTGTTATCAGTCTGAAGGAGAATCACTCTGGACAGGGCTGGGGTTTGCTTCCTGCCCAGTCCTCCACCAGTGGCACGGGGCAAAGTCACCCCTGTCCCTGCTGGGCACTCACACTGGGATAACTGGGATAATTGGAGTCACTGGGGTCACTGGGGTCACTGGGGTCACGGGGTCACGGGGTCACTGGGGTCACTGGGGTCACTGGGATCACTGGGTCACTGGGGTCACTGGGGTCACTGGGTCACTGGGGTCAATGGGATCACTGGGATAATTGGGGTCACTGGGGTCACTGGGGTCACTGGGGTCACTGGGATCACTGGGTCACTGGGGTCACTGGGGGCACTGGGGGCACTGGGGGTCACTGGGTCACTGGGGATCACTGGGGTCACTGGGGTCACTGGGGTCACGGGGTCAAGGGGTCATGGGGTCACTGGGGTCACTGGGTCACTGGGTCACTGGGTCACTGGGGTCACTGGGATAATTGGGGTCACTGGGTCATTGGGGTCACTGGGGTCACTGGGATCACTGGGATAATTGGGGTCACTGGGGTCACTGGTCACCCTCCAGTACAGGGTCACTGGGGTCACTGGGGTCACTGGGGTCACTGGGGTCACTGGGATCACTGGGATCACTGGGATCACTGGGTCACTGGGTCACTGGGTCACTGGGATAATTGGGGTCACTGGGGTCACTGGGGTCACTGGGGTCACTGGGATCACTGGGATCACTGGGATCACTGGGTCACTGGGTCACTGGGATAATTGGGGTCACTGGGGTCACTGGGGTCACTGGGGTCACTGGGGTCACTGGTCACCCTCCAGTACAGGGTCACTTAGGTGAAGCCAACATTTCTTTTGCAACAGCAGAGACTTTTAGAGCCAGGCACGAGGGCAGAAATGCAGCATTAATTCTCATGTGGAGCTTTAACCACAGCTCAGGCTGGTCCTGTGGGGATTTCTGCACTTTTCCACACGTGGGAGATAAGGGGTGACTATTCCAGAACAGCTCCCCTGAAATCAGCCCAAGCCTTGTGTGAGGCTGGCAGCACAGAAATCACCTTCGAGGGCTGGGAAAGGCTGAGCCACCAACATCTCCATCCTTGGGGGCTTCCAAGAGTGGACAAAGCCCTGCCCAGGCTGCTCTGCTCCTGTGGCTGACCCTGCCTGGGGCAGGAGGTTGGGCTGGAAAGTCCTGAGCCCCTTCTGCAAAAACTCCTGGGACCCTTGGGGATGTGAGCACAAAAACCTCTCCAGTGCTCCTGGGACCCTTGGGGATGTGAGCACAAAAACCTCTCCAGTGCTCCTGGGATCCTTTGGGATGTGAGCACAAAAACCTGCCCAGTGCTCCTGGGATCTTTGGGATGTGAGCACAAAAACCTGCCCAGTGCTCCTGGGATCTTTGGGATGTGAGCACAAAAACCTGCCCAGTGCTCCTGGGATCTTTGGGATGTGAGCACAAAAACCTGCCCAGTGCTCCTGGGATCTTTGGGATGTGAGCACAAAATCCTCTCCAGTGCTCCTGGGATCTTTGGGATGTGAACACAAAATCCTCTCCAGTGCTCCTGGGATCTTTGGGATGTGAGCACAAAAACCTCTCCAGTGCTCCTGGGATCTTTGGGATGTGAGCACAAAAACCTCTCCAGTGCTCCTGGGATCTTTGGGATGTGAGCACAAAAACCTGCCCAGCGCTCCTGGGATCTTTGGGATGTGAACACAAAAACCTCTCCAGTGCTCCTGGGATCTTTGGGATGTGAACACAAAAACCTGCCCAGTGCTCCTGGGATCTTTGGGATGTGAGCACAAAAACCTCTCCAGTGCTCCTGGGATCCTTTGGGATGTGAGCACAAAAACCTGCCCAGTGCTCCTGGGATCTTTGGGATGTGAGCACAAAAACCTCTCCAGTGCTCCTGGGATCTTTGGGATGTGAGCACAAAATCCTCTCCAGTGCTCCTGGGATCTTTGGGATGTGAGCACAAAAACCTCTCCAGTGCTCCTGGGATCCTTTGGGATGTGAGCACAAAAACCTGCCCAGTGCTCCTGGGATCCTTTGGGATGTGAGCACAAAAACCTGCCCAGTGCTCCTGGGATCTTTGGGATGTGAACACAAAAACCTGCCCAGTGCTCCTGGGATCTTTGGGATGTGAGCACAAAAACCTGCCCAGTGCTCCTGGGACCCTTGGGGATGTGAGCACAAAATCCTCTCCAGTGCTCCTGGGATCTTTGGGATGTGAGCACAAAATCCTCCAGTGCCCCGAGCCAGGGCTCTGTGCAGCCTGGAGAGCCCTTTCCTGCCTCAGCCTCGAGCCAAGGGTGGAATCTTAGAGGATCCAGGGGCTCCTGGGCTGGGGGAGATGAGGATGAGCTCCTCAGAATGTTCTGTCTGCTGGGAGAAGTGACTTGGGCTGGTTTCCTTTTTCACCAGGAAAATCAGGATGGCTGGAAGCATGCAAAGAAATGGGAAAGGGCTCCCCAAAGCTGATCAGTTACTCTGTGAATTAATATAATTACAGATTTATTTCTTTTTCAGAGAAAATTTTTCACCTTCACTCCTTTATGGAGGAGATTTTCCACAAAAAACCAAGTGTGAAGTCAGAGGAACAAAGGCTTGTCTCCTCTGATTTATCCAGGTGGAAATGGGCTTGGAGCATTGAAAACTGCTCAGTTTTTCTTGTGTGGTGTTGCAAACATTTTGATATTTATTCTGTGTGGATTGTTCGTGATAAGGGACCACTTTGGTGAAATTACCATGCAAAAAAATTGACTGAGTGAATTTTCAAATTGTGATGCTTTCCAACTGCACAGATCTTCTGTATTCAGTGACCCCAAATGGCCAAGAGCAGCTTTCACATCTCATTGGGAATCACAATGATTCAGAACTGAGAAAAATTGATGAGAAAATTGATTTTAACAGAATTTCAGTGGAGAATAATCCAAAGAAGCATTCTCATTTTTCACTGGCACTCCCCTCTGGGGCTGGCAGCTCCTCATGGAAGTGTTTGTTGGTTCCCAGGTTTGCTTTGTGTGCTCTTTTCACCTGCACAGAACTCAGGGGACACCTGACATTCTGTTGTGCTGCCTGAGCTAAATCCCAGCACCCCGAAGAGAATTTTTTACCTTCTTCAATCCAAGTGTTCTTCAATGCATTGATTTTCTGCACTTCATTCAAGAGAAGACCAAATGTCAACACCAGGGAAATTTTTCAGAAGGTGAAACTTCCTGCTTTTGAATCTTCATGGACTCTTTCCCTGTTGTCTTCCTCCCCAGCCCTGATTTATTTTCCCTGCTTTGGGAGTTGCTGGGAAAGGCTCTGAGGTCACTGGGACGGGGGGAAGCTCCTGCCAGTCCTGTTGGGATGGTCCCAGGCTCGGGACCCATCCTAGCCCTGAGTTCCACCAGGCTGGGATGAGGGCAGGGGATTTTGGAGCCTGCACAGAGGATTCCTTTGGATTTGTTTGGATTTGTTTGGATTTGTTTGGATTCCTTTGGATTCGTTTGGATTCCTTTGGATTCGTTTGGATTTGTTTGGATCTGTCCATTTGAACCTGTCCATAGGCACACCTGGGTCAGGTGCCAGGATCCAGATCCTTTCTGGGGTCCAGAGCTCTCCCAGAGCTCTCCCAGAACACTCTGGGGACTGAGAAGCCCAGAGGAGTTCGGGGAAGCCGGGGCTGCATTTCAGCAGCTCTGGGCTCCTGAGTTCAGCCTGTAATGAATTCAGAGCAAGGGAAGACAAGCAGCGTTTAAAGCTCACTCCGCCGCCCTCAGCAGAGGTCACAGATGTCACTGCAGCAGCTGAGCACCTGACCCCAGCACAATTTGCTTTGCTTTGGGGGAAATTCCTTCCTGAACCTTTCACACAGCCCAGAACTGGGCTTTGAATCCGCCCAATTACCTCGGGCACGGAGGAGCCGCAGGAAAAACGCAGGAAAAGTTCCCCAAGTCCAACCTGAATTTCCACGAGCAGAGCAGGCTCATTATTCTGGCTGCTGTGCTCGCTCTCATTCCTGCCATGGCTTTTGCACTTTCCAGCAGCCAGCCCTGCGTGCTGGCCAGCGGCTGTGCCCCAATTCCATCCCCCAGGCACTCGGCTTTGTTTGAATGGACACAGCCCTGGGTGTGTCCCCAGAGGAGGATGGCTCTGTCCCCAGAGCACCGTGAAGGGGCAATTTGTGAGGTTTATGAAAAGTTCCCCCAGATTCCCCGGGGTCATTATCAGAGCTGGCACTGCTGGGTTCTCCTCCAGAGCCAGCGGAGCCGGGAGGAGCTTTGGGGTGGGTCCAGGGGGGTTTGGGGTGGGTCCAGGGGGGTTTGGGGTGGGTCCAGGGGGGTTCGGGGTGGGTCCGGCAGGGTTTGGGGTGGGTCCAGGGGGGTTTGGGGTGGGTCCGGCGGGGTTCGGGGTGGGTCCGGCAGGGTTTGGGGTGGGTCCAGGGGGGTTTGGGGTGGGTCCAGGGGGGTTCGGGGTGGGTCCGGCGGGGTTTGGGGTGGGTCCAGGGGGGTTCGGGGTGGGTCCAGGGGGGTTTGGGTTGGGTCCAGGGGGTTCGGGGTGGGTCCGGCGGGGTTCGGGGTGGGTCCGGCAGGGTTTGGGGTGGGTCCAGGGGGTTCGGGGTGGGTCCGGCGGGGTTGGGGGTGGGTCCGGCAGGGTTTGGGGTGGGTTAAGCGGGGTTTGAGGTGGGTCCGGCAGGGTTTGGGGTGGGTTAAGCGGGGTTTGAGGTGGGTCCAGGAGGGTTTGGGGTGGGTCCAGGGGGGTTCGGGGTGGGTCCAGCAGGGTTTGGGGTGGGTTAAGCGGGGTTTGGGGTGGGTCCGGCAGGGTTTGGGGTGGGTTAAGCGGGGTTTGAGGTGGGTCCAGGAGGGTTTGGGGTGGGTCCAGCAGGGTTTGGGGAAGTTCAAGGCTCGCTCACAGCTGCTTTAGGACAGCTCTCACTCAGATCAGCTGCTTGTCTGAACAGTTCTTATTCCAGATTTAGGGATGAGATCCCCACCAGCAGTGTCTCAGTGCACTCATGCCAGGAGATTCTGCACCTGCATCACCAGAATTACGGAATTAAGGCTGGACAAGCCCCGTGAGCTCCAGCACTGGAATAATCTGCCCAAGAAGTGCTGGGGGAATCCTGTCCCTGAAGTGTTCAAACAGCACCTGGGGGAGTGCTCAGAGAGGGGGGCACTGCTGGACCTGGCTCCGAGGGGTTGGGGTTGGATTTGACCTCGGGGGATTTTCCAGCTTTAATGATTCTGATTCTCTGGTTCTCCCCTCCTGGCTGCTCCCTGCCACCCTCGGGTGCTGTGGGATGCCAGCTTTGATCTCTGCTTTGCACATCTTCTCATCTTCTCCCTCTTCTCCCGTCTGCCTTCTTTTTCTCCCTCCCCTTGGTGGTGTTTTCTCTCCTCTACCCTTCAATTTTCCCTTCATCTTCCTGTTCCACACCTCAGAAAGCTTTTGTCAGTAAGTGGTGACAGCTCAGGTAACCACTGCGAAATAAAGCTTTGGAAAAACATCTGAACTCTGTCTTAGGGACAGCAAAGAAACTTCTGAGTATTTTAATTTACCCTTAAGCCAGAAATAAAAAAAACCCCAGCAGATGCAAGGGCTGGTGTTTTCTTCATGAGAGGCACAGACCCTGATCCCAGCCCGGACGGGAAATGTGCTCGTGCTGTAGAGGCTCAGCCCCAGAGCCCTCCCCTCTCTGCCCTTGTGATCTGACGGGCCCCGGTGTAAAAACCCCGGGGAGGGAAGAGGATGCTGAGGTGCCCGGCCAGAAATGCGGAATTGCAGCTCCTGCAGGGTCTTCTGTGCATGCTGCAGTGAGGACGTGCCCACACGGGAATTCACTGCACGTCCCTTGGGCTCCGTGATCTCCTCACCTTCACCCACGGCTCTGAGGGGTGTCTGTGGGCACTGAGGGGTGTCTGTGGGCACTGAGGGGTGTCTGTGGGCACTGAGGGGTGTCTGTGGGCACTGAGGGGTGTCTGTGGGCACTGAGGGGTGTCTGTGGGCACTGAGGGATGTCTGTGGGCGCTGAGGGATGTCTGTGGGCACTGAGGGGTGTCTGTGGGCACTGAGGGGTGTCTGTGGGCACTGAGGGGTGTCTGTGGGCACTGAGGGATGTCTGTGGGCTCTGAGTGTTGTCTGTGGGCACTGAGGGATGTCTGTGGGCACTGAGTGGTGTCTGTGGGCACTGAGGGATGTCTGTGGGCACTGAGGGGTGTCTGTGGGCACTGAGGGATGTCTGTGGGCACTGAGGGGTGTCTGTGGGCACTGAGGGGTGTCTGTGGGCACTGAGGGGTGTCTGTGGGCACTGAGGGGTGTTTGCCACACCTGGATGGCATGGGCAGTTCTGTACTGGGATGGGCAGTTCCCAGTTTCCCAGTTCTCACTGGGATGGGCAGTTCTGTACTGGGATGGCAGTTTCCAGTTTCCCAGTTCTGTACTGGGATGGGCAGTTCCCAGTTTCCCAGTTCTCACTGGGATGGGCAGTTCTGTACTGGGATGGCAGTTCCCAGTTTCCCAGTTCTGTACTGGGATGGGCAGTTCCCGGCTCTCTCTGGACAACCCTGCTGAACCCTGGGCCTTCTCCAGAGGCTCGGTGGGGCTGGACGTGCTCGGTGGGGCTGGACGTGCTCTGTCCCGCTGCTGGAAGCGTTAATTAATTAGCGCTAATTGGCGGTGCCGGGGCAGGAGGGGCAGGGCCTCCGAGGCTTGGCCGTTTCTTTCTTCTTTCACTCGGAAATGCAGAAACGCGTGCGATGGATGCGACTTCCAGCAGGACGTTTTCTCAGGCTGGAACTTTTATTCGGGCAATAAATAAATCAATCCCAAAGCGCCGCGGTGAGAGCAGAGCCGCGGTCAGAGCGGCAGAGGCGCCCATTGATGCCTCGCACTTCCCACGGAGCAACAAGAAAACCTTTGGAGTGCCAGAGAGAAGAGAGAATCTCTCCGGTGAGACAATGCACGCTTTTATTTATCCCTCACACTGGCGGGGCTGCTCTCCCCCCTCCAGCAGCCGAGCTCGTTGTGTTTTGTGTCCTCCCGTCAATGCGGGTGTGTCATTTCACTTCCTGGGCAAGAACACCCCAGACTGGAGTCAATGCCTTGTTTTGTGCCTTGTCATTATTTTTATTGCCGTCACACGAGGGTTCTGACCCGCGGTGTCTCTCCGTGTCCCCGGGCACTCCCACGTTTATGAGCTGCACATGAAATTCTCTGTTCCGAGCCTGGCCCCGGGTGCTGCTCGGGGAGCTTTGGAGCAGCTTTGGTGCTCTTTGCTTCCAAACTCTCCCCTGGCGACCTTCCCACCCCCCAGGTTTGGCTGGCACGGCCCCTGCTCACACCAGGCTCCGATTTGTGGTGTTTGTGTGAGAAATGAGCTCCGGGTTCCCCGAGTGTCCCGCGGGGCCGCAGCTGCAGAGCCGCTCTCGCCCTCAGGGCACTCGGGGGAACTTCCCAAGGCGCGTTTCAGCCGCTGCTGCCCGGCTCTCCAGAGGGACAGGGGACACTGAGCCAGAAACTGCTGAGACGTAAAATCCTGCTTCGGAAGCCGCCTGTAAGAGCAAAGACAAATTGTGAGGCTGCCTGGAAAAGCAGGCTGGTTATTGATAAAGAGGCAAGAAGGGGATTCCCAGAAAGTGTGAAGAGACACAGCACAAATCAACCACCCAGTGCCGTGCTGCAGGGGAGGCTAAAAAATCCATTTACAAATTTCTGAGCTGGAAATTGCAGAATTTATGAAGTAACGTGGAATAAATGATGGGTCCCTCTCTGAAGAGAAAGGGAAAGTGCTGGGAAGGATCTGCTGCTGAGGGAGGAAAGTCACTTCTCTCTGCCTCTCCTTTGGAGCTCTAAAAGATGTTTTCTGCTTTTTAACAGCTGTGGGATGAATTATGGCGTCCTGTGTCCAAGATGTGCAGGAGCAATCCAGCCAAGCTCAGGAATTCATGGTGAGGGCACGAGTGACACCCAATTCCCGACTGCTGGGGCTAAAGAGAAGGAAAGAAATCCTAAAGCAAGAATAAAAAAGCAAATGTTAAAAAAAAAAAAAAAAAGGCATTCACTGAAAAGAAGAGTGATTCTGGCAATTGTAAATGCAACTAATAGAACAAGTATTGAGCAAAATAAATTCCTACACGGGGGATAAAGAAAGGGAGACCAGCTCAAACCCACAAGCATGTGCCCAAGTACATAAAGAGCAAATCCCAGCAGAGAAATTTGTTGCCTATTTTTAGCTGAAACTATCAGTGGATAAAGAGTTTGTGTTTGGATTTTATTAAAACCCTTGCAGCCCTGCTCTCAGGATGAATTCAAATTTGTGTTGCTCGGCCAGGCTGCAATGGGGGGAACCCGGGGTGTGAAATGAAATTGGGGTTCCCAATCCCTGAGCCCTGCAGAGGCCCCGGGGACAGAGGGGGCTCAGGGGACAGCAAGGACAAGAGCCTGGGCTCCAGGGAAGGGCACAGCTGCCCAGGAACGGCTGGAGAGGGGAGAAATGGGGACCCAGAGCCTTGGAGCAGCTCCTGCTGAGGTCCCCGGGAAACTCCTGCTCCTTCTCTGGCCTTGAAGGGGAATCCTGCTGTCCCTGAGCACAGCTCTTGGGCATGTCCAGCTTCACCTTCCTCAGCACAGTCACAGTGCAGCAATCCCCCAAATAAATCCCCAAAACAAATCCCCAAATCAAACCCCTAAAGCAATCCCCCAAAGCAAAACCCCAAAACAAACCCCCAAATAAATCTCTCAAAGCAATCCCCCAATCCCAATCCCCAAAGGGGCAGTGATTTGTGATTTCCCTGATCAGGGGTCCCAGTTCTGCTCTCCCACCCCTCCCAGTCCCCCCCAGCCCCATTTGGGGGCTCCTGGGGAGTTTCGGGGTCTCACCCCGCTGTGCTCAGTGCCTGGGCTGAGCTCTTCCCCCGGTCACCCCAAAGCCATTCCCATCCCTGTGTGACCCCACAGTCCTGCACCAGGGAGGGGCTCACCCCACACCCCACAGGGACCACCCCATCCTCCCCAGAGCCCTCCCCAAACCCTTCCCCGGGGCAGGGCAGGGAACGGGGACACCCCAAACCCTTCCCTGGGGCAGAACAGGGACACCCCAAACCCTTCCCTGGGGCAGAACAGGGACACCCCAAACCCTTCCCTGGGGCAGAACAGGGAACGGGGACACCCCAACCCCTCCTGCTGCTCAGCTTGTGGGGTCCCACCCTGTGAGCTGGGACAGCCTCCAGCGGTGCCACCCGAAGTGCCCTGTCCCTGTCCCTGTCCCTGTCCCTGTCCCCGTCCTGCCAGCCAGGGCTGCACGGGCTCCCCAGACACCCCAGGGCTCCCCAGACACCCCAGGGCTCCCCAGGCACCCCAGGGCTCCTCAGACACCCCAGGGCTCCTCAGACACCCCAGGGCTCTCAGACACCCCAGGGCTCCCCAGACCCCCCAGGGCTCCCCAGACACCCCAGGGCTCCCCAGACACCCCAGGGCTCCCAGACACCCCAGGGCTCCCAGACACCCCAGGGCTCCCAGGCACCCCAGGGCTCCTCAGACACCCCAGGGCTCCCCAGGCACCCCAGGGCTCCCCAGGCACCCCAGGGCTCCCAGACACCCCAGGGCTCCCCAGACACCCCAGGGCTCCCCAGACACCCCAGGGCTCCCCGACACCCCAGGGCTCCCCAGACACCCCAGGGCTCCCCAGGCACCCCAGGGCTCCCCAGACACCCCAGGGCTCCCAGACACCCCAGGGCTCCCCAGACACCCCAGGGCTCCCCAGACACCCCAGGGCTCCCCAGACACCCCAGGGCTCCTCAGACACCCCAGGGCTCCCAGACACCCCAGAGCTCCTCAGACACCCCAGGGCTCCCCAGACACCCCAGGGCTCCTCAGACACCCCAGGGCTCCCCAGACACCCCAGGGCTCCTCAGACACCCCAGGGCTCTCAGACACCCCAGGGCTCCCCAGACACCCCAGGGCTCTCAGACACCCCAGGGCTCCCCAGACACCCCAGGGCTCTCAGACACCCCAGGGCTCTCAGACACCCCAGGGCTCCCCAGACACCCCAGGGCTCCCAGACACCCCAGGGCTCCCAGACACCCCAGGGCTCCCCGACACCCCAGGGCTCCCAGACACCCCAGGGCTCCCCAGACACCCCAGGGCTCCCCAGACACCCCAGGGCTCTCAGACACCCCAGGGCTCCCCAGACACCCCAGGGCTCCCCGACACCCCAGGGCTCCCAGACACCCCAGGGCTCCTCAGACACCCCAGGGCTCCTCAGGCACCCCAGGGCTCCCCAGACACCCCAGGGCTCCCAGACACCCCAGGGCTCCCCGACACCCCAGGGCTCCTCAGACACCCCAGGGCTCCTCAGACACCCCAGGGCTCCCCGACACCCCAGGGCTCCTCAGACACCCCAGGGCTCCTCAGACACCCCAGGGCTCCCAGACACCCCAGGGCTCCCAGACAACCCAGGGCTGCCCGCCACCCCCGGGCTCCCCATACACCCCAGGGCTCCCCAGACACCCCAGGGCTCCTCAGACACCCCAGGGCTCCCCGACACCCCAGGGCTCCCAGACACCCCAGGGCTCCCCAGACACCCCAGGGCTCCCCAGACACCCCAGGGCTCCCCAGGCACCCCAGGGCTCCTCAGACACCCCAGGGCTCCCCAGACACCCCAGGGCTCCCCAGACACCCCAGGGCTCCCCAGCCACCCCAGGGCTCCTCAGACACCCCAGGGCTCCCCAGACACCCCAGGGCTCCCCAGACACCCCAGGGCTCCCCAGACACCCCAGGGCTCTCAGACACCCCAGGGCTCCCCAGGCACCCCAGGGCTCCCAGACACCTTCCATGGGCAGCTCAGCCCCAAATCTGCTGAGCCCTCTGTACGTGCCTTGTTTCCTTCAAGTTATAGAAGGTTCTGGACCCGTGTATAGAATCACAGAATATTTAAGAAAGAAGCTCAAGATTCACTGAGTGTCCCCTGGGGATGTAGGAAGGCTGAACAAGAACCCCGGGATCATCCAGCCTTCCAAGGAAATACCCCCGTGGCCACTGGGGCATCTGGCAAAGGCCACTCTTGTTTGGGACCCTCCCAGGGATGGTGACCCCACTGCCCTGGGAGCCTTTTCCAGGTCCTGGCCACTCCTGCAGCAGAGATTTCCTGACCTGTGTCCACCCTGACCTGTGTCCATCCTGTGCCCATCCTGTGTCCACCCTGACCTGTGTCCACCCTGACCTGTGTCCACCCTGACCTGTGTCCACCCTCTGTCCACCCTGACCTGTGTCCACCCTGTGTCCACCCTGACCTGTGTCCACCCTCTGTCCATCCTGTGTCCACCCTGTGTCCACCCTGACCTGTGTCCACTCTGTGTCCATCCTGTGTCCACCCTGTGTCCACCCTGACCTGTGTCCACCCTCTGTCCATCCTGTGTCCACCCTGTGTCCACCCTGACCTGTGTCCACCCTCTGTCCATCCTGTGTCCACCCTGTGTCCACCCTGACCTGTGTCCATCCTGACCTGTGTCCATCCTGTGTCCATCCTGTGTCCACCCTGTGTCCACCCTGACCTGTGTCCACCCTGTGTCCACCCTGTGTCCACCCTGACCTGTGTCCACCCTGTGTCCACCCTGTGTCCACCCTGTGTCCACCCTGACCTGTGTCCACCCTGTGTCCACCCTGTGTCCACCCTGGCCCTCCCCTGGAGCCGAAATTCCATTTCCCTGTTTTCTGGAGCAGCCCAGCCCCAGCCGGCCCTGCTCCCCCTCCAGCCGGGGTGTCCTGAGCAGTTTCCCAGAGCTCTCCCGAGCTCCAGCAGGATCCAGGCTGGCAAGCAGGGGGAACACAGAGATTAAAAGCAGAGGCTCCAAGTCAGAGACGTTTTAAAAATGTGTGTGCTCAAGTAAAGGACTTTCTAATGTTTTAATAACAAATATTACAAGATATTTTTCTCCATGCCCAGTGCCTGCTGAGCCATCGTGCTGAGCCTGTATTTATGGCACTGTAAAGCACAATGAAGGCAGCAGCACCAGGAATACTAATAGCCTCCAGTTTATTACACTAAGGCTGAGTGCTTCATTTTAATTGCATGGAAACATTTAATTTGTTAGATGAGGTGTCATGTAGTTTTCCTCAGGCACCAGTAACTCATATCCACACTGGGACAATCGAACAATCTAAGGGAGGCTTTAAAATTAAATGGATTTTGCTATTTCTTACCTTGTTGGGGCGTGTGGGTGGCCAGGTTCTTGGGCTTTGTAGAGTTAAAATATTTGTGACTCTCTTTTGTAAGACTTGGTTGGGGTAACCCAGCCCAGCCCAGGCACAGAGCATTTTGTGTCTCCCCATCCCTGCACACAAGGATGTTCCTGCCTGCTCCTGGTGCCTGTGAGCAACAGAGCCCCTTGGTGCAGCCAGGGAAACACAGTCTGGGGAGGAAGAGTGGAATTCTGGGCACAGCTCACCATGGGATGAAGGCCCTGTGTGGGGTTTGGGATTTGGGACAGAGTGGATTTCCTGCCCAGGGGCAGCTCTGGGGCTGTGCTGGGGTCTGTGAGCAGGAACTGCCAGGGCTGGATTTGGGGTTTGTGACACAGGGGCTGAGCCTGGAACTGCCAGGGCTTGATTTGGGGTTTGTGACACGGGGACTGAGCCTGGAACTGCCAGGGCTTGATTTGGGGTTTGTGACACGGGGACTGAGCCTGGAACTGCCAGGGCTGGATTTGGGGTTTGTGACACAGGGACTGAGCCTGGAACTGCCAGGGTTTGATTTGGGGTTTGTGACACAGGGGCTGAGCCTGGAACTGCCAGGGCTTGATTTGGGGTTTGTGACACAGGGACTGAGCCTGGAACTGCCAGGGCTTGATTTGGGGTTTGTGACACAGGGACTGAGCCTGGAACTGCCAGGGCTGGATTTGGGGTTTGTGACACAGGGACTGAGCCTGGAACTGCCAGGGCTTGATTTGGGGTTTGTGACACAGGGACTGAGCCTGGAACTGCCAGGGTTTGATTTGGGGTTTGTGACACAGGGACTGAGCCTGGAACTGCCAGGGTTTGATTTGGGGTTTGTGACACAGGGACTGAGCCTGGAACTGCCAGGGTTTGATTTGGGGTTTGTGACACAGGGACTGAGCCTGGAACTGCCAGGGCTTGATTTGGGGTTTGTGACACGGGGACTGAGCCTGGAACTGCCAGGGCTGGAGGGGATTTGGGGTTTGTGACACAGGGACTGAGCCTGGAACTGCCAGGGCTTGATTTGGGGTTTGTGACACAGGGACTGAGCCTGGAACTGCCAGGGTTTGATTTGGGGTTTGTGACACAGGGGCTGAGCCTGGAACTGCCAGGGCTGGATTTGGGGTTTGTGACACAGGGACTGAGCCTGGAACTGCCAGGGTTTGATTTGGGGTTTGTGACACAGGGACTGAGCCTGGAACTGCCAGGGCTGGATTTGGGGTTTGTGACACAGGGACTGAGCCTGGAACTGCCAGGGCTTGATTTGGGGTTTGTGACACAGGGCAGGGAGCTCAGCCTGGGTTTTGCTCTTGCCGAGCTCCCCCAGAGCTGAGGCTGTGCCTGCCCCTGTGTGACCACCCTGGGAGGGGCTGGGGCTGCCTGGGCTCATGGGGGAGGACATTTGGGATGGTGGGTGTGGGATGGGGGATATGGGATGGGGGATGGGGGATATGGGATGGGGGATATGGAATGGGGGATATGGGATGGGGGATATGGGATGGGGGATGGGGGATGTGGGATGGGGGATATGGGATGGGGGATGGGGGATATGGGATGGGGGATGGGGGATATGGGATGGGGGATGTGGGATGGGGGATGGGGGATGGGGGATATGGGATGGGGGATATGGGACTGCTGGATGGTGGGTGTGGGATGAGCCCTGAGCCAGCACAATCTCATGGATCTGTGCCAGGGCTGCTCCTCTCTCCGGGTTTCATTCCCATGTGATCCAGCACGTTGGACTCTGCTGTTCCAAATCCTCCTGAAGGGAGTGAGGAGTGACTGAGGCTCTGTAGGGTCACACACAGGTAACCCTGCCAGAGCTCTGCAAAGGCACCGGGAAGTTCCTTACACTGCAGGAGGCAGCAGTGGCTCTAAAAGATCGGCTGCACTTCAGCTCCCACTTTATGGGCTCAGTGCTGTCATGCCCGTGCTATGGAAGAATAATTCTCCCAGCAGGAATTACTGGGGGAGAGGAACATTATGCAGAAGAGGAGACTCGGCTGTCCTTAATATCCACATGATGGGCTCTGAGACAGCGAGGAGCTGCAATGAGCCAACAGAGCAGTGACACACACGGGGAAGCCACGAGTTAATGACAAATTCCTGGCCAAGCCCCACCAGCCCCAGCTCCTTTAGGGCTTCGGAAAGCCGGGACTGGCAGGGTGGGCAGGGCTGGGTGGGATTTTGGGCAGGAATTGTTCCCTGGCAGGGTGGGCAGGGCTGGGTGGGATCTTGGGCAGGAATTGTTCCCTGGCAGGGTGGGCAGGGCTGGGTGGGATCTTGGGCAGGAATTGTTCCCTGGCAGGGTGGGCAGGGCTGGATGGGATTTGGGGCAGGAATTGTTCCCTGGCAGGGTGGGCAGGGCTGGGTGGGATTTGGGGCAGGAATTGTTCCCTGGCAGGGTGGGCAGGGCTGGCACAGGGTGCCCAGAGCAGCTGTGGCTGCCCCTGGATCCCTGGCAGTGCCCAAGGCCAGGCTGGACACTGGGACAGTGGGAGGTGTCACACCATGGCAGGGGTGGCACTGGGTGGGCTTTGAGGTCCCTCCCAACCCAAACCATTCTGGGATTCTGTTTATGAATCTCACTGTGGCCATCTAATTTCATAACTCTTGATCAATGGTCCAAACTAATTTGTAGTTGTCCTCTTAGCAATTAATGAATTTTAATAGAAGAATAATTTGCCTCTTTATGCCAAAATCAGCATGTTCGGGTGGGGGGTGGGGAGGCTCCTTTTTCTGAGGAAAAGACAAAGGTGCTTTGTGCCTAATTTGAATTTCAGACAAACATTTAACAGATCACTTTGCTTTCCCAAACGCACGGTGCAGGCTCTAAGAGCAGCTAAATTGCTATAAATTAAAGTTAAATGTCAAAAAGGCAAAGATGTGCAGGAATGCAGGAGACAATCTCGGTGCAATTGGGGTTGTTACCGAGCTGCTTTTATCCACTTTGCCTGCATAGAGTTAAGTGCTTTTCCTGGAAAGGGGGACTTTTTTTTTCCTTTCTATTTTTAAGTAAATCCCAACCCCCAGTTCCACTGAAATAGGATTTCATAATTTCTCATTTTCAAATATCATCAGGGAAAGAATTATGATTGTCCACTCATTGTGCTCATCATTTCAGGGGAGTTTTGCAGCCTGCTCGGAGTGAAATGCCATCCTTTGGCTCGAGCAGGTATCAGCCTGCTCAGTAAAAGAGAAATTAAGATGCCATTTCTTCCCGTGCTGAGTCGTTGGCCTCTGTGGGAGGGGAGTAATGAAATCCCTGCTTCTCTTGGCACTTTAAAACAGAAAATATGAGGGGAAATGCAGAGTGAGCTCTGTGAGACAGGTAAGAAGCAGGGATCAGTGTTCCAACAGCTGAGTCTCAGCTAGAACACAACAACTGCAGCAAGGCCAGGCTGCTCTGGAGCTGCCCAGGACCTGTCCCCGTGTCCCCAGAGCACAGGGAGGGGAGTGTGGGGTGGCCAGGACCTGTCCCCGTGTCCCCAGAGCACAGGGAGGGGAGTGCAGGGTGCCCAGGACCTGTCCCCGTGTCCCCAGGGCACAGGGAGGGGAGTGTGGGGTGGCCAGGACCTGTCCCCAATGTCCCCAGAGCACAGGGAGGGGACTGTGGGGTGCCCAGGACCTGTCCCCGTGTCCCCAGAGCACAGGATGGGGAGTGTGGGGTGGCCAGGACCTGTCCCCAATGTCCCCAGAGCACAGGGTACAGAGTGCAGGGTGCCCAGGACCTGTCCCCAATGTCCCCAGAGCACAGGGAGGGGACTGTGGGGTGCCCAGGACCTGTCCCCGTGTCCCCAGAGCACAGGGAGGGGAGTGCAGGGTGGCCAGGACCTGTCCCCAATGTCCCCAGAGCACAGGGAGGGGAGTGCAGGGTGGCCAGGACCTGTCCCCAATGTCCCCAGAGCACAGGGAGGGGAGTGTGGGGTGCCCAGGACCTGTCCCCAATGTCCCCAGAGCACAGGGAGGGGAGTGTGGGGTGCCCAGGACCTGTCCCCGTGTCCCCAGAGCACAGGGTGCAGAGTGCAGGGTGCCCAGGACCTGTCCCCGTGTCCCCAGAGCACAGGATGGGGAGTGCAGGGTGCCCAGGACCTGTCCCCAGTGTCCCCAGGGCACAGGGTGCAGAGTGCAGGGTGCTCAGTGCAGCAGCAGGTTGATTTCTGACCTGTTCATCCATGACATGAAGACTCACAAGTTCAGCAATCACAGGTCTGGGGGTCTGGGAGGCAGAGGAGCTGGGGGAGCTCCCAGGGGGACAGAAACAAAGAGCAGGACCCTGCTGGCTCAGGAGCTGGGCTGGGGGTCCCTGCAGGGCTGTTCTCTCTGCTCTCACACTTTGAACCTTCGTGGTTTTCATTTCAGAATTTCCACTTTTGCTTTTAACTGTTCTTCCAGAAACAAAACCAAATGCTGTTCTCCCTACACACACACACACACATATATATAAATATATGCACTCACACACGTGTGTTACACCTCATAAACCTCCCCGAGAAGCCAGCAGCACGATTGATTGAAAGAGGCAATTTCGGAGCAAGCTGCAAAGCTCTTCCCTGAATCAGTGAGTCATGGTGCCCTATAAAGCACCCACCAAACGTCATCGTGACCCAGTGCTGTTATTCCTGCCCTAAATCTTGCCGGGGAGGGGAGCAGGAGTTTCGGGGGGCAGGAGGGGCTGAGCACAGGGGGAGAGGAGGCTGAGCCTGGCTGGGGGTCAGGACCCCCAGCTCACCCCTCCACATTTCTAGGAACACAACAACTGGGTCTCAGCAGCCTCTGACCCTCAGCTCATCATTCCATGGCTCAGAGAGGAGGAGGAGGAGGAGGAGCTGGGGGAGAGCAGGACCTGCCCCAAACCCCCCAGGCCTGGGCTGATCCCACAGGAAAGGTGGGAATTGTGTCCCTGTGCCCCCTGCTCAGGTGAGACCCCACCTGCAGAGCTGCCCCAGGCCTGGATCCCAAATTCAGGAGGACGTGGAGCTGCTGGAGAGAGTCCAGAGGAGGCCCCGGAGCTGCTGCAGGGCTGGAGCCCCTCTGCTCTGGAGGCAGCCTGGGAGAGCTGGGAATGTTCCCCTGGAGAAGGGAAAATCCCAGGGAATGCTCAGAGTCCCTGCAGGGGCTCCAGGAGAGCTGGAATTGGGGACAAGGCCTGGAGGGACAGGACCCAGGGAATGGCTCCCACTGGGAAAGGGGAGATTGGGCTGGGATCTTGGGAAGGAATTCCTGCCTGGGCTGCAATTCCCAGATTTGCTGTGGCTGCCCCTGGATCCCTGGCAGTGCCCAAGGCCAGGTTGGACATTGGGGACAGGGGGAGGTGTCACACCATGGCAGGGGTGCCATGAGATGAGCTCTGAAGTCCCGACCATCCCAAACCATTCCAGGATTCCCTGGCCCGGACAGGGACAGTGAGGGACAATCAATTCCCATCTCACCCAGCCCCAGGCAGTGGGAATCCATTGCCCCTGTGTGCCCCCCTTGTCCACAGCCACAATTCCCTTTCCTGGGATCCCCATGGGGAACAGCCCAGTCCCAGATTTTATTTCAGGTCCCACCTGGCTGGGCTGGGCTGAGCCCAGGGCAGCCCTGGAGCTCCCTGGGATTCAGTGAAGCCCAGATTTGTGTTCCTGGGTTGCCAGGGGATGCTCTGTGGATGCACTCGATGTTATTGACAGCTGCTGGATCAATTCCTGGGGTCTGGGTAGGGTTTTAGGAGCAGATACAGCAAATCCAGTTGGATTGACACCGAGGATGTGTGGAGATACAGGAGCACAAATGTCACTGGATGAGACACAAGGACACCCGGGACGATGGAAGGGCTGTGATGTGGAAGATGAATAGCATCCAGACAATTTATTCTTTAACTTAATATTTGGTGTCCAGATCCAGTTATTGACTTCTCAGCATGAGGGAGCAGCCTGAGGTGTGTGACGTGAAGGCACTGGTGCTGCTGCCAGTGAAACACGTCTGGGAGCCTGCAGGAATAAAGACTCGAGGAGCACAAGGAATTTAGGAATACAAATAGAATCATTTAAAACATTACTTTCAAGTCTTCTCCTCCCCTGCCCAGCTAAGAGGCTCTACTGGTTTGTTTGTCTTATTTTTGATCAAACTCTGGTTTTGTTGTCAGCGTTGCTGAACGTCTCGAATTTCCTTTGATGGGATTGAAAAGCTGTTTCCAAAAGAAAAAAAAAAAAACACAGAAAAACTTCCCAGTGCTGCATTCTTTTTGTTCTGACTTAATTACACAGTAAACAAAGCAGATTTATTTCTGTGCACACCTGGATTATTTCTGAAGAGCTGTTGAGCATCTGTGAAATGAACAGATTGTCTTCTCTTTTTAAATAAAAGAGCCCAAAGCAGAACAGGGCTGGAGCCAAAGGCAGCAGCTCCAGTGCTCGGCTCCAGGAGCCCGGAGAGGATTTCTGCAGGAGCAGGAAGGGCAGCAGGGACCCTGAGCTGAGCTGGGCTGAGTCTGTGTCCCTGGGCTGGGCTGGGCTGAGTCTGTGTCCATGGGCTGGGCTGGGCTCAGTCTGTGTCCCTGGGCTGGGCTGGGCTGAGTCTGTGTCCATGGGCTGGGCTCAGTCTGTGTCCCTGGGCTGGGCTGGGCTCAGTCTGTGTCCCTCACTGGGCTCAGTCTGTGTCCATGGGCTGGGCTGGGCTCAGTCTGTGTCCATGGGCTGGGCTCAGTCTGTGTCCCTGGGCTGGGCTGGGCTCAGTCTGTGTCCATGGGCTGGGCTCAGTCTGTGTCCATCACTGGGCTGGGCTCAGTCTGTGTCCATGGGCTGGGCTCAGTCTGTGTCCATGGGCTGGGCTGAGTCTCAGTCTGTGTCCATCGCTGGGCTCAGTCTGTGTCCATGGGCTGGGCTGAGTCTCAGTCTGTGTCCCTCACTGGGCTCAGTCTGTGTCCATGGGCTGGGCTGGGCTCAGTCTGTGTCCCTGGGCTGGGCTGGGCTCAGTCTGTGTCCATGGGCTGGGCTGGGCTCAGTCTGTGTCCATGGGCTGGGCTCAGTCTGTGTCCCTGGGCTGGGCTGGGCTCAGTCTGTGTCCCTGGGCTGGGCTGGGCTCAGTCTGTGTCCATGGGCTGGGCTCAGTCTGTGTCCATGGGCTGGGCTGGGCTCAGTCTGTGTCCATGGGCTGGGCTGGGCTCAGTCTGTGTCCATGGGCTGGGCTGGGCTCAGTCTGTGTCCATGGGCTGGGCTCAGTCTGTGTCCATGGGCTGGGCTCAGTCTGTGTCCCTGGGCTGGGCTCAGTCTGTGTCCATCACTGGGCTGGGCTCAGTCTGTGTCCATGGGCTGGGCTCAGTCTGTGTCCCTGGGCTGGGCTCAGTCTGTGTCCCTGGGCTGGGCTGGGCTCAGTCTGTGTCCCTCACTGGGCTCAGTCTGTGTCCATGGGCTGGGCTCAGTCTGTGTCCCTGGGCTGGGCTGGGCTCAGTCTGTGTCCATGGGCTGGGCTGGGCTCAGTCTGTGTCCATGGGCTGGGCTGGGCTCAGTCTGTGTCCATGGGCTGGGCTGGGCTCAGTCTGTGTCCCTGGGCTGGGCTGGGCTCAGTCTGTGTCCCTGGGCTGGGCTGGGCTCAGTCTGTGTCCATCACTGGGCTGGGCTCAGTCTGTGTCCCTGGGCTGGGCTGGGCTCAGTCTGTGTCCCTGGGCTGGGCTCAGTCTGTGTCCCTGGGCTGGGCTGGGCTCAGTCTGTGTCCCTGGGCTGGGCTCAGTCTGTGTCCATGGGCTGGGCTGGGCTCAGTCTGTGTCCCTGGGCTGGGCTCAGTCTGTGTCCCTCACTGGGCTGGGCTCAGTCTGTGTCCATCACTGGGCTGGGCTCAGTCTGTGTCCCTGGGCTGGGCTGGGCTCAGTCTGTGTCCCTCACTGGGCTGGGCTCAGTCTGTGTCCCTGGGCTGGGCTCAGTTTTGTGTCTCGGGGCTTTCAGTGATGCTCAGCAGCGGCTCTGATGCTCTGCGGTTGCTCTGGGGCTGTTCTGCCTCCTGTGCCAGGGCAGCTCCTGCACTGCCCGGAGCTCTGGTGCCACTGCTGTGCCCTGCTGGGAGCCCTTCCTGCACCCAGGGACACCCAGGGACAGCCAGGGACACCCAGGGACACCCAGGGACAGCCAGGGACAGCCAGGGACACCCAGGGACAGGCAGGGACACCCTGGGACACCCAGGGACACCCAGGGACACCCAGGGACAGACAGGGACAGAGAGGGGCACCCAGGGACAGGCAAGGACAGACAGGAACACCCAGGGACACCCAGGGACAGCCAGGGACAGAGAGGGGCACCCAGGGACACCCAGGGACACCCAGGGACACACTGGGACACCCAGGGACACCCAGGGACAGCCAGGGACACCCAGGGACAGCCAGGGACAGAGAGGGGCACCCAGGGACAGCCAGGGACAGCCAGGGACACCCAGGGACACACTGGGACACCCAGGGACACCCAGGGACACCCAGGGACAGCCAGGGCTGAGGCCCCTCTCAGCTGGGGCTCCTCTCCAGGCTGAGCCCCCCCAGCTCCCTCAGCCTTCCCTGGGCACAGGATGAGCCCATGGGCTCCCAGAATTAAAAGGCTTTCTGCTGCCCAGCTCTGCGTTTTCATTAAGCCCGAATGAGTTTAATGCATTCACAGTTTAATACATTGAAGCTGCTCCTTTGGTTGAAATGATCACATTCTCAGGAGCTGCTGTCCAAGGAAGCCACGTGCAGACAGACACAGAGAGCAGCAGAGCAGGAGCTGCAGAGCTCAGTGTCCTCAGGAAGGGACCAGAACAGGGGGTGCTGCTGCCCTGGGCTGTGGGCTTGGACCCGAACTCCACAGTCACATCCCAAACTGCAGAACAGGGACCCCAACCTCCCTGTCCCACCCGTGATCCCAGCAGCGTCCACAGGGATCCACAGAACCGTGGGATGGGCTGGCTGGGATCCCCAGAGCCCCTCCGGAGGCACCCCTGGCACGGCAGGGACGCCCCCCGGTCCCAGGTGCTCCCAGCCCCGGTGCCCAGCCCTGGCAGGCACAGGGGGAACATCCACGGCAAAATCCCCTCCAGCCCCGCAGCGACCCTCATCAAACACAATCAGTGCGCGCTCTGCCCGCTGATGATGGAGCTCATCACAAGAGGATTTACAGCACAGGAGCTCTTCAGGGTGATGGATTTGCCCATCACTGCTTGGGTCAAGTCATTTTTAACTTCTGCACCGGCAAAGGACTCTCCGGAGCTTTATTGTCCCTCCACGCCCGTCAGAGCCGCTGATTGTGTGCAGAAAAGCACTTTAGGTGGGCTGGGGCCGGGTCAGGAGCAGTTTGCTCCTCCACAAAGGCTCTGGTGGGTGCTGCAGGACGAGGCAGAAATGCAGCAAAGAGGAGAAGAGTGAAAGGACGTGAAAGCCCCGGCAGAGCAGCTCGGTGCACACAGGCACAGCGATTGGGGAGCCGGCACATTCCTGCCTGAGTGAGTGACCCGGAACGTCAGCATGACACATCACTATTGTTCCCTCGCAGAATATTTCCTTTGGGAGCAAAATGAGTGAGGAACGAGTTCCCAAATGATTGCTAACAAGGGAAAGAAAAAAAAAAAGAATTGGGGAAGAGGGAATAAAAGGGAGAAAAGAGCCCAGAAAGGCTTCACAGGCTAAGAGCAAATTACTCTGCAATTCAGCGAGCGATTTCATGGACATGCTGCAGGGATAATGCATTCTGAGTGGCTAGAATTTCATTTAATTCCACTTCATTGTTGAGCATCTTTTCCAGTGGTTTTATGACTGAACACTGTGTGCCCATTTTCCCTGTTCCTAATCTGGCTTTCTGACAGTCACGCTGGATATTCTGTGTTCGTGTTTGTTTGTGTGATGCCTCTTATGTCCCGAGACAGAAGCACTGCAAGGAAAATGTTCACAAATGAATCTTAATTTTTCCACCATTGCTGTTTAGGCTGGTGGCTGAAGGTTTTTGTCTCTGTGCACCCAGGCTAAGGCGGGCTGTCAATCACTCATGGATCAATGAATTGATCCATCAATCCATTTTCCCACCTTGCAGAAATCCCTCAGCTGCCTCCAGTGACCGAGGGGACACAGAGCTCGGAGCAGCTCAGCCCGGTGGCATTTGCTCTGCTCCAGGAGGAGCTCTGGGACAGCCCCGGGTGGAAATCTGGGACATCTCTCTGTTTTCTGCAGGTTCCCCATGAAGTCAGGAGAGACCTCAAGTACTCTGAGCAGGTTCCAGAGTTATTGAATGGTTTGGGTTGGAAAGGATCTTAAAAAATCTCTGGTTCTGCCATGGCAGGGACACCTCCACTGTGCCAGTGTCCAGCCTGGCCCTGGGCACTGCCAGGGATCCAGGGGCAGCCACAGCTGCTCTGGGCACCCTGTGCCAGCCCTGCCCACCCTGCCAGGGAACAATTCCTGCCCAAAATCCCACCCAGCCCTGCCCACCCTGCCAGGGAACAATTCCTGCCCAAAATCCCACCCAGCCCTGCCCACCCTGCCAGGGAACAATTCCTGCCCAAAATCCCACCCAGCCCTGCCCACCCTGCCAGGGAACAATTCCTGACCAAAATCCCACCCAGCCCTGCCCACCCTGCCAGGGAACAATTCCTGCCCAAAATCCCACCCAGCCCTGCCCACCCTGCCAGGGAACAATTCCTGACCAAAATCCCACCCAGCCCTGCCCACCCTGCCAGGGAACAATTCCTGCCCAAAATCCCACCCAGCCCTGCCCACCCTGCCAGGGAACAATTCCTGCCCAAAATCCCACCCAGCCCTGCCCACCCTGCCAGGGAACAATTCCTGCCCAAAATCCCACCCAGCCCTGCCCTCTGGCACTGGGAGCCATTCCCTGGGTCCTGTCCCTCCAGGCCCTTGGAAGGAATGTAATTTTCTGGACCAGTCCTGGACCATTTATATTTGCCATAGTGCCACCAGCTGGAAACATCAAATTATTCCATTTTTGTGGCCTTTTTGTTTTATTCTCTTCTCTTTCTGTGGTGGCTGGATCAACCTGGTCTCCTTGGCAATAGCAGCGTGACAGCAAAATTGTCCCAAGTTATTTTTCTCTTGGATTAGTTCCATCCCTGGACAGTCTTTTTCTTACAGAGAAAGACAGGGAGCTTCTTGGAACACGTTCATTCCTATTTGCCTCCCAAAAAGTGATGTCTGGGAACAGAGGTAACCCTGTTGCTGTGGCTGGAGAGCAGCAGAGGCACCACAGGGCCACTGTCCCTGCAGAGTGAGTGGCCAGGGGCAGGACAGGGCTCAGACTGGCTGCAGGACACGTTGTCCGTGCAGTTGGGGATAATTGAGAGTTGTCTTGTGCAGCCCCATCTGCCCGTGGCCGCTGTTCTCTCCTGCTTTATAATTAGCTCGTGCTCTGTGGCAAGGACTGATTTGTCATTCTGCCTTGGTGCCATTTCAGCACTGACACAAAGCACATTTCCATGTAAAACCACTATTTGCAGATCAAGTAAAAGGACAGCCTGACCTAAAATCCCATTTTGGCCCCGTGGTAAAACGAAGGCAACAATTACAAATAAAAGGACAATGGAGGAAGAACAGAGCTGGGAAGATGGCAATTAGCACAAAGGAGAAGCTGTGAAATTCAAAGAGTTCTCTCAGAAAACGAATGAAGGAAGGTCCCAGGAATAAAGAAGTGTAGAGCACGTCAGAGCCACCAGGGATGGCAGCAGTGACATTTGGCTCTGTGGTGCTGCAGGAGAAGAAAGCAATAACCTGTTCTGCAGCCCTCGAGATGTTCCCACCTTCCTCTCCCAGTTTTAAAATTAAAAGAAGGATTATTTGTAATTCATGAATATGATTAAGAATAATTACCAAGGAAGATATTAATACAATGCTAGGAATGAGTTTGTTTAAAAATGATTAGGTCATTTTAGTGCACTTTAAACGTTGGCTCGGGGGGAACGTGCACAGGAATGTAGAAAACCCACACGGATTAACACGAATTTCACTCTGAGTAAATCTATGGCAGGGCCAGGAAGGATTTTAAACAATTTCCAAGTCACCCACAGAGATTTAAGGCCGTGTTAGGGAACAGAGCTGAGGGTCTTGGTAAGAAAACAAAGCACCAGAAATTCCACCAGCAGCAAAGACATCAACGGAGACCCTGGAGAAAACGAGGAGGGAGCTGAAACTGGGAAAGGAGAAACTTGTGCTTCAGTGGGACTGAGATGAGTAGAGCTGGCTGCTGGCAGCTTAAAATGGAGTTTGGGGAAGGATTGGAAGGGTGTCCAAAAAAATATGTGTAAGAAAAACTGCTGGAGATCTGGAGGAAGCACCTTGCACTGAGACTTCCACAATCCAATCTGCTTATAAAAGGAAGTTTATAAAAGAAAAAAAAAAAAAAGAAGATGGAGAGGTGACTAATTTGATTAAGGTGTGTAAGTACTTCCATAGGGAGAAAATTGTGGTTAGCAAAGTAGTCTTTAATCTTGTGGAGAAAGGAATATTTATGAGTGGAAGTGGAATCCTGACATATTCAAATAGAAATAATTTTAACAGAGTGATGGACCAGGTGGAGGCTGTGCCATGGAAAGGGCTGATCTCTCTGCTGCTGGAGGTTTCAGATCAGCACCGAATTTCCTCCTCAAAGGCTCCCTTTTGACTTCAGCCTTTCGATTGTTGCCACCCAGCTAAATTCAGTGACAAACCACAGGAAATGCTCAGAGGTGTCACAGCCTGGCAGCTGCTCCCATGGAGTTTTGGGGTGTCAGGAGTCACAACCAGAGTTTGGGCAGAGCAGAGGAGATGGGAAAATTGGGATTATCCAGCCTTGGGAAGGGAAGGGAAGGGAAGGGAAGGGAAGGGAAGGGAAGGGAAGGGAAGGGAAGGGAAGGGAAGGGAAGGGAAGGGAAGGGAAGGGAAGGGAAGGGAAGGGAAGGGAAGGGAAGGGAAGGGAAGGGAAGGGAAGGGAAGGGAAGGTTTGGGGGTGATTTTATTGCAGCCCTTCAGTCCCTGAACAGGAGCTGCCAGAGAGGCAGAGACACTCTGGGGACAGTGACACAGGGATGGGACAGGGGGGAATTGCTTCAGAGTGACAGAGAGAAGGTTTAGATGAGATTTTGGGCAGGAATTGTTCCCTGGCAGGGTGGGCAGGGCTGGGTGGGATCTTGGGCAGGAATTGTTCCCTGGCAGGGTGGGCAGGGCTGGCACAGGGTGCCCAGAGCAGCTGTGGCTGCCCCTGGATCCCTGGCAGTGCCCAGGGCCAGGCTGGACACTGGGACAGTGGGAGGTGTCACACCATGGCAGGGGTGGCCCTGGGTGGGATTTAGGATCTTTCCAACCCAAATCCTTCTCTGCTGATGACAAACTGCCTCCCAGGCTGCATTCAGAACCCTGGCACTGCTCACCCAGCCCGGCCTTGGTCACCCCTGGGGTTTAGGGGGAGCCCGGGAGGATTTTCCCTCGGGGAAATGGCTGTGCTGGAAGGACACCCAGGACAGAAATTCTGGGTCAGGGTGAGCACAGCTCTGCCCCAGGGGCTGCCACACACCAGGGTGGGGACGTGGAGGTCACAAAGGGGAAAGGCAGGAGTGGAAAACTGTCCCTGCCCAGCTGGCAGAGCTTGGAGGAGATGCCCGAGCAAGGACTCTGTGTGCCCCCTGCACTGCAGGGACAGCCCTGGGCGCTGGGCTGGGCCCTCCCCAGCCCCTGTGTGACCTGAACTGGGCACAGGGACAGCCCAGCTGGGAGCTGGAGCTGGCTGCACCCACCATGTGATGCCATCTCACTGGAGCAGAAAATAGGAACGTGTTGAGCCATCACGTGGGCTCCTGCAAAGATTGAAGTGCTACCAGGGGTTTCTATTTGTGTGCTTCTCATTTCCTAATTATCGTGTTTTCCCTCCAGTCCTTTCAGCAGCAAATAAATAAATAAATAGCTAGATAGATAAATGTTCCCATCCCTGGAATAAGAGCTGGAGCATCTCTTTAGCCCACAGCTCTTCTCTGGGATTCACAAGGCTCGGGCTGGCACCGGTGGCCATGGTTTGAATTAAAGATATGTAGAAGGGAATTTAAAATCACTGGGCCAGATCATCAGCTGCTGCAAGTCAGCGAAGAGCAGCTGAAGCCACCAGGAGCACGATGACTCTGCTGAAGCCGTGAGATCTGACTGTGTGCAGAGGGAGCCACGGCCGGCCCCCCTCACACCTCCCAGCTCTCCCTGTTTGCCGTCCTCTGCAGTGACAGAGGTGAATTTTCATCATCTGGGAGCAGCGGAGTGCAATGAAGTCCGGGCGGATTTCGGAGGATGTGGGAGCTGCAGCTCTGCGGGCACAGCTCGCTCTCCCGGGAGGGGGGATGGCTGGACCCCCGTGCCAGGGGAACGGCAGCTCCCATCCCTCCATCCCTCCATCCCTCCATCCCTCCATCCCTCCATCCCTCCATCCCTCCATCCCTCCCATCCCTCCATCCCTCCATCCCTCCATCCCTCCATCCCTTCATCCCTCCCATCCCTCCCATCCCTCCATCCCTCCATCCCTCCATCCCTCCCATCCCTCCATCCCTCCCATCCCTCCCATCCCTCCATCCCTCCATCCCTCCATCCATCCCTCCATCCCTCCCATCCCTCCATCCCTCCGTCCTCCCATCCCTCCATCCCTCCCATCCCTCCATCCCTCCATCCCTCCATCCCTCCCATCCCTCCCATCCCTCCATCCCTCCCATCCCTCCCATCCCTCCATTCCTCCCATCCCTCCATCCCTCCCATCCCTCCATCCCTCCGTCCTCCCATCCCTCCATCCCTCCCATCCCTCCATCCCTCCATCCCTCCATCCCTCCCATCCCTCCCATCCCTCCATCCCTCCATCCCTCCATCCATCCCTCCATCCCTCCATCCCTCCATCCCTCCCATCCCTCCATCCCTCCATCCCTCCATCCCTCCCATCCCTCCCATCCCTCCATCCCTCCATCCCTCCATCCCTCCATCCCTCCCATCCCTCCCATCCCTCCATCCCTCCCATCCCTCCATCCATCCATCCCTCTATCCCTCCATCCCTCCCATCCCTCCATCCCTCCATCCCTCCATCCCTCCATCCCTCCATCCCTCCCATCCCTCCCATCCCTCCCATCCCTCCATCCCTCCATCCCTCCCATCCCTCCATCCCTCCGTCCCTCCATCCCTCCTGCCGGGAGGGGCCCGGGGTCCCGGGGAGCTGCTCCCGTTCCTCCAGCCCCTGTTTCCGAGTGACCCCATTGCCCAGGGGGAGTGCTGAGCGGGGCACGGCCTATCTGAATTATTACCCAAGCGAGCACTCTCATCCTCAGATTCTGGGAAGTTTTCCAGCTTAATTAACATTACCATTTGTTTTCGCTAAGCCGTGTGTCACTGGCTGTGAGCTCTGACACACACGGCTGTGTGCAGCCCAGGTGGAGCACGGGCCTTCGTGCCCAGCTCTGTTCCTGTGAGTCAGGAGCTGCAGCAGCCTGTCCCCGGACACACGGCCCCACTGAGAGCCAGCCCGCAAACACCCTGTCACAGCCTCTCCTGCACCCAGAGCTGCCCTCATTCCCTCTGCTGCTCATGGGGGCTGCGAAGGCAAGGCAAAACAAGGTGGATTTCAAGTGGCATTCTGTTCCTCTTCTGCTCCCAGACCTGTTTAAATGAACATTTCATACTTATCACGGAATCCCAGAGTGGTTTGGGTTAGAAGGAATTTTAAATCCCATCCAGTGCCATGGCAGGGACACCTCCCACTGTCCCAGTGTCCAGCCTGGCCTTGGGCACTGCCAGGGATCAGCCACAGCTGCTCTGGGCACCCTGTGCCCCCTCCCCACTGCACAGGGATGAACTCTTCATCTTCTTGGGTCTCTCTTCCTTTGGTCACCCTGTGGCCTTGGTGACAATCAGAACTCAAAGGATGCAGAGACAGTGACTGAGTCCACTGCACAAGGGGCTGAGACTGGCCAGGCTGAGAAACAGGGATCCAAAGTGGGATGGGTCACAGTCCTGGAAAATGACACCAAGATTTCATTCCCCATTCCCATTTCCCATTTCCCATTTCCCATATCCCCATTCCCATTTCCCATTCCCATTCCCATTCCCATATCCCCATTCCCATATCCCCATTCCCATATCCCCATTCCCATCCCCATCCCCATTCCCATTCCCATATCCCCATTCCCATATCCCCATTCCCATTCCCATTCCCATTCCCATTCCCATTCCCATTCCCATTCCCCATTCCCATCCCCATTCCCATATCCCCATATCCCCATCCCCATCCCCATTCCCATTCCCATTCCCATATCCCCATTCCCATTCCCCATCCCCAGGCTCTGTGGGGTCTGTGCTGGGCTGGCAGAGCTGCTGCCCCTCCATCCTCTGCTTGGCAACAGGAGGGAAGGTTGGCATGGCAACTCGCTGTGACGTGAAAGGTTGTCAGAAAGGGACTGAGATCAGCTCTTGTCTTGTCCACTGAGAGAGGGACAAGAAGGAACACGGCTTAATTTGAATTCCTAAAGCCCCTGGGGGCTGTGGGTGTTCAGAATTCCTCAGTGGAGGTCGGTGGGGAGGCCAAGCGTGTCCTCCCTGGTGTGTGGGCAGGACAGAGCCCCAGGGCTGGTCTGGGTTCCCCCAGCCCTGAGAGCTGAGCCTGGGCTGGGGCCTTGTCTCTTTGCTGTTTCAGCTTCAGGGGCTCCTCAGGACCTCGAGCTCCTCTCTGTTTGCACGAACTCACAGCAATCTCTGCATTTCCAGTCCCTCCCTGGCTGTGCCACGCTGCTCTCAGAGCCAGCAGCCCCTGCCCTCACACCCTGCCCTGCCCTGCCCTGCCCTGCCCTGCCCTGCTGCCCCTTCCTACCTTGGTTCTTCTGACTCCAATGAACAACTCAGCTTCCCCAGCTTTCCTGGCTGAACTCACCTCATTCCATGGAATCACACTCACAGAATCAGAATCACAGAGTCACA
This sequence comes from Acridotheres tristis, assembly GCA_037013685.1. Lineage (NCBI taxonomy): Eukaryota > Metazoa > Chordata > Aves > Passeriformes > Sturnidae > Acridotheres > Acridotheres tristis. The sequence goes on along the minus strand of CM072888.1, from coordinate 71,828,744 downwards.
GAGTCACAGAATCACAGAGTCACAAAATCACAGAGTCACAGAGTCACAGAGTCACAAAGTCACAAAATCACAGAATCACAGAGTCACAGAGTCACAGAATCACAGAGTCACAGAGTCACAGAGTCACAAAATCACAGAGTCACAGAGTCACAGAGTCACAGAGTCACAAAATCACAGAGTCACAGAGTCACAGAGTCACAAAATCACAGAGTCACAGAATCACAGAGTCACAGAGTCACAGAGTCACAGAATTCACAGTCACAGAATCACAGAGCCACAGAGTCATGGAATAACAAAGTCACAGAGTCACAGAGTCACAGTCACAGAGTCACAGAGTCACACACAGTCATTCACACACAGTCACAGTCAGAGACTCACAGAATGGTTTGGCTTGGAAGGGACCTTAGGGATCACCCAGTTCCCCCCTCTCCATGCCCACCAGGTTAGGAGTTTATGACCCAGGAGCCATCCTTCCTTCCTCATCCTTCCTTCTTTCTCCTTCCCCTCCTACAGGACATCCTGCAGTTACCAGCCTGAGCTACACTGGCTGGCTGCTCTTGGAACTTGAAGTGTTTCCACTTCACAGTTCCAAATTTGGGATGAGAAATGGATCTTTGGAGGGTTCCAGTGGGGCAGGATAAGAGATGACAGCTGAAGGACCTCACCTTTAGTGAATACACACTGATAGATGGGATTCTTTGGGAATTTTTAACTCTTATCCATCAGTTTGAAATCTCTGTGGGCTCTGAACCCATCTTGCCTCTGTCTTCCAGCTAAACGAATTAAACAGCAATTACCCAGAAAAAAAAGGGATCATTTCCCTGCAGCTGCAGAGCACCCTTGGTGTGGGATGCATTCCAAATGAAAACTAAAAAAAAAAATGTGGAAAACGAGTGAGGGACACTCTGGCAACTGAATTGACCCAGCACTGCCTCCCCTGTGCCTCCCTCGTGCCCTGCTCTGCAAGCTGAGCTCTGGTCAAACCTGAACCACCCCCTCAGTCTGGAACACATCCCCAGACTGGGGTTTCCATCTGGGCTCCCCTGCAGCTGCTGTGACACACTCCATGTCTTCCCTTGGTCCATTGTTCCATCTGTTCTTGGTCCCTCTGTGCTCCCCGGGTGAGGCAGACTCTGCTGTGCTGGCTCTGACAGCAGAACTGCCAGAGCTCAGCCTGGCCCCGGGGACACCCGAGGTGCAAGGAACAGAGACCAGACTGGAATGGGATTCCTTAGGACACCCCAAGGAATGGGGCAAGGAGGAGCCTCAGACTGGAAACATCAGAGCAGGAGAAACAGCAAAAATAACCACCAGGAATTGCCACTGGAGGGTTAGACTTTGACAGGCACAAAGCTGGTAGCAGTTGTTTCCAGCAGGACCAAGAGAGGATGAGGATGAGGATGGTGCTTGCTGTGGGGAAGGAGGGCAGAATTCATGGAATGACAGAATTCCTGGAATCACAGAATTCCTGGAATCACAGAATTCCTGGAATCACAGAATGAATCAATGAACTCACTGAATGCTCACAGAGCGACCTTAAAGATCATCCAGTTCCAACCCCTGCCATTCCAATTCATTCTGGAACTTTCCCTGGTTAAAAAAAAAGTAAAACAAAACCCACAAAACCACCAGACAGAATCTCGATCTCCCCACAAAATAAATAATAGAAACAAGCAAACCTCAAACCTTTCGGATCCCAGCACAGAATCTCAGCCTGCTATAAACACTGCTGGATTTAAATATCAAGAATATTCAGTGCATCAACAACAAAATATAATCCATGTTATTTCATCTGACAATGCACACAGGACCAAAATAGAACGGCCTGCTCCATTAAGCTTTGCATCTCCAACTGCACTGAAATTATAATCAACAGCTTCTTCAGGCCAGGGGAGAGCAAACAAAGGCAGGCAGAGGAAAAAGCTGCATGGAGGGTTTGTTTTCTCCCCGTGGCACTCGGAAGGACACAGTGCCACCCATTTCTGTCCCCCTGCACCAGGGGCTGTGCTCAATTCTGGGGGCTTGACCAAACCTCTCCTTCCCCAGCACCACCAGGAGCACCCCCAGAGCTCCTGGGATCCATTTCCCCTTCCCTGCCCCAGGGACACCCAGGACTGAGCCCCCAGAGCTCCCGGGATCCATCCCCTCCTTCCCTGCCCCAGGGACACCCAGGACTGAGCCCCCAGAGCTCCTGGGATCCATTTCCCCTTCCCTATCCCAGGGATCCCCAGGACTGAGCCCCCAGAGCTCCCGGGATCCATTTCCCCTTCCCTGCCCCAGGGACACCCAGGACTGAGCCCCCCGAGCTCCCGGGATCCATCCCCTCCTTCCCTGCCCCAGGGACACCCAGGACTGAGCCCCCAGAGCTCCTGGGATCCATTTCCCCTTCCCTGCCCCAGGAACACCCAGGACTGAGCCCCCCGAGCTCCTGGGATCCATTTCCCCTTCCCTGCCCCAGGGACACCCAGGACTGAGCCCCCAGAGCTCCCGGGATCCATCCCCTCCTTCCCTGCCCCAGGGACACCCAGGACTGAGCCCCCAGAGCTCCCGGGATCCATTTCCCCTTCCCTGCCCCAGGGACACCCAGGACTGAGCCCCCAGAGCTCCCGGGATCCATTTCCCCTTCCCTCCTGTCCCTGGAGTCAGACCAGCCCCAGGCAGAGCCAGGACTGAGCTCCCCAGGGCTCCATCAGCACCAGGAAGGCTCAGACTGGGAGGGGTTAGGACAGACTTAGTGATCTCTGCACACGCTGACATGTCTTGGGTCCCTTTTGGTGCCTTTCCAGTGAGATTTTCCAATGTCACACAGAGTGTTTCCATTTTATTCTATTTTTGTTTTGTTTTTTTTTTTTTACTAGCCAGAAATGGTTGAGTCACCATTTCAAAAGACAAAATTTCGTGGAAAATCAAACCAATGAACCAACAAACACAGAGTTTGCAATGACAATTTTATTAGTTTTTCCTGGCATGATCTCACCCCTGGGATGTAGAAAACAGGAGCTAACTTCTCTGAGCAAGGCAAACCAGGGAAGTTTAGAGAAATCAGTTGCTCCATGCTGCTTCCTTTGGAGCGTGTCTATAATCCCCAAACTCCTTCTGCAGGTTCCCCGGGTTCCCTGCAGCTACAGACTCTGAGTCCTGTTATTACATTTTTTTTTTCATCATTGATTTATGTAAATTAAATGGGAAGAAATACCAGCACTCCAGCCAAAAAGAGAAATGCCTCTTTTACAGGCTTCATATTTCACAGCAAATATTCATCCTTCCCTGTGAGCAACTTCTTCCTCGGCCTCTCACATTATATTTTTACCGATAGCATTAAATGCTGAATGTAGGCAATATCTTTGATATATGGACAATTTCCAGCACACACAGAGCCTTGACAGGACTCTCTTTCCTTTCTTTAGCATCTTGTTCATAAATTACAGCTGCTCCAGGAGGGCTCAGGGCTGGGCCCCGTCCCTGGGGCTCGTGTAGGGAGGTTGAGTTTTCTGCACTGATGCCCTGAGTGCTTCCCTTTCTGGGACAGGGACTGGGGGGACGTGTTGGGATGGATTGATGGATTGATAAATTAATGAATTGGTGAATTAGTGAATTGATGAATTGATGAATTAATGAAATGATGAATTTGTGAATTGATGAATTCACAGGTGTTGGGATGAATTGATGAATTGATTAATTGATTAATTCACAGGCGTTGGGATGGATTGATGAATTGATGAATTAATGAATTGATGAATTAGTGAATTGATGAATTAATGAAATGATGAATTTGTGAATTGATGAATTAATGAAATGATGAATTTGTGAATTGATGAATTCACAGGTGTTGGGATGAATTGATGAATTGATTAATTGATTAATTCACAGGCGTTGGGATGGATTGATGAATTGATGAATTAATGAATTGATGAATTAGTGAATTGATGAATTGATGAATTAATGAAATGATGAATTTGTGAATTGATGAATTCACAGGTGTTGGGATGAATTGATGAATTGATGAATTGATGAATTGATGAATTCACAAGTGTTGGGATGGATTGATGAATTGATGAATTAATGAATTGATGAATTTGTGAATTGATGAATTCACAGGTGTTGGGATGAATTGATGAATTGATGAATTCACACGTGTTTGGATTAACTGATGAATTAATTAATTCACAGGTGTTGGGATGAATTAATGAATTGATGAATTGATGAATTGATGGATTGATTCATTGATTCATTGATTCATTGATTCATTGATTAATTCACAGGTGTTGGGATGGACTGATGAATTGATGAATTTGTGAATTGATGGATTGATGAGTTCACACGTGTTTGGATGAATTGATGAATTAATGAATTCACAGGTATTGGGATGAATCGATGAATTGATGAATCGATGAACTGATGAATCGATGAATTAATGAATTCACAGGTGTTGGGATGAATCGATGAATTGATGAATTGATGAATTCACACGTGTTGGGATGAATCGATGAATTGATGAATCGGTGAATCGATGAATCGATGAGCTGTGAATTTGCAGACTGCTGTAGCTGTGGCACACAGCGGCTCCACCTGAGGACACTCAGGAATGTTCTGGGGTATTTTGCCTTCCAGGGACACCCTGAGCAGCTGCTGCTCTTTGTGCCACCGAGCTGGGATGGCTCCAGCCCAGCCCTGCCTGTCCTGCCCCCCTTTTCCCCACCTACACCCCCTGACAGCCCAGCAAGGTGCCGGGTTGTCTTTGTCCTGCTGCAGGACGAGCAGAGCTGACATCCAGAACCGCAGACCCGGGGCTGCGTCCCTGAGTGACCCCAAAACACTCGGGGACGGGGCTGGGGGTGTCTCCATCACTCCCACAGACCCCAAAACACTCGGGGACGGGGCTGGGGGTGTCTCCATCACTCCCACAGACCCCAAAACACTCGGGGACAGGGCTGGGGGTGTCTCCATCACTCCAACAGACCCCAAAACACTCGGGGACAGGGCTGGGGGGACCCCGGGGTGTCTCCCCTCGAGGCTGGTGCCACCGGAGCCCCGTGCCCCGTCTGCTCCAGCTCCCTGTGAGCTCAGGACACGCCAAGGGCAGAGAGCACAGAGGGGGAGCCTGACCCCCCTGGGGGTGAGAAGGGAGGTGTCCAAGGCGCCACTTCTGGAGGGGAAAAGCACCTGGAAAGAACAGAACTGGGTGAAAGCCGAGGAGGAGAGGGACAGATCAATCGTGAGTTTCCCCCTGCTCCTCCTCTTCCTCATTCTTCTTTTTTTTTTCCTTGGGCTCTTGAGCACCCTGGCCTTGTGGGAGGTGTCCCATGGCAGGGGGACTGAAAGCAGATGAGCTTTAATTCCTTCCTGCCCCATTCAGTGATTCCCTGACTGAAACCCTTCCCCTGGCTCCCAGCAGCAGCAGGGGGGAGATCAGCGATTGCACAGGGTGGCAGCTGGGAACATCTGGAATTGTGAGCCCCGGGGTGGCAGCTGGGAACATCTGGAATTGTGAGCCCCGGGGTGGCAGCTGGGAACATCTGGAATTCTGAGCCCCGGGGTGGCAGCTGGGAACATCTGGAATTCCGTTCTGAAACTCCCAGCCCTGCTGAGCTGCGGCTCTGGGGATGCAAAGCTCTCAGCTGGCTGTGTCCCTCGAGCACCCACAGGGGACAGCCCTCAGCAGTGGTGTCAGGGCTGCCCAGATTCCAGAAAAGGCTCCTGGAAAAGGCTCCATCCCATCCCGGACAGGGGACTCGGCTGCAGCTTCCAGAGGATCATTCCAGAAGACAGCACTACACGTGTTGGTGCTAAATTGTTTAGTGCTGAATTCATCTCACTCTTCATGCATCTGTAGTCATTTTGTGCTGGCTGTAAGCTGCATTTCTGTGCATAATTGTGTATTAACCCCCGGGGCCCGGTACCAACAGAGCTCCTGTCTGAAGCAGACTTGTTAATCTGCTCGCCTTTCTTTGTTTTTCGAGTCACAGGTCAGTGCACAGCTGTTATAAAACATCTGTATAAAATTCCAGCAGCCCCCTCGGTGCTCTCTGGAGTCCTGGGTCCTGCCTGGCTCCTGGATCGTGGTTCTGGAGCTATTATGGGTTGGGATAAATACAATAATGGGTTGGGATAAACACAATGTCAGCACGGACAGCTTTGGCACAGGCTTTCCTGCAGAACAATTGTCTGGTTGCTGTCTCTGAAGCCCTTCCACGGGGCTGCTGCCCTGGATGGCAAAGCTGCCCCAGCCAGCCCAGAGCCCTCCTGGGAGGGTCAAAGCCTCGGGAAAGATGCTGCACGCTGTGGCTGGTGCAGGTGCAGCGATGCTCTCACTCCGAGTGCTGGAGCTGCAGCACACGAGGAGCTTTGCTCTCCTGCCCCAGCCCTGCTGCCATCCCTTCTGCTTCTCCTCCAGGGCCTGCTGCTTTATTTCCAACCTGGGCCTGCACAAGGACCATCCTCTCTGAGAACTCTGCACTTTTCCACCAGAAATGAATTCTTGGCAGCCAAAGGTCTGGGACATGCAGCCCTGAGTGGTGTGATGGAAAAGCTCAGGCTCTTCCCTGGTGTTAGTGAGTCTGTAACACCCCGGGCTTCACAAGCAGCCCCTGCTCCATCCCCTGCCACCCACTGAGGGATTTCCCTGAGCCTGGGACCCCTGAGCTCCGTGCCAGAGCAGGCAGTGCACGACCACAGTCACAGAGCCAGGGAGGTTTGGGCTGGAAGGGACCTTAGGGATAACCATGGCAGGGACCCTCCACTGCCCCAGAGTGTCCCTGGGACATCCCAGGCAGCCAGGACAGCCACAGCTGCTCTGGGCAAAAGCCACAGGTGCCAAGTGGCCCCTGAGTCTGTAACTTGTCCTGGTGCTTTTCATGATGAAAACACGTTTTCAAGTTTCATTTACAGGAAAGGGATCCTGCAGCACAGACCTCCCTTGAGCTGTGGGCTGCCCTTGATGGTCAGAGCGTCCTGGAGTTAACAAATTCAACTCCAAAAGGGCAAATCCAGAGCCTGTCACCGGGGAAATCATTGTCTCTAATTCCCTGACCCTTCTCACAGCTCTGTTGGACGCTTCTGTTTCCCCTCTCTCCTGCAGGCCTCGTGTGCTGGCACCAGCCAGAGACACGAATTCATTCAGAAGAAAAAGACTTTAATTTCATTAGTGCTAAATCCTCGTAGAGGCAAACCCAGCAGACAAAAGAGGAGCTCAGGACTGGGCAGGCAGAGATCAGCCCCGTGGTGACTCGTGGGACTCATGACAACACATCAGAGCACAATAAAATGTCACACCATGAAAAATCCTCATTGTGTGCCCATAAATCCCTGTCCCAGCTCGGGTGTCTCCCCATCTCTGCCCTGCCAAAGGCCCCGAGCTGCTCGGGCTGGCTGAGGCTCCCTGGGCAATGGAGGGAGCACTGTGCACCTGAGGAATGCACCAGGACCCTCCGTGCTGGGGCTGGGGGGATCCCTGGGCCCTGGAGGGACCTGGGGGACATTTCTGTGCATGGGGCTCGAGTGTCCATCAGTGCAGAGGCACGGCCTGGCTCAGGTAAAGCCTGGCTCAGGCACAGCCTGGCTCAGGTACAGCCTGGCTCAGGTACAGCCTGGCTCAGGTACAGCCTGACTCAGGTACAGCCTGGCTCAGGTACAGCCTGGCTCAGGTACAGCCTGGCTCAGGTACAGCCTGGCTCAGGCACAGCCTGAGGAGCAGCACAGAGGGGTCTGCACTCAGTGCCCCGTGAGCTCAGAGCTCCTCTTGTCCTCCAGGAGAACGTGGAGCAGGGAGCTCCTGGAGTGGAGTGTTTGCCATGCTCAGAGCTGTTCCCTGGGCAGTGCCAGGTGTTTGCCATGCTCAGGGCTGTTCCCTGGGCAGTGCCAGGTGTTTGCCATGCTCAGAGCTGTTCCCTGTTCCCTGGGCAGTGCCAGGTGTTTGCCATGCTCAGGGCTGTTCCCTGGGCAGTGCCAGGTGTTTGCCATGCTCAGAGCTGTTCCCTGGGCAGTGCCAGGTGTTTGCCATGCTCAGGGCTGTTCCCTGGGCAGTGCCAGGTGTTTGCCATGCTCAGGGCTGTTCCCTGGGCAGTGCCAGGTGTTTGCCATGCTCAGGGCAGGCTGTGCACAAGGAATACTCTGGGATTGCTGCTCCAGGCACCTGCAGGCAGAGATTCCTCTGCTCCTGCTGCAATCACCCGAGGCTGTGTCACTGGAGAGAAAGCAGGATCAGGCCACGACAGACAAGTTTTTCCTTTGAATGATTTGAGCCTCAATGATTTGAGTGAAAACTGCTTTATTCCATCCCTGTGGAGGGAACAGCTCCAGCTGGGGGCTGGAGGAGACTGCATTTCCACTTCATGGAGAAACCATCCTAAACCATCCAGGCAGCAGCTGGAGCAATTCCCACCTCAGCCCAGATGTTTCCTTGCCCTGCCTGGTCACCCTCAGCTGCCCAGGAACTTCTCCCGTTGTGTTTGGGTGAACATTCCACTGCCCATCTGAAAACCTGCTACAAAAACCTGGAACTCCCCCCTTGTGTTTGGATGGACATTCCAGCTGTGACCTTTCCAGCTGTGACCTTTCCAGCTGTGACCTTTCCAGCTGCTGGGCAGGGCTCCCCAAAACACCCAGAGACAGGCCCAGAGGTCAGAGCCAAACAGAGCTGCTGCTTTTTTATTCCATCCACCAATCCAAAGTGATTTCTTACAGCAGCTTCCCACAGTGGGAAAATCACCTGGTCAGTGTTGAATGGATCATTCTGGAAACCAACCTTGGACCTTCCACAGGGAACTCAGGAGGGATTTTCACCCCATTTAAGTGAGGTGCAGAAAAACTTCAGATTTCTATGGCACAAGAATGAAAATCTCATTCTGTGCCTGGTCTCCATTACATTTGTGAGATGAAGAAGTGACTTCATTGTCATTTCCCTCTCAAGTGACATCTTTGTTTCCTGTGGGCATGGCAGGAGCCCAGTGGGATCTCCAGGCTTTCAGCTGCACTGGGAGCTGACTTTGCTGAAGGATTTTGTCTCTCAAAATGCAAAAGGCTTTTCTTTCCTGCCTGAGCTGAGTGATGCCCTGAGAGAACCAAGGGCTGATTGTGCTGGGGGCAGTTCAGCCAAGGAACAAGGTCAAGGGCCAGAGATGGCAGTGGCCAAAAGCATCCTAAGGAATGTGTCCAGTGACCCAGCAGGGATTATCAAAGGATGTGATTCAGCAGGAGGCTGGGGAACGTGGTAATGAACTCAAAGCATCTTCATTTGGGCTGGAATTCCTGCAGCCAAACGCTGGAATATCTGGGTTTCTTGGAATTACTGGACTGAAGAAAAATTTGGAGCGTCAGTGGTTTTGGCCCAGTTTGCAAGAGAAAGCCAATGTTGGTATTTTCCTGGGGAGGAGAAGGAATTCTCCATTCTGTTCTGCTGAAAGGAGCCTTGACATTTCAGAATGGGAGCAGGGTCCCTCAGTGACAGAAGGGGGGTCTGTAAGCACTGGCAGCGCAGGGTTGGAGCCCAGGCTTGCCCTTCCTCCACTCCTTTTGTTCTCCTGTTTCCAAAAATACAGCCCAGGCTGCAGCTCCCAGGCAGCAGATCTCGTTATCCCTCTGTGCCACAGGCTGAAGAGCTCTCTCACAGATTAGTGCTCCCGAGCAGACAATGATGAATTACCCCTCACCTTCCCTTTCCTCCCAGCGCAGGCAGCACGGGCAGCACAGACAGCACAGCCTCCCACCCTGGGCTGTGTCCCTGTCCCTGTCCCTGTCCCTGTCCCTGCTCCTGTTCCTGTTCCTCTCCCTCTCCTCTCCTCTCCTCTCCTCTCCTCTCCTCTCCTCTCCTCTCCTCTCCTCTCCTCTCCTCTCCTCTCCTCTCCTCTCCTCTCCTCTCCTCTCCTCTCCTCTCCTCTCCTCTCCTCTCCTCTCCTCTCCTCTCCTCTCCTCTCCTCTCCTCTCCTCTCCTCTCCTCTCCCATCCCTGGTTCCTCTCCCATCCCTGGTTCCTCACCATCCCCCCCAAAGGCCCCGGTGGGGTCTGGGATCAGAGGCTGGGGGTCCCAGGGGCTCTGGGGACACTCGGGGCCGTTTGTCCCGTCCATGGCAGCAGGGGCAGGGCCAGCTCAGCACGTCCAGGCTGTGTGTCCAAAGTGCAGGGCTGTGACACTCTCCATCAGTGCTGACCTGCCCGGGGAGCTGCCCAGGGAGGAGGAAGGTCCCTTTCAGTCTGTGCGGGATTGATCTGAGCGAGCAGGACCCGCGGAGGGAGTGGATGGAGGGAAAAGTGGTGTTTTGGAAGGGGCAAGAGGCTGCCCTGTGTGGGGGGCTGTCAGCTCCAACGAGCAGCTCCATTCCCAGGGAGCTGTTTGTGGCTCCTCCTAATTGCTGTGATATTCCTGCCACTGCCACAACGCTCTGGAGCTGCTTCACTTGCTCTGACAAATCAGCTGCCAGAGACGAGAAAACACTGAAGTAAATAATGCAAGCAGTGAAAGGAAGGGTGACCCATCCTGCTCATCTCTCGTCTCTGCTCTCTGCTGGCAGGAAGCCCCAAATGCCACACGGGGACTGGCCCAGCCCGCCAAGAACTGGCCTGGTGAGCTCCAGCTGTAGCCACAGCTGGCTCCTTGCCATGCAGGACATCTCCACGTTAACCCCAGACCCGTGGGGTCATGGCGCTGGAAAAAACCTCCAAGGTCATCGAGTCCAACCTGTGCCTGATCCCCACCTTGTGGAACAGCCCAGGGCACTGAGTGCCACATCCAGGGATGGGCACTCCAACCCTCCCTGGGCATTTCCAATCCCTGACCCCCCCTTTCCATGGAGAAATTCCCAAATTTCCACCCTGAGCCTCCCCTGAGGCCGTTCCCTCTCCCCCTGTCCCTGTTCCCAGACCCCAAATCCCCCCGGCTGTCCCCTCCTGGCAGGGAGTTGTGCAGAGCCACAAGGTCCCCCCTGAGCCTCCTTTTCTCCAGGCTGAGCCCCTTCCCAGCTCCCTCAGGAATTCTCCATTCCCTTCCCAGCTCCCCCAGGAATTCTCCAGCCCTTTCCCAGCTCCACAGTCAGACTGAGCTCTCCCAGCTGTGCACTGTCCCTGTGACACAGGATGTGGTCCAGGGGAAAATAAACTCCTGTTCACTGCCAAAATCTGCTTTGGAATTTATCAATGTTCAAAACAGTTTCTGAAAGTCTAGGGGCTCGTTTTAGGTGTCTAAAGCTTTTTCTCCTCAGTTTGGAAATCCAAACGTGACAAACTCATAGTTGGTGGGGCTCAGTGTCTTAGCCTGAGGATGGATGGATGTCTCCATGAAATGTCCATGGATCGGGGCACTGATGTGTGTGAACAGCAGCAGTGGGCCAGCGGCCCCTTCAGCTTGGCTACTGCTTCAACAACACCACAAAATATTTCCAGTCCGTGGCTGGATAGTTGGGAGACAAAAAAAACAAAACCCAAAACTCCCTTCTTCCCAACACCTGGAGGTGGTTTGATGCCCAAGAGTATCACCCCTTCATCCTCAGAAAGAAACTTCTCAGTCCCCAAACCTTTGAAGAAAATTGCAGAGCCATTTCTTATTATTCAAGAGCGCAGAAGAGATTTGTTCTGTTGATGGAGGAGCTCTCGGGAAGCACCGGGGCTGCAGACTGAGCGGGAGCGAGGCCTTTGAGCTCCCCGCCGCTAATCAGCCTTGCCTGGCACTCTGTGCTCACCGAGGGCATCGTGTGCCAGCTGCTGCCCCCGGCCGCTCCTCTCCCGGCGGGGATCGAGCGCCTTTCCCGAGGCGCCGCTGCAAGGGCAGCGATCTGGTGTCTGCAGAGAGAAATCAGCGCTCGCATGGGCACGGCACGGGGCAGGGGGGATGGCAGGGCACCCCAAACACCCGGGATTCTCTGCAGGGCACCCCAAACACCCGGGATTCTCTGCAGGGCACCCCAAACACCCGGGATTCTTGGCAGGGCACCCCAAACACCCGGGATTCTCTGCAGGGCACCCCAAACACCCGGGATTCCCGGCAGGGCACCCCAAACACCCGGGATTCTCGGAACTGCACCCCAAACACCCGGGATTCCCTGCAGGGCACCCCAAACACCCGGGATTCCCGGCAGGGCACCCCAAACACCCGGGATTCTCGGAACTGCACCCCAAACACCCGGGATTCTCTGCAGGGCACCCCAAACACCCGGGATTCTCAGCAGGGCACCCCAAACACCCGGGATTCCCGGCAGGGCACCCCAAACACCCGGGATTCTCTGCAGGGCACCCCAAACACCCGGGATTCTCGGCAGGGCACCCCAAACACCCGGGATTCTCTGCAGGGCACCCCAAACACCCGGGATTCTCGGAACTGCACCCCAAACACCCGGGATTCTCGGAACTGCACCCCAAACACCCGGGATTCTCTGCAGGGCACCCCAAACACCCGGGATTCTCGGAACTGCACCCCAAACACCCGGGATTCTCAGCAGGGCACCCCAAACACCCGGGATTCTCTGCAGGGCACCCCAAACACCCTGGGATTCTCGGCAGGGCAACCCAAACACCCGGGATTCTCGGAACTGCACCCCAAACACCCGGGATTCTCTGCAGGGCACCCCAAACACCCGGGATTCCCGGCAGGGCACCCCAAATACCCGGGATTCTCGGAACTGCACCCCAAATACCATGGAATTCTCACAATATCATGGAATCCTCACAAACACCATGGAATTCTCACAAATACCATGGGATTCTCACTGTGTCATGAAATCCTCACACTATCATGGAATTCTCACAAACACCATGAAATACTCACAGTATCCATTCCCTTTTTCCTCGAGCACAACCCTGGAGCAGGAGGGATGGCAGTGCACCCCAAACACCGCGGGATTCTCACAACTACCCTGGGATTCTCACAATATCATGGAATTCTCACAGTATCCATTCCCTTCTCCCCCCTCCCCTTTTGGAGCCAAGGGGAGCTGGGGTTGGGAGGTTTGGGAGCCCTTTGGGCAGCAGCTGCCTCCTCCTCCTCTTCTTCCTCGTCCTCCTCCTCAGGCTCCGAGGCTCGGGGCTGCCGTGTCCAGGGAGCACCAGGGCCAGGAGCAGCTCCCATGGTCCCTGCAAGCCCCTGGGGTGCGCTGGGACAGGGCAGCACAGGAGCAGGGATGTGTCCCTGCTGAATCTGGGGGACGTGTCCCCCTCTCCAGGTCAGTTCCTGAGACTGAAATCCTGCCCGTGCCAGCTGCTGGTGACATTTGCAGGAGTCTGAACTCCTCAGCCTCATGGGCAACGAGCTCTGGGCTGCCCAGCCCACACATGGAGACTGCAAATCCCTGCTGGCTCACCTGGTGTCCAGCAGCAAGAGATGCTGGAACATGCCTAGAACATCCCCAGAGCATCCCAGAACATCCCAGAACATCCCTAGAACATCCCAGAGCATCCCAGAACATCCCAGAACATCCCAGAGCATCCCAGAACATCCCAGGCTCCTGGCTGGGCTCAGGGAGAGCCTTTGGAGGAGGATGAAGGCTCCTGGCTGGGCTCTGCCCCCAGCACTTGTTGGACTCTCCACAGGCTGTTCTCTCTCTCTCCAGGGATTTACTCACTGAGGGAATTGCTGGCAGCTCTCTCACCACACTTATTTGTTAAATTAGGCTGAGCCATAAATATTTACCTTCCTTTTTATTGCATCTGAGGAACTCCCAGCTCTCTGTGCAAGTGGGTGTTTGTCCATGAGAGCACAGAACATCCGGGGTGCTCCCAGCTCGCCCCATCCATCCCTGGCTGGCCCAGCTGCCCCCGGGCTCTGGGGCTCAGCTCTCAGTTCAGCAGATGTGCCTGGCAGGGCGGGACTGCGGCTGCAGGTCCCCAGAGCAGGGCTGGAGGTGTCCCCAAAGCCCCAGGGACCAGAGCCAGCCCTGAACTCACTGCTGGAGGAGCTGGAGCTGAGGGGGGACAGGAGCTGTGCCCTGGCACGGCATCACTGATCGCTGGCACCACTGCCCAGGGCTGCTGCACATGGACTCCCAGAGCCGGGAACGGCTGGGTGGGAAGGGACCTTAAATGCCACCCAGTGCCACCCCTGCCATGGCAGGGACACCTCCCCCTGTCCCCAGTGCCCGGCCTGGCCTTGGGCACTGCCAGGGATCCAGGGGCAGCCCCAGCAAATCTGGGAATTGCAGCCCAGGCAGGAATTCCTTCCCAAGATCCCAGCCCAATCTCCCCTTTCCCAGTGGGAGCCATTCCCTGGGTCCTGTCCCTCCAGGCCTTGGCCCCAATTCCAGCTCTCCTGGAGCCCCTGCAGGGACTCTGAGCATTCCCTGGGATTTTCCCTTCTCCAGGGGAACATTCCCAGCTCTCCCAATCTGGATCCAGCCCTGCAGCAGCTCCTGGTCCTCCTGATCTGTCCCTGCCCGGGCTGTGCTCCATGAGCCCATGGCAAAGGCTGTGCAGCTCCAAATTGGCATTTTCCTGAATGCCAGCCCTGAGGGCACCAATGTGGGGCACAAGGAAGGGGATTGTCATGGGGGATTGTTATGGGGGATTGTTATGGGGGATTGTTATGGGGGATTGTTTTGGGGGATTGTTTTGGGGGATTGTCATGGGGGATTGTCATGGGGGATTGTCATGGGGGATTGTTATGGGGGATTGTCATGGGGGATTGTTATGGGGGATTGTTATGGGGGATTGTTATGGGGGATTGTCATGGGGGATTGTCATGGGGGATTGTTTTGGGGGATTGTCATGGGGGATTGTTTTGGGGGATTGTTTTGGGGGATTGTCATGGGGGATTGTTATGGGGGATTGTTATGGGGGATTGTCATGGGGGATTGTTATGGGGGATTGTCATGGGGGATTGTTATGGGGGATTGTCATGGGGGATTGTTATGGGGGATTGTTATGGGGGATTGTTTTGGGGGATTGTTATGGGGGATTGTTATGGGGGATTGTTATGGGGGATTGTTATGGGGGATTGTCATGGGGGATTGTTATGGGGGATTGTCATGGGGGATTGTCATGGGGGATTGTCATGGGGGATTGTTATGGGGGATTGTTATGGGGGATTGTCATGGGGGATTGTTATGGGGGATTGTTTTGGGGGATTGTTTTGGGGGATTGTTTTGGGGGATTGTCATGGGGGATTGTTTTGGGGGATTGTTGCAGGGGCAGGAGAACAAGGGGAGGATTTTTTTTGGAGAAGTTCACTGACGTTGGAACAAATCAGTGCCTGGATGCTCCTTCCCTGCTTTGCAAAGCGATTACTCTGCTTTAGAACCATTTGTTCTCCTTTGATTTGTCTCCAGCCTTGCTTTGGGGGGGAATTTTATGGAATTTTACTGCCTCATATAACACTTATCGCTGGCAATCAATATTGATTTTAACATAATGTTTTGTTTTAAGACTCCTTTTGTTGTTTTGCATTCATTCTGCATGTTAATAAGGTTTGTGAAATCCATGATATTTTCTCCTTTCGTGAAATCTTATTGGGATAATTACCCTGCTCTGCTGACAGATCGTTGTGCCTGAATTATATAAAGAACACCGCTGTTATCTGCTTTCCTTTCATCTCTTGAGGGATGCTTTCCCACCTTGATGTGCGGGGTGTGTGTGAATGCAGAGTAAATACCAAAAACTCTTCCTGTGTAATTTATTTATTCCGTTCCTCCTGGAAAAGAAACTCCCAAACGCCACCCAGAGTTCCCAGTAGTGTGACCTTTGCTGTAAATGGGAAATGCAGCAAGAGAGAAGGGGAAATGGGCAAGGGGAGGCAGCCAGGGGTGTGATCCATACCCAGGGGGGTGTGATCCATACCCAGATGTGTGATCTACTGCCAGATGTGTGATCCACTGCCAGATGTGTGATCCATACCCAGATGTGTGATCCATACCCAGATGTGTGATCCATACCCAGGGCTCACAGCCCTGCCCTGGCACACACAGAGCTCACAGCTCTGCCCTGCCCTGGCACACTCAGAGCTCACAGCCCTGCCCTGGCACACTCAGAGCTCACAGCCCTGCCCTGGCACACACAGAGCTCACAGCCCTGCCCTGGCACACACAGAGCTCACAGCTCTGCCCTGCCCTGGCACACACAGAGCTCACAGCCCTGCCCTGGCACACTCAGAGCTCACAGCTCTGCCCTGGCACACTCAGAGCTCACAGCTCTGCCCTGCCCTGGCACACACAGAGCTCACAGCCCTGCCCTGGCACACACAGAGCTCACAGCCCTGCCCTGGCACACACAGAGCTCACAGCCCTGCCCTGGCACACACAGAGCTCACAGCTCTGCCCTGGCACACACAGAGCTCACAGCCCTGCCCTGGCACACACAGAGCTCACAGCCCTGCCCTGCCCTGGCACACACAGAGCTCACAGCCCTGCCCTGGCACACACAGAGCTCACAGCCCTGCCCTGGCACACTCAGAGCTCACAGCCCTGCCCTGGCACACACAGAGCTCACAGCTCTGCCCTGGCACACACAGAGCTCACAGCCCTGCCCTGGCACACACAGAGCTCACAGCCCTGCCCTGGCACACACAGAGCTCACAGCCCTGCCCTGGCACACTCAGAGCTCACAGCCCTGCCCTGCACACACAGAGCTCACAGCCCTGCCCTGGCACACACAGAGCTCACAGCTCTGCCCTGGCACACACAGAGCTCACAGCCCTGCCCTGCACACACAGAGCTCACAGCCCTGCCCTGCACACACAGAGCTCACAGCCCTGCCCTGCCCTGGCACACACAGAGCTCACAGCCCTGCCCTGGCACACACAGAGCTCACAGCTCTGCCCTGCCCTGCACACACAGAGCTCACAGCCCTGCCCTGGCACACACAGAGCTCACAGCCCTGCCCTGGCACACTCAGAGCTCACAGCCCTGCCCTGCCCTGGCACACACAGAGCTCACAGCCCTGCCCTGGCACACACAGAGCTCACAGCCCTGCCCTGCACACACAGAGCTCACAGCCCTGCCCTGGCACACACAGAGCTCACAGCCCTGCCCTGGCACACACAGAGCTCACAGCCCTGCCCTGCCCTGCACACACAGAGCTCACAGCCCTGCCCTGGCACACACAGAGCTCACAGCCCTGCCCTGGCACACACAGAGCTCACAGCCCTGCCCTGGCACACACAGAGCTCACAGCTCTGCCCTGCCCTGGCACACTCAGAGCTCACAGCCCTGCCCTGGCACACACAGAGCTCACAGCCCTGCCCTGGCACACACAGAGCTCACAGCTCTGCCCTGGCACACACAGAGCTCACAGCCCTGCCCTGGCACACACAGAGCTCACAGCTCTGCCCTGGCACACACAGAGCTCACAGCCCTGCCCTGCCCTGGCACACACAGAGCTCACAGCCCTGCCCTGGCACACACAGAGCTCACAGCTCTGCCCTGGCACACACAGAGCTCACAGCCCTGCTCTGACTCACTTTTCCCCCAGGCTGTTGTTGCACACAGCTCAGAATTCTCCACCACATAAATAAATGACCTCCAAACACTGTGCCCTGCTGTTTTTCACACCTCAGAGACCTCTGGGCAGGTGTTTAGGAGTGAGTTCAAGGCCCTGGGGGACGATTTGTTTGCACACATGACAAGATGCTTTATGGAAGAACAGAGGCCATTTGGTGCTGGTGTTTTATTTGGTTTTATTTTGGTTTCCCTCTGGACCTCTTGGGTTCCCTTGCCCTCCACACCCTCATGAGCCAGGCAAGGTGAGAGGGACAGAAAGGTTTTTAAACCTCCTGATCTACTCCCCTGACGAGGCCTGCAGGGTCTGTGTGGAGCGACTGAAAACTCCCCATTAATGGGAATTCCTTACCTTTCCTGCCCCAAATCCCTGCAGGGAGGAAACATCTGAACCTCCTCAGAAACGTGACTTTTACCCTCTCAGTGTCTCCAGAGGTGCTGGAGATGATGCATTTTCAAGGCCAGGTTGGACAGGGCTTGGAGCCAGGTGGAATTCAAAGGTTCCTTCCAGACCAAACCATTCTGGGACTCTGCCATTCCCTATTATTTACAACATAAATTGCTCACCTCTTCCTGATTTTATGGTTGATAAAGATGTGAGATGTCCCTGCTCAGTGTAAATTTGCACTGCTGGAAATGGTGGGATGGGGCTGTAACTGCTGCCCTGTGGCTCATCCCTGGGTGCAGGGGGGGATAATGGGAATAACCTGACCCAGAGAGCCTGGGGGTGGCCGCTGGTCCTGGCAAAGCCCAGAGCAGCCTGAGCTGAGCTCATGGCACCTGCACTGTCCTGCAGCTCAGGGACAGCTCAGTGCTGCTCCCAGAACCCATCAGCACTAATTAATTAATTACAGCAGGCCCACGGTGAGAGCTCTGCTCCCGATCCACCTGCACCTCAGCCATTAGTTATAACTCAATTAATTCATGCTCATTTGTGTGCCCACCTGTCCTGTCTCTGGTGCTGCACTCCCAGCTCGGGGTGGGATCAGAGCTCTGGGAATGCTGAGCTCAGCAGGAGCTTCCCCAGCTGCCCGTGCTGTGTGACCTGCCTGCAGCCTCCCCACGGGCAGGACTTTCCTGGACACATCATTTCCCTGCCCCGAATGTTGACGAGGGGCTGCTTTCAATTATTTCTTTCCTTCACACTCCGTATTTCCAGCTGCCTCCGATGAGCAATTCATCTACTCTATCAAATGACTTACCAAGACAGATTTCACATACAAGGCAAATAGATTTTGCCTGCCCTCATGATTTCACAGCACAGTTTTTTATAATTCTGCTTCCAGTGCCTTATTGCCAGCAAAGCTCTCCCCACAGCAGAGCTTTCCATCTGTGCAAGGTGCATGGAAAATGCCGCTGGGTAAGAAAAGCAGTGGTTAATGTTATTTTGCCCTGACTCTTGTGGCACAGCATTTCCCATGTTGTTTGAAATACAGAACAGGGTCAGGAAAATATTGGGGCTCCTGCACTGAGCTGCAGCATCACGCAGCTAAGGAGCCCTGCCCTGCTGTGCAAACCTGGAGCAGCTGCACACGCTGGGACCTACCCGAGCAAGGGCACTCACCAAGCCCAGCCACGCCAGCAGAATTCTGGAAAAGCTCCTTTCCCCACGTGTTTGCACTCTAGGGATTGTTGGTACCAATTCAACAGAGACTCGTGGGGAAATGGAGGGATTTGGTGCAATGAATAATCGGCAAGGGGCCGCTCAGCTTTTGTTCCTCAGCCACACGGAGGGGATGAAGGAGTGAGGGCTTGGCAGGGCTGGGTGGGCACAGGCACAGCCAGAGCCAGGAGAGCCCTCAGCAAAATCCATCTGCAGCTCAGTGAGGCAGCAAGGGAGAGTTCACGGGGAGTTTATCACGGAACTGCTGAGGGTTAATGGCCAGCAGAGCAGATTGAGCTGTGGGATTACTAAATAATGAACTTTTCTCTCCAATAAATTTGTCCCTGACTTATAAAAAATCGATAACCTGCTACACTTCGGACAATTTTTTCTTCTTTTGTTGAGGGAGGAAGCTGGGCCAGAGTCATTTTTAAACTACTCTTTCATATACATAAAAATATATTTTACCCCGACCATTTATACGGAAGCTCTGATGTGCCACATTTATTGCAGCTTCATCACCCAGATAGATTTTTATGTGGGCGCCCGGCTATTGCTTTGTTTAATCATTGCTTTCTCTTCCCTCCCCAGCCCCTCTCCTCCTTCCCTTCGGTGTTTTTTATGGCGCTGTCAGCAGTGCAGGTCTGCAGGAGCCTCTCACGGGGTGTGGGGTGGCAGCAAGGTCAGGTCAGCGGGGACCCAGCCAGGAACATTCTCACTTCCCAGCGCCGAGGGGAGAAGGTGAAATCATGCTGAGCTCGCACAAACCGGCACCATTTCGGCTCCAGGAAGAGGGAGGGCTTTTTCAATTTTGTTTTGTTTTGTTCCTGAGGGTAGAGGGGCTGGCTGCAGTTCCTGCCTGGGGGACAGCCTTGCACTGGGACGTGGGCTGGGCTCAGAATGGGATTTGTCTGCTGCCTCCAGCCCCGCAGAGGTGCTCACACAGCCCGGGCTCCCTTTGCTCCCAGGGCCAGGGAGGTGAAAAGGATTCCTGAAAAGAGCCCGGGAATGAGGACAGGGAATACAAAGCTGGTTTTGGGAGGACTCGGGCTAAAGAGCTTCAAAAGGAGAAATCTCTTTACCTTTAGGACTTTTGGAAATAAAAAGAGTACACAAAGCTCTTTTTTGGGGGGACTTTGGTTGTTGAGTTTTTCACATAAAGAATCTGTTTGTTTTTTGGTTCTTTGGGCAGACTTGGGACTTGTTTCACGTTTTGAACTTGAGTCTGCATCACCCAAGAGCTGGAGTGGATCCTGGCATGTTTTAGAGAGGAATAAGGCACATGATATCTTTACCTAAAGGAGACACCTGATCATCAATCAAATTAATTTAACAATCCTCAACATTTGCAGAGCAGGGTGTGTCGTGGTTAAGCCAGGCTGAGAGCAGATGTGAGGCCAGGGACGTTTTCACTCTTTGCAGGTCCAGCCCCAGCTCCTGGGGGATGCTCAGCTGGGTTGGGGAACACGTTCCCCCTTTCCCAGGGCACAGCTGTGTGCTGGTGGAAGTCTTTGCCAGCCCTCCAACTTGTTTTAAAGAAAAAGCAGATCAGCACAGCTGTGTGTCACAGGAGCTGACTGGCAGCCTTTAAATCTCCTCCAACAGCACCCAGGGAGCTGAGCTTAAATGGCACAAAAAGCCAAGATTTGTGGCCCTTGCAAGACTTGTGATTTATTGCCCAGAGACACAGAAAAAGACTTTTTTTCATCCCACCCCTTATTAAGCTCCTCCATTGACTGCTCGTTAAATTTTGCCTGGGAATTGCTCCGAATAAACATTTAAATCTCCACCAGAATATTGAGTCACTTCTTTCCAAGAAGCACAAATAAAGCAGCTCAGGTCTGTGTGCAGTCACAGCGTGTTTGTGCTCCGAGCCGGGGCCGCTGGACTCGGAGATGTCGGTTTGGGATCAGCCCCCCGAGCTGCTGCCAAGGGGAGGGGACAGTGACGGCCGGGGAGTGACACGGCAGGGCAGGGCTGCCAGGGAGGGGCCGGTGGCTCCTGGTCTCTGTTCATCGATGGAGGGACAAAGGGCCAGAGAGCCCCAGGGCTGGGGGCTGTGGAGAGATGGGATTTGGTGTTTGCAGATCCCACTCCAGACATCCCCCAGTTCTGCTCTTCTGCCTCCACCAAACAGCTCCACTCCCACCAAAGACATCCCATTACCATTCCCATCAGAGATCCCAATCCCACCAAAGACATCCCATTACCATTCCCACCAAAGACATCCCATTACCATTCCCATCAGAGATCCCAATCCCACCAAAGACATCCCAGTCCTACCAAAGACATCCCAATCCCACCAAAGACATCCCATTACCATTCTCATGAAAGACATCCCATTCCTGTAAAAGAGATCCCATTCCCATCATTTATCCCATTCCCATCATTTATCCCATTCCCATCATTTATCCCATTCCCATCAGAGATCCCATTCCCATCAGTGATCCCATTCCCATCATTTATCCCATTCCCAGCAGTGATCCCATTCCCATCAGTGATCCCATTCCCATCAGTGATCCCATTCCCATCAGAGATCCCATTCCCATCAGTGATCCCATTCCCATCATTTATCCCATTCCCATCATTTATCCCATTCCCATCAGTGATCCCATTCCCATCATTTATCCCATTCCCATCAGTGATCCCATTCCCAGCAGTGATCCCATTCCCATCAGTGATCCCATTCCCAGCAGTGATCCCATTCCCAGCAGTGATCCCATTCCCATCATTTATCCCATTCCCATGGCAGCCCAAGGCTTCCTCCCAGAGCCTGCACAGAGTTTGCAGCAGGACACACGGACACAGCACAGACAGACAGACAGACACACACCCTGCGGGATATGAAATAGATACCATATATTATATATATATACACTATATATAGTATCTGTATATACAATATATAGTATCTATATTACATACTATATGCTATATAATATATAAATCATATATCATACATCATACATGATATCTTATATATTAATTATGTAATATTATATAATCGATAATAATTATAATAGTAATTATAAATATGAATATATTAGATATATAAATATATTTAAATTAGAAATAATTATATATAACAATTTAATAATAATTAAAATAATTATATATTAATTAGATCTTATATAGTATATACTCTACAGTATATATTATATTATAGTATATAGTATATAATATATATAATGTATTATATATTATATATACCATGTATACAATACCATGGATTCCATGTACAAGATATATTATATATTATATATTATATATTATATATTATATATTATATATTATATATTATATATTATATATTCCATGTATACAATACCATGGATTCCATGTACATGGTATATTTATATATATTATATGTTATATATACCATGCATACAATACCATGGATTATAATGGAGCAACTTTTATTCCTGGAAACCCCGGCCCAGCTGCCCCTGCAGGGCTGGAGTGCCCGTCCCTGGGGGATTTCTGAGCCCTGTCCATGTGGCACTTGGGGACAGGATGGTTTCAGAGCCCTGTCCATGTGGCCCCTGGGGACAGGGTGGTTTCAGAGCCCTGTCCATGTGGCCCCTGGGGACAGGGTGGTTTCAGAGCCCTGTGCATGTGGCACTTGGGGACAGGGTGGTTTCAGTGCCCTGTCCATGTGGCACTTGGGGACAGGGTGGTTTCAGAGCCCTGTCCATGTGACATTTGGGGACAGGGTGGTTTCAGAGCCCTGTCCATGTGACACTTGGGGACAGGGTGGTTTCAGTGCCCTGTCCATGTGGCCCCTGGGGACAGGGTGGTTTCAGAGCCCTGTCCATGTGACATTTGGGGACAGGGTGGTTTCAGTGCCCTGTCCATGTGACATTTGGGGACAGGGTGGTTTCAGAGCCCTGTCCATGTGGCCCCTGGGGACAGGGTGGTTTCAGAGCCCTGTGCATGTGGCTCTTGGGGACAGGGTGGTTTCAGAGCCCTGTCCATGTGGCTCTTGGGGACAGGGTGGTTTCAGAGCCCTGTCCATGTGGCACTTGGGGACAGGATGGTTTCAGAGCCCTGTCCATGTGGCACTTGGGGACAGGATGGTTTCAGAGCCCTGTCCATGTGACACTTGGGGACAGGATGGTTTCAGAGCCCTGTCCATGTGGCATTTGGGGACAGGGTGGTTTCAGAGCCCTGTCCATGTGGCTCTTGGGGACAGGATGGTTTCAGTGCCCTGTCCATGTGGCACTTGGGGACAGGATGGTTTCAGAGCCCTGTCCATGTGGCCCCTGGGGACAGGGTGGTTTCAGAGCCCTGTCCATGTGGCACTTGGGGACAGGGTGGTTTCAGAGCCCTGTCCATGTGACATTTGGGGACAGGGTGGTTTCAGTGCCCTGTCCATGTGACATTTGGGGACAGGGTGGTTTCAGAGCCCTGTGCATGTGGCCCCTGGGGACAGGGTGGTTTCAGTGCCCTGTCCATGTGGCTCTTGGGGACAGGGTGGTTTCAGTGCCCTGTCCATGTGGCTCTTGGGGACAGGGTGGTTTCAGAGCCCTGTCCATGTGGCTCTTGGGGACAGGGCAGTGCTGGCAGTGCTGGCAGTGCTGGGGATGGCTGGGCTGGATGGGCTCCGGGGCATTTCCCAACAGGAACCATTCTGTGTTTCTGTGACTGCAGAGCTGCTGGAGGAGGAGGCAGCGATGGGGGGTGAGGGACACTCCCAGCAGTGCCCCTGTCCTGGCTGAGGGTTCCCTGGGCAGGGAGCAGCGACCTGGGCACCTTTGGGTCTGCCTGGGACACTGGGAGCTGTCCGGCCATGGCAGGGCTGGAACTGACAGGGCTTTAGGGTCCCTTCCACCCCAAACAATGAATGCTGTAATCCCATGGAGGGGCTTTAGGGTCCCTTCCACCCCAAACAATGCTGTAATGCCATTGATGGGCTTTAGGGTCCCTTCCATCCCAAACACTGAATGCTGTAATCCCATGGAGGGGCTTTAGGGTCCCTTCCACCCCAAACACTGAATGCTGTAATCCCATGGAGGGGCTTTAGGGTCCCTTCCACCCCAAACAATGAATGCTGTAATCCCATGGAGGGGCTTTAGGGTCCCTTCCATCCCAAACAATGAATGCTGTAATCCCATGGATGGGACAATGCTGTAATGCCATTGATGGGCTTTAGGGTCCCTTCCATCCCAAACACTGAATGCTGTAATCCCATGGAGGGGCTTTAGGGTCCCTTCCATCCCAAACAATGCTGTAATCCCATGGATGGGACAATGCTGTAATCCCATGGAGGGGCTTTAGGGTCCCTTCCATCCCAAACAATGCTGAAATGCCAGGGTGGTTCTCTGGCTCTCCAGAGCAGCCTGGTACTGCTGCAAAACCAAGAGTGAAACAAGAGAGAGGAGCCACACGACAGCAGAAATGTCCTGACAATGGCAACTGCAGAGATGTGCACCGTGGGCAGCGCTTGCACCCACAGCCTTGGGAGAGATTTTAGCTCATGAAGTGTCTGAAAACCCCTCAAAGGGTCTCAAAGTCCTGTGTCACGGCTGGAAATGGAGAGGCTTTTCCTCCTCCTGGTCCAGCAGGGCTGTGCTGGGCACTGACCAACACGAGGGGTCTGAACTCCAGAGTGGGGGCACATCCCAGCATTTCTGGGGGTGCAAACGGCAGGGGCAGGGCAGGAATTGGCTGCTCGCACCAGAACTCACAGCTCTATTTGTGGGATTTCTAGTGGACAATCTAGAAAGTTCCGTGACAAAACCTCGATTGTTTTTTGATCATCATTTGCTGCTGTCAACAGGCTGGCTCCGTGTGGGTGGGTGTTACAGAAAGGACAAAAATCACTCTGCTCTCCACACAGTTTTTCCCCGTTTGTGATTTTCCCTGGTTTATTTTAGTTTGCTTTTGACATATCAGTCCTAGTTTACAGGAAAAAAAAAAATCACAGAAAAATAAAAATTTCCACCTTTCCGTGACGTTTTTTTGGCTGAGAGCAGGGCTGCAGTGCTGGGCTGGGACTGGCTGCAGAGGGAAAACTCCATCCTCCTGTTCCCAGGGCTGAACAAGGCACAGGCACCTCTGCCCAGCCCAGCACACTCACAGAGATCTCCTGTTCTCACCTGCCTGGCTGAGGATGAGCTCCAGGAGATTTCCTGCGTTTGAAACAATTCTGCACTTTGGTCCTTATGAGCAGCCTGGCCTGGAAGGGATTTATGGACCAAAGATCCCTGAGGAAATCCTTCAGGAACCTGCTCCAGGTTTCTGGGGCACTTCCAAACAGGATTTCCACGTCAGCACCTTTAAATTCCAGACAGGCTCTTGAGGAAGGGAGTGATTTGCATTTCCACTCATGGCTGATCATAGATGGAACGAGCTGAACAGAAGATGCTGAATGAAGATCATGGAATGGTTTGGGTTGGGAGGGATCCCAAATCCCCTCCAGGGCCACCCCTGCCATGGTGTGACACCTCCCACTGTCCCAGTGTCCAGCCTGGCCTTGGTCACTGCCAGGGATCCAGGGGCAGCCACAGCAAATCTGGGCACCCTGTGCCAGCCCTGCCCACCCTGCCAGGGAACAATTCCTGCCCAAAATC
This sequence comes from Acridotheres tristis, assembly GCA_037013685.1. Lineage (NCBI taxonomy): Eukaryota > Metazoa > Chordata > Aves > Passeriformes > Sturnidae > Acridotheres > Acridotheres tristis. The sequence continues at coordinate 71,803,164 of CM072888.1, read as the reverse complement.
CCACCCAGCCCTGCCCACCCTGCCAGGGAACAATTCCTGCCCAAGATCCCATCTAGCCCTGCCCACCCTGCCAGGGAACAATTCCTGCCCAAAATCCCACCCAGCCCTGCCCACCCTGCCAGGGAACAATTCCTGCCCAAGATCCCACCCAGCCCTGCCCACCCTGCCAGGGAACAATTCCTGCCCAAGATCCCACCCAGCCCTGCCCACCCTGCCAGGGAACAATTCCTGCCCAAAATCCCACCCAGCCCTGCCCACCCTGCCAGGGAACAATTCCTGCCCAAGATCCCATCTAGCCCTGCCCACCCTGCCAGGGAACAATTCCTGCCCAAAATCCCACCCAGCCCTGCCCACCCTGCCAGGGAACAATTCCTGCCCAAAATCCCACCCAGCCCTGCCCACCCTGCCAGGGAACAATTCCTGCCCAAAATCCCACCCAGCCCTGCCCACCCTGCCAGGGAACAATTCCTGCCCAAGATCCCATCTAGCCCTGCCCACCCTGCCAGGGAACAATTCCTGCCCAAAATCCCACCCAGCCCTGCCCACCCTGCCAGGGAACAATTCCTGCCCAAAATCCCACCCAGCCCTGCCCTCTGGCACTGGGAGCCATTCCCTGTGCCCTGGCACGATGAGGTGACAGAGGGTGGCCTGGAAAGGAATGAAGCTGGAGAGGAGTTTCAGGGGCTCATGGAAAATGAGGGCAGGGTGATCCACACCCACCTCATTTCGGGGAAGATGCTCTCCAGCTCCCAGAGATGGATTTCCCACCCTTTCCCCAAGACTTTACTCTCAACTTTGTCTACTCCAAACCCTGAAATAAAGAAATGTTTTCCTGCACGCTTTTCCAGGAACACTTCCTGCCTCTGGAACCTCTGGCTCCAGCTCAGCCAGGAGATGTGAGCAGCTCAGATTCCTGATTCCTGGAACCAGATTCTGGGATTTCCAGCCCCTGCTCCTCCTGTTGGACTGGATGGAGGAGCAAAGGGGAAATGCAAACTGGGGAGGAGGAGGGAAGCTGTGGAGCATCTCCAGAGCTCAAAACCGATTTTAAAACTGTTTGGGTTTGAGTTCTGGGCACCCATTCAGGATGGCTCTGCTCCTGTTTGGATGGGGTGGCCCCTGTGTTTGTTGGGATCAGTGCACTAATGAAGGCTTGAAGGGAGAACAAACGCTGGGAAAGCCTTTTATGCATCTAATGACACTTAATTTCCATAGTAAATGCCTAATGTTTAACGAGTATTTCATTCTCCCCCAATTTACATATTTATAGTTAACTTTGGTGGCTGCTCCTGGGTAATTAGCCGTCTGTTTAAAAGGAGCCTGTGAACTCTCCCACCACATGCTCATCCCAGCGATGGGAAAAAAAACCCAAACAAACCTTGGGCACTTCTTTTAGAGAAACATTTGATTACAGGTTGTTGAAAGGAAGTCAGGGGGGAAAAAGAGAAGGGGTTTGCATAATGAATAAAACACAAGGGAGGCAAAACTGGGACAAAATGACATTGAGACTCAATTGAAGGGAATTTCCCAGTTAGGAGAGCATTGGCCAGTCCCTCTGAGGGGAGGGATCCTGGGATGTGCTGCAGTCGTGTTCGTGCAGCTCTGTCCTAAACCAGGAAGGGTAGAAGCCCTGGAATCCAAGAATTTGCTCATCAGAAGGCAGGGAAGAGCTGAGAGCAGGACGATGGCACAGAGAAATCAGAGGTGAAATTCAGAGATGGGGCTGGCACTGGCCATAAAGCCTTGCAGAAAATCTTACCATCAAACCTTTTGATTTTGCTGTGACTAAATAAGAATGAAAATTAAGAGTTAAAGCCAAGTGTAGAGAAAACCCTTTGGAGAGAAGAGATATTTGCTGAAACACAACGTGAGCCTGCTCAGCAGCGTTCAGCAAAGGGCAGCTCTGTGCCTGGGAGCAGGGCTGAGATTCAGGCTGGTATGAACCAAGGCATTCTTTGTGCTGGCCCATAACCTTGTACCAAACACGATAATCGGGTGTTTAACCTTTATCCTGATCACATCAGCTGCTCCTGCTCTTCTTTTTCCCGAGATTTGCCGGGGGCTGAAGTCTGGAAAAAGGCAAATTCAATTTGTATGCACGTGTGTAATGTTAGCATGTGCATTTAGGGCAGGGATCCATCACCCAGCATCAGATCGATGAATCTCTGCATTGATATCAGCACTGATAGCAGCAGAGGAAGATGATGGTATCAGGATCTCTGAACTCCTGTTATCAGCACTGTTATCAGCAGAGGAAGATGATGGTATCAGGATCTCTGAATTCCTGTTATCAGCAGAGGAAGATGATGGTATCAGGATCTCTGAATTCCTGTTATCAGCACTGCTATCAGCAGAGGAAGATGATGGTATCAGTGTGTCAGCACTGCTATCAGCAGAGGAAGATGATGGTGGCTCTCTGAGTTCACCCCCAGAGCTGATTCCTGGTGCTGGGCCCTCCTGGGGCTGGGTCGGGTGTTCAGGTCCTGTCTGGGTTCCTGTCATGGGAGAATGGCTCCCGCTGTCCTTGGAGACATCCTGGTCCCAGGAGAAGGGCAGGGACCCCCTGCTAAGGGTCAGGAGATGCCCCAGGCTGGATTTGGGCTTCTCCAGATTGCCCCTTGGCCACCGAGTGCAGCCTTGGCCCCTCGGGGAGGGAGTGACCCTGGGCGGGCTCAGACGCTGCCGGTCCCGCGGCTCCAGTGCCCGGGACGATCGTGCTCCTCCCTGCCGGGGCTCCTGGCAGGTTCGCCACGGGAATTTGTGCCCCTGGATCGGGCACCGAGCTGAACTCCACCAGCACGGCTTCCTGTGTTCATCCCAACAGCTACAGAAACGTGGAGCACAGAACCCCAGACTGCTTTGGGTCCCACGGACCTTCCAGAGCATCTCACCCCAAGCCCAGGGCAGCTGGGGCTGCCCCTGCGTCCCTGGCAGTGCCAGGGCCAGGCTGGACACTGGGACAGTGGGAGGTGTCCCTGCCATGGCAGGGGGGGCACTGGGTGGGATTTAATGTCCCCTCCACCCATTCCATGGCTCTGTGCTGAGGGCACAGCTCCGAGGAGAGCGGGAGCCTTTCCCGAGAGCAGCAGAGCAGCTCCTGCAGTGACAGCACCACTCACAGCTCCCAAACTTCTCCATCTGCTGCGTGCTGGGGTCTTTACTGGAGGCATAAAGTTGGTAACTTCACAGAAAATGAGAAGTTGAGGAAAGTACAAATGAGTTTTACCTCGATTTTAATGACTATAATTTTCTCTTGTAACGGTAATTTCGGTAATTAATGGCTGCATTCTTCTATTGTTGCAGTATTTGGAGATGACACAAAATGAGCAAGTGTTTTTGTGTCAGTGACAAAAAGAGAAGATTAGCTGGTGAATGCTGATAGGAAATGTTTGGTGGGAGGAATAAGCAAGGAAGGACCGATAACAAGTTTGGTGGTATTGTTTCTCTGCTGTATTATCTCTATTTTACTGCAAGGGAACTGCAGCAAGAGCAGTGATCTGATGGGAGCCTGAAAATCCCCTTCTCCTCCAGGGAGCCGGGACGGGCCCTGGGACAGCCCCACCCCTCAGCAATACCCAAAAATGCTGTCACAGCTGCCACCGGAGCGCTGGGCTGCTTCAAAAGCTCTCAGTCCAAACCTTGGCTCTTCCCAGCCTTCACAGCAGATAATTCAGCTCGTGCCCCGTGTTGGGTGAACAGAACGATCTCTTCTCTCCTGGTGCCCTGGCAGGTCCCAGAAAGGCTCCAATCACATCTTGGTCAATGGGAATCTCACCCAGGCCAGTTTCCTGTGGTTGGTGGGGTTGGATTTTTTTACATTTCAAATGAAATCTCCAGCAGATTTGGATAGCAGGGATAAGGAAACCAGTTCAGAGCAGCACTCGTGTGTGTCAGCTCCTGGGAATCCTGCCCGCAGCTGCAGGAACCATGTGCCCATGGCAGGCTGCTCTTCCCAAGGGATTTGGTCCGGAACAAGGGGGGCTGTGGAGCCAGGGCTGGGCAGGGGGGTCCCCTGTGCTCTGGCCGGGCCACTCTGCTCTCACTGCACCCTCTGCCCCAAAGCTCTGCCCCTCCACAGGTCCCCGGGCCACTGCAGGGCACGCTCTGAGCAGCGGAGCTGGGAGGGCTCAGGGATGTTCTGTGTGACATCCTGGCCAGGTGTGGGACACGGGAGGGCTCAGGGATGTTCTGTGTGACATCCTGGCCAGGTGTGGGACACGGGAGGGCTCAGGGATGCTCTGTGTGACATCCTGGCCAGGTGTGGGACACGGGAGGGCTCAGGGATGTTCTGTGTGACATCCTGGCCAGGTGTGGGACACGGGAGGGCTCAGGGATGTTCTGTGTGACATCCTGGCCAGGTGTGGGACACGGGAGGGCTCAGGGATGCTCTGTGTGACATCCTGGCCAGGTGTGGGACACGGGAGGGCTCAGGGATGTTCTGTGTGACATCCTGGCCAGGTGTGGGACACGGGAGGGCTCAGGGATGTTCTGTGTGACATCCTGGCCAGGTGTGGGACACGGGAGGGCTCAGGGATGTTCAGTGTGACATCCTGGCCAGGTGTGGGACACGGGAGGGCTCAGGGATGTTCTGTGTGACATCCTGGCCAGGTGTGGGACTCGGGAGGGCTCAGGGATGTTCAGTGTGACATCCTGGCCAGGTGTGGGACACGGGAGGGCTCAGGGATGTTCAGTGTGACATCCTGGCCAGGTGTGGGACACGGGAGGGCTCAGGGATGCTCTGTGTGACATCCTGGCCAGGTGTGGAGCTGGGAGGGCTCAGGGATGTTCTGTGTGACATCCTGGCCAGGTGTGGGACTCGGGAGGGCTCAGGGATGTTCTGTGTGACATCCTGGCCAGGTGTGGGACACGGGAGGGCTCAGGGATGTTCTGTGTGACATCCTGGCCAGGTGTGGAGCTGGGAGGGCTCAGGGATGCTCTGTGTGACATCCTGGCCAGGTGTGGGACACGGGAGGGTCACAGGGATGTTCTGTGTGACATCCTGGCCAGGTGTGGGACACGGGAGGGTCACAGGGATGTTCTGTGTGACATCCTGGCCAGGTGTGGAGCACAGGAAAATGCAGAGGTGGGAAGGAGTCCTGGGGGCACAGAAGCTCTGCCAGGGGAGGGCTGAGGGCAGGGCTGCTTCAAACAACACGTTCCTCTTGTCCCGGAGCTCTGAAAAGGAAGTGTAAAATCATCCTGTAAAATAATCCTGTAAAATCATCCTGTGAAATCATCCTGTAAAATCATCGTGTAAAATAAGCCTGTAAAATCATCCTATAAAATCATCCTGTGAGATCATCCTATAAAATCATGCTATAAAATAATCCTGTGAAATCATCCTATAAAATCACCCTGTGAATTAATCCCATAAACTCACCCTGTGCATTAATCCCATAAACTCACCCTATGAATTTAATCCCATAAACTCACCCTATGAATTTAATCCCATAAATTCACCCAATGAATTAATCCCATGAACTCACCCAATGAATTAATCCCATCAGTTCACCCTGTGCATTAATCCCATAAACTCACCGTGTGCATTAATCCCATAACTCACCCAATGAATTAATCCCATAAATTCACCCTATGAATTAATCCCATAACTCCCCGTGTGCATTAACCCCATAACTCCCCGTGTGCATTAACCCCATAACTCCCAGTGTTCAGTAACCCCATAACTCCCCGTGTGCATTAACCCCATAACTCCCCGTGTGCATTAACCCCATAACTCCCCGTGTTCAGTAACCCCATAACTCCCCGTGTGCATTAACCCCATAACTCCCCGTGTTCAGTAACCCCATAACTCCCCGTGTGCGTTAACCCCATAACTCCCCGTGAGCATTAACCCCATAACTCCCCGTGTTCAGTAACCCCATAACTCCCAGTGTTCAGTAACCCCATAACTCCCCGTGTGCGTTAACCCCATAACTCCCCGTGTTCAGTAACCCCATAACTCCCCCTGTGCATTAACCCCATAACTCCCGGTGTTCAGTAACCCCATAACTCCCCGTGTGCATTAACCCCATAACTCCCCGTGTGCATTAACCCCATAACTCCCCGTGTTCAGTAACCCCATAACTCCCAGTGTTCAGTAACCCCATAACTCCCCGTGTGCATTAACCCCATAACTCCCCGTGTGCGTTAACCCCATAACTCCCCGTGTTCAGTAACCCCATAACTCCCCCTGTGCATTAACCCCATAACTCCCCGTGTTCAGTAACCCCATAACTCCCCCTGTGCATTAACCCCATAACTCCCCGTGTGCATTAACCCCATAACTCCCCGTGTTCAGTAACCCCATAACTCCCCAGTGCATTAACCCCATAACCCCCCCAGTGCATTAACCCCATCGGTTCCGGCTGCCGGGCCGGGCGGGTTCCCGGGAGCTGCGGCGGAGCCGGGGCCGTGCCTGGGGCGCCCAGGGAGGGGCGGGCGGTGCCCGGGGCTGGAGCAGGAGGGAACAGCTCCAGGTTTTGTCCAGTCTCCATCCCATAATGTCACCGCAACTGCAGCCCCTCGGGCACACGTGGGAGGGAAAATGTGGGGGGTGGCTCCGGCTTTTAAAAACCATTCTCCCGCAAACAAAATATGGAAAAAATCCCTAAATAATGCACTTGATTGTGAGTCGACCCAAACCTGTAATAAACCCTTCGTTGTTTCAGCTTTTTCTGAAAACGCAGGCTAATAGAGGTCAAATTTGAAATATCCCTTCAGACCTCCAAAGAGGAAGGACTTTGTGCTGAAATGAGAAATCAAAATCCATTTTACATCCTCCCCCAAAAAATTCCCATCTTCGCTGTGTGCTTTTAACCAAAATGTTTTGCTAAGCCCAGCCAGAATGAACAAGCATTCTGGTCAGCCTGAATAGATTTTATTCCTTTTCATCCAGGGAGATAAAATATTCTACCAAATGTATTCGTTTATTTATTATGCATTTTGGCTGAAAATACAAATCCTGCTTTGTGCCCACCAAAAAGCACAAGCTATCATTAAAAAAAAAAAAAAATGTTTATATTAACACTGGAATTTGGGTGTAGTGCCTAGCAGAGAAAATAATGTCAATTATCCACACAAATAGCTTTCCAAATCTCCCAGTGCTGCTTTCTGCATGAGCAGTTCGATTCAGAGAAATTAGAGATGGGAAAAGATCTTATTAGAGATCTCATCTCCCTCTCTGCTCACAGGGGTTTGTCCCCCACTGGGCGTTTTCCAGTTAGGTTTGCCCAGCCTGAATTTTAAATGATGGGCGTCTCTGGGGTAGCCTGGATTTTTTATATTTTTTTATTTTTTATTCATATAAATATGTCTTCATTAGGAAACAGAAATAGTGAAATTCTGCTGTGAAAAACCCTGACTTGGAGTCAGGCGTCGGTAAAAAAGTCACCTGCAAAAAACTGGGAGCAAAACTGGGAATAAAACTGGGAGTAAAACTGGGAGCCAGGGAGCCAGCAGTGCCTGGGCTTGGCTTTGGAGATGATGTCCCCACTGCCCCTGGGTGTCCTGGCAGGGATGGGATGGGATGGGATGGGATGGGATGGGATACAGGGATGGGATGGGATGGGATGGGCTGGGATGGGATGGGATGGGATGGGCTGGGATGGGATGGACAGGTTGGGGCTGCTGCTCTTTTCCCTCTGCACTTTGTTAGTGCTGAAAATGCTGAAAATGCTGAAAATGCTGAAAATGCTGAAAATGCTCTCCTGGTGGGACAGGTTTCCATCCAGGGGTTGGGACACCCTGCCCAGGTGGAAGGAGCAAATGTGCCACTTCCCACGCCCTGATCATCTTTCTCTAAGGTCTCATTTATTAACCATTGTTTTATTCCTCTCCAATTAATTCCTATCCCTCACTTGATTTCACTTTTTAATTCTCTTATTCCTTTTTTTAGTAACTTATAGTCTTGTTAATTGACCAAGGAACTCAGGGATAGGAGTATTTTTTTTTTTAATAATCCACTTTATTGCTGCTCCTCATTTCACATTCTCCTGCTGTACCAGCTCTCTGATGTAATCCTGGAGTGGATTTTCCCATTTCCAGCCAAAATTCATAAATCTGAGAAGGAAAATTAAAAAAAATAATAACAATAATGATAATCCTAGTTATAACAACAACAAGAGTGGATAAAGGGGAGGCAGCCCAAAGGCAGGGGAGTGGCCACAGCCCAGCCCTGAGAGCTGGTGCTTGCCACGGATTGATCCAGAGTGTGCAAACGGGAACATTCCCCTCCGGAGCTGACTCCATTCATCAAAGTCCTCACATTGCAGCCCTTGAGCCTCTCTGCATCCTGCATCCCCCAGGGGCTCTGGGCAGTGCCCAAGGCTCTGCCAGGGCGTGGGAATCAGGGGTTTGGGTCATGGCAGCACACGGGCCAGAGCATGTGGGGACTCCAAGCCTGGCCCAGCCCTTCATCCTCCTCCAGCACAGCGGCCAGGACCGGGCAGGACCGGGCAGGACCGGCCAGGACCGGCCAGGACCAGCCAGGACCAGCCAGGACCGGCCAGGACCGGCCAGGACCGGCCAGGACCAGCCAGGACCGGCCAGGACCGGCCAGGACCGGCCAGGACCGGCCAGGACCGGCCAGGACCAGCCAGGACCGGCCAGGACCAGCCAGGACCAGGCAGGACCGGCCAGGACCGGCCAGGACCGGCCAGGACCAGGCAGGACCGGCCAGGACCGGCCAGGACCGGCCAGGACCAGGCAGGACCGGCCAGGACCGGCCAGAACCAGCTCTGGGGTGGCAGCAGGGCCAGGGCAGTGTCCTTGTCCCCTGTGCTGGCACTGCTGGGACACCTCCAGTGCTGGGGCAGCTCTGAGAGCCCTGCAGGGGCTGGAGCGTGTCCAGAGAAGGGAATGGAGCTGGGAAGGGGCTGGAGAATTCCTGGGGGAGCTGGGAAGGGAATGGAGAATTCCTGGGGGAGCTGGGAAGGGGCTGGAGAATTCCTGAGGGAGCTGGGAAGGGGCTGGAGAATTCCTGAGGGAGCTGGGAAGGGAATGGAGAATTCCTGAGGGGACTGGGAAGGGAATGGAGAATTCCTGAGGGAGCTGGGAAGGGAATGGAGAATTCCTGAGGGAGCTGGGAAGGGAATGGAGAATTCCTGAGGGAGCTGGGAAGGGAATGGAGAATTCCTGAGGGAAATGGGAAGGGGCTGGAGAATTCCTGGGGGAGCTGGGAAGGGAATGGAGAATTCCTGGGGGAGCTGGGAAGGGGCTGGAGAATTCCTGGGGGAGCTGGGAAGGGAATGGAGAATTCCTGGGGGAGCTGGGAAGGGGCTGGAGAATTCCTGAGGGAGCTGGGAAGGGGCTGGAGAATTCCTGAGGGAGCTGGGAAGGGGCTCAGCCTGGAGAAAAGGAGGCTCAGGGGGGACAGGAGGGGACAGCCGGACCCTCTCCTTGCTGGGAGCAGGGTGGGAAGGAGTCTGGAGCCATGGCTGAGAGCGCCGCAGGTACCTCTGCTTTTTATGGCCTCTATTCCTGTGTCATTATTGCACTCAAACGCGGTTATTGCTCATTAGTATTGAAATCAGCTGATAACACAGGGAGAGATTCCTCCTGCCAGAGCCGCAGGCCGGGTGTGACGGGGCCAGCTGATGCCATTTGTGTCAAACGGGATGGGATTGCTGGGATTGCTGGGATTTCAGGGATTTCAGGGATTTCTGGGGTTTCAGGGATTTCAGGGATTTCAGGGATTTCTGGGGTTTCAGGGATTTCAGGGATTTCAGGGATTTCAGGGATTTCAGGGATTTCTGGGGTTTCAGGGATTTCAGGGATTTCAGGGATTTCAGGGATTTCAGGGATTTCTGGGGTTTCAGGGATTTCTGGGGTTTCAGCCCCCACAATGATGAAATGATGGAGCAGGGCCGTGCCCGGGGGGATTTTGTGTTTTGCCGGCACAAAGGGAGGATTCTGGAGCTTTGGGTGGGAGGGGGCAGCGCCCCCAATCCCAGGATTGTTCGATTTTTGGCCAGGGAGGAGCAGGAGGAAGCGCTCCGGGACAATGAAAATGGCACAGGGCAGATGGGGAGTGGGGACGGAAAGTTGGGCTGTTCAGGGCTGGGCAGGCGGAGAAAGGGGCTCGTTCTGTCCCTCCCTGCACCCACACAGCCTTTATTGAATTTGATTTGGCCCTTTGTGAGGTGCAAATAGAACAGAATTACAGCTTCCATCGGAGAGCTGCCTGAGGATTGTCATCTGTCGTGTGGGCTTAAGAACTTTCAGGTCCTTACCTTAGAAATAAGAATTTAGCCTGGATTTTCTGCCTGCGGGTCACTGGAGCCCCGGGCAGTTTTTCATTTCAGCACCACAGGTAGAGGAGCAGATGGGGTGGGGGCTCTGACAGGGGCGGATCCGTGGCTCATTGGGAGACCCTTTGGGAATTGGCACCCGGGAGCTGGATGGGAGCTGATCCCACCCCGTTATCCCACCCCGTTATCCCTTCCCGTTATCCCTTCCCGTTATCCCACCCCGTTATCCCGTCCCGTTATCCCGCCCCGTTATCCCTTCCCGTTATCCCTTCCCGTTATCCCACCCCGTTATCCCGTCCCGTTATCCCACCCCGTTATCCCTTCCCGTTATCCCTTCCCGTTATCCCGCCCCGTTATCCCTTCCCGTTATCCCATCCCGTTATCCCATCCCGTTATCCCGTCCCGTTATCCCATCCCGTTATCCCGTCCCGTTATCCCGCCCCGTTATCCCTTCTCGTTATCCCTTCCCGTTATCCCTTCCCGTTATCCCTTCCCGTTATCCCATCCCGTTATCCCGCCCCGTTATCCCGTCCCGTTATCCCGTCCCGTTATCCCTTCCCGTTATCCCGCCCCGTTATCCCATCCCGTTATCCCGCCCCGTTATCCCTTCTCGTTATCCCTTCCCGTTATCCCTTCCCGTTATCCCTTCCCGTTATCCCATCCCGTTATCCCGCCCCGTTATCCCGTCCCGTTATCCCGTCCCGTTATCCCTTCCCGTTATCCCGCCCCGTTATCCCATCCCGTTATCCCGCCCCGTTATCCCTTCTCGTTATCCCTTCCCGTTATCCCTTCCCGTTATCCCATCCCGTTATCCCGCCCCGTTATCCCATCCCGTTATCCCGCCCCGTTATCCCTTCCCGTTATCCCGCCCCGTTATCCCACCCCGTTATCCCGTCCCATCCCTGCCCACCTCTGGCAGCACGGGTAGGACTTCGGACCCCCCTTTGTGCTCCCCCCCTTTGTGCTCCCCCCCTTTGTGCTCCCCCCCTTTGTGCTCCCCCGTTGCTGTGTCAGACAGAAATGCTGTGGCCTCACAGGCTCCCATCCCCAGGGCTGGAGGATTCCAACAGGATTTGGGGTGTGAGGGAGTTTTGGGGTTAAACCCAGCAAAGCTGCTCCCTGCACCGGGAACCTCAGCCAGGGACAGGGGCACTGCTGGGGGGTCCCTCACCAGCCCGTGCCCCCCTCCTTCTCCAGCTCTGGAGTCACAGAACCACTGGAAAAGCTCTCTGAGGTCACTGTCCAACCACCCCAGCAGTGCCCAGGCCACCGCTGCCCGTGTCCCCAAGTGCCACATCTGTACAATGTAAGTGCCACATCTGTACAATGTAAGTGCCACATCTGTACAATGTAAGTTCCACATCTGTACAATGTAAGTGCCACATCTGTACAATGCAAGTGCCTGCAGGGCTGGGGCCTCCAGCCCTGCCCTGGGCAGCTGTGCCAGACCCCCGTGCTGGTGTGATAAGCACATATCAGATGTGATATATATCAATTTGATAAGCACATATCAAATGTGATATATATCAATGTGATAAGCACATATCAAATGTGATAAGCACATATCAAATGTGATACCACATCGGTTTGATAAGCACATATCAGGTGTGATAAGCACATATCAGATGTGATAAGCACATATCAAATGTGATACCACATCAGTGTGATAAGCACATATCAGATGTGACAAGCACATATCAAATATGATACCACATCAATTTGATCAGCACATATCAGATGTGATACCTTATCAGTATCACATATCAAATGTGATACCAGGATTTTTGGGGGAGCAGAATTAAGGACTGGGGGTGTTTTTGTTCTTCACCAGGACCCTGGCTGTGGCTCTGTCACAGAGCACGGACCTCCCTGCCTCTGCTGGAGGCACTTTGGGCACACGGAGGGCAGAGGCCACGGGCACAGCCCCTAAGGAGCCCCAGCGCTGAATGTCCCTCCCCCTGCACAGGAACATCTCTGCAGCACCGAGATGAAAACAAACCCGGTCCCAAGGCAAAGCAGCCACAGTTCCCAGGCTGCAAACCTCTGCATTTTCATAAGAAAGGCTCCTGCTCCTCCTAATTCCTCAGGATTCTATTCGCAGCCTTTTCTCTGCTCTGGGAAATAAGCTGTTCCATTTTAATTGGGAGAATCGCAGAAATAACTTGTTTAAATGCATTTTGGGCTCAGAATAAAAGCCAAAGAATAGAACAAAATTAAAAATGCAGCATTACCCCTGTCCTGTCCCCCCCTCCTTCAAATCAGGAAAAATATCATTTCCGGATGCACAGTGATAGGATATTATTTCTTTCCTATCTCAGAGGAAAGGTTTTAGCTTGTTGCTTCCCTCCCCTCATTTTAACTGTACAGTAATCATCGCTTTTTTTTTGCTAAATTTTGAAATGGAGCAGCGCCGGAAAATGAAAAATCAAAATACTCCACGTGACAAAATTATTACAATTGAACTGCTGTGCCTGTTCAGAATAATTTTTTAAATCAGCCCTAAAAGATGGGGGAAAAAATCCCATAAGTGGCTTTTGATCAAATGACTGGAGAACTGCTTTGCTGAGAGCTTCGCTCAAGCCAAATCTCCATTTTCCTGCAAAATCAGCTCTGACCAAACACCTTTGGTGGGCTGGAGCAGCCCCTGGGCTCCGAATCCATGCGGAGGGTTTGGGGTAGAACCTGCCGGGCTGGGTGCGCTGGTTTTGGGATCCATGGGAGGTTTGGGATAGAACCTGCCCGGCTGGGTGCGCTGGTTTTGGGATCCATGGAAGGTTTGGGATAGAACCTGCCCGGCTGGGTGCGCTGGTTTTGGGATCCATGGGAGGTTTGGGGTAGAACCTGCCCGGCTGGGTGCGCTGGTTTTGGGATCCATGGGAGGTTTGGGATAGAACCTGCCCGGCTGGGTGCGCTGGTTTTGGGATCCATGGGAGGTTTGGGATAGAACCTGCCCGGCTGGGTGCGCTGGTTTTGGGATCCATGGGAGGTTTGGGGTAGAACCTGCCCGGCTGGGTGCGCTGGTTTTGGGATCCATGGGAGGTTTGGGATAGAACCTGCCCGGCTGGGTGCGCTGGTTTTGGGATCCATGGAAGGTTTGGGGTAGAACCTGCCCGGCTGGGTGCGCTGGTTTTGGGATCCATGGAAGGTTTGGGGTAGAACCTGCCCGGCTGGGTGCGCTGGTTTTGGGATCCATGGGAGGTTTGGGGTAGAACCTGCCCGGCTGGGTGCGCTGGTTTTGGGATCCATGGGGGTTTGGGATAGAACCTGCCGGGCTCGGTGCGCTGTTCAGGGCTCAGTTTGGTGCTCGTGTGCTTTTCTCACATTGTTTGGGAGAAAAGCGGCTCCCGACAGCGGGAACCCTGCAGGGGCAGCAGAATTCCCTGGGTTTGATTCTCGAGTTTGATTGCCAGGTTTAATTCCCTGGGTTTGAATCCTGGGTTTGATTGCCGGGTTTGATTCCTTTGATTCCCAGATCTGATTCCTCGAGTTTGATTCCCTGGATTTAATTCCCCGGGTTTGACTGCCGGATTTGATTCCTGGGTTTGATTCCCTGGGTTTAATTGCCGAGTTTGATTCCCGGGTTTGATGTTTGATTCTTCCGTCCAGCCCTGACCTCGCCTTTCTCCCGTGGCTCCAGGAGCCCTTTCCGAGCTCGGGGTGCCCTGCTCCTGTTCCTATTCCTACTCCTGTTCCTGCTCCTGTCCCTGTTCCTGCCCCTGTTCCTGTTCCTGCTCCTGTTCCTGTTCCTGCTCCCGTTCCCGTTCCTGCCCCTGTTCCTGCCCCTGTTCCTGCCCTATTCCTGCCGTGTTCCTGCCCTATTCCTGCCCCTGTTCCTGCCCCTGTTCCTGCCCCTGTTCCTGCCCTGTTCCTGCCCCTGTTCCTGCCCCTATTCCTGCCCCTGTTCCTGCCCCTGTTCCTGCCCCTGTTCCTGCCCCTGTTCCTGCCCTGTTCCTGCCCCTGTTCCTGCCCCTGCCCCTGTTCCTGCCCTGTTCCTGCCCCTGTTCCTGCCCCTGTTCCTGCCCTATTCCTGCTCCTGTTCCTGCCGTGTTCCTGCCCTGTCCCTGCCCTGTTCCTGCCCTATTCCTGTTCCTGCCCTATTCCTGCCCCTGTTCCTGCCCCTGCTCCTGTTCCTGCCCTGTTCCTGCCCCTGCTCCTGTTCCTGCCCTATTCCTGCCCCTGTTCCTGCTCCTGTTCCTGCCCTATTCCTGCCCCTGTTCCTGTTCCTGCCCTATTCCTGCCCCTGTTCCTGCCCCTATTCCTGCCCCTATTCCTGCCCCTGTTCCTGCCCTATTCCTGCCCTGTTCCTGCCCTGTTCCTGCCCTATTCCTGCCCTATTCCTGCCCCTGTTCCTGCCGTGTTCCGTGCAGGGAGGGCCGGCACATCCAGGCTGGGCTCGTCCATCCCCACGGACCGTCCCTCCCGGCCCCCTGGGCTGCAGCATCCCAGAGCTTCCCTGGATCCTTCCCGCGGGCCGGGGGCACGGCTGGGGCTGCACACGGGTCACGGGAGGGACACTCCAGGGACCTGGGGACAGGAGGGGACAGAGCCCCGAGGGACGGGACAGAGCCCGGGGGGGCCCGGAGCCCCCCGGAGCAGGAAGGATCTCGTTTATCAGCAGCAGCCTTTGACTGCCCCATTGCCGCGGAAGATAAAATGGGTAAAATAAAGGGTATTTACTCTTCTGCGCTCGTGTACACAACACAATCGTGTTTCTTTTAATGGGAGCTGTGCGCTAATTGCCGTCATTAACAGAGTGAGGCTCTAAGCTCGCAGCAGCGTCTCTCCCCTCCCGGCTGCGATGTGCAGCCTCTCTGCTCTCACATCTCCCCCCGTGCCCCTCCTGGGACAGAATCGGGGCCACGCCGGGGTCCCGTCCCCAAAATCCTTTTTGGGATCCCCTCGCCAGCCCGGCCTGAGCCCCGCGGGCTGCGGAGGACGCGGGTGAGGTTCAGTGCTGGAGCTCCCGCAGATCCGATTCCTGCGAGCCGCACATGGCACAGCAGATGGCACCGGCACCAGCCCAGCCGGGCACAGAAATCCCTGCGGAGCTGCCCTGCCTCGGATCCAGCCGGGATCTTGTGGGGAACACGCTGGGGATGAGAGGGGAGAAGGAGCAACCGTGGAAAATGAGCTGAACTCCGGGGGTTTCCATCGTCCAGAACCTGCCCAGGGGCTGGAGCGAGTCCAGGGAAGGGAACGGAGCTGGGAAAGGGCTGGAGAATTCCTGGGGGAACTGGGAAGGGAATGGAGAATTCCTGAGGGAGCTGGGAAGGGGTTTGGAGAATTCCTGAGGGAGCTGGGAAGGGGCTGGAGAATTCCTGGGGGAAATGGGAAGGGGCTGGAGAATTCCTGGGGGAAATGGGAAGGGGCTGGAGAATTCCTGGGGGAGCTGGGAAGGGAATGGAGAATTCCTGAGGGAGCTGGGAAGGGGCTGGAGAATTCCTGAGGGAGCTGGGAAGGGAATGGAGAATTCCTGAGGGAGCTGGGAAGGGAATGGAGAATTCCTGAGGGAGCTGGGAAGGGAATGGAGAATTCCTGAGGGAGCTGGGAAGGGGCTCAGCCTGGAGAAAAGGAGGCTCAGGAGGGACCTTGTGGCTCTGCACAACTCCCTGCCAGGAGGGGACAGCCGGGGGGATTTGGGGTCTGGGAACAGGGACAGGAGGAGCTCAGGGTGGGCACCAGGAAGGAGTGAGGGAGGTCTGGAGCCGAATTTCCCCTGGCTGTGCAAAGGGGATCATTAACATTCTCCACCACCCCGGGCAGAGGCTTGGACGCTGATCACACAATAGTTCAGTGCATCCAATTTCCAATGCAATTACATTTTAATAAGCTGTGACCCCGGAGGTGGGACCCTGCACCTGCCAGCCGAGCTCCAGCGCTGACCCAGCCTCGCCCACGGCCGCAGCTGGGGAGGGACAGTGCGTGGGGTTGTTTTTATTTCGAATAGAAGCCGTGCTCATGTCCAGCCTGGCTGCCCAACCCCGGCAGTGAGGTGACTCCACTTCCCTCAGCTCTAGTTCAGGGCTCATTGCTGGCCTTGGGAAGAAGCTGCAGAGCCCTGGAAAGTCCTTTGGCTCCTCTGCCACCAGCCTGGCAGGGAAATGAGCCTCCTTGGGATCAGGGAAAGTGAGAAAAAGCAAAATGTTACACACCCTCGTGTCCCTGTGCCGAGAGAGGCTCCGAGGAGCTTCACCCTTCACAGCTCTGACTGCTGCAAGCATTAAAAAAGAAATAAAAAATCATCCATAATCCCCCATGACAGATTCCAGAGAGGGTCAAATTCCTTTCTGAGGATGAATCGGGGGTTTTATGATCACACTGCCCTATTACACACAGCTCTCTGTAGTGTCACATGCATCCTAAGAACCAATTTGTGTGTAACTCGCTCTCTCCAGCAATATTAGGAGCAAAATAACTTCTAAATATCCTTTCACAGCCGGAACTGCTGCTTTAGTGGCAAACCTTTGCCTGTGGAGTTCAGGAACCTCATCCCTGCAGAAGGGCCAAAGCATCCGAGCCCTGCTGAGGAGGGAGGAGGGGTTTTGTGGGATTTTCCTGGCAATGAATGCCTCACTCATTTTGTGATGGGAGAGGGGACAGAGCCTCTGAGCGTGCTGGCAGCGAGGACGGCACGAGGCTCCTGCTTGGCTTTGGGCAAGACTTTGCACAAGGGAAGAGTCTCTGGCTTAAAGGCAGAGAGACCATTGGATCCCTTTCCCTTCTCCTTTTCCCTTCCCCTTTTCACATCTCCTTCCCCTTTTCCTTTTTCCCTTCCCCTTTTCCCTTCCCTTTCCCCTTTCCCCTTTCCCTTTTCCCTTCCTCTTTTTCCTTCCCCTTTTCTCTTTCCCTTTCTCTTCCCCTTTTCCCTTTCCTTTTCTCTTCCCCTTTTCCCTTCCCCAAGCATTTCAATGGAGCAAATTCCCTTCCTGTGGGAACATGAAGCCATGAAGTCCCATCCCCACTGATGGGAGATGATGGGAGCAGCAGGACAGGCAGGAGCAGGTGGGAGGCACCAGGGACCCTCATCCCAGCTCCCATCCCCTCTCCCATCCCCTCTCCCATCCCAGCTCCCATCCCAGCTCTCATCCCCTCTCCCATCCCAGCTCTCATCCCCTCTCCCATCCCCTCTCCCATCCCAGCTCCCATCCCCTCTCCCATCCCCTCTCCCATCCCCTCTCCCATCCCAGCTCCCATCCCCTCTCCCATCCCCTCTCCCATCCCCTCTCCCATCCCCTCTCCCATCCCCTCTCCCATCCCAGCTCCCATCCCCTCTCCCATCCCAGCTCCCATCCCCTCTCCCATCCCCTCTCCCATCCCCTCTCCCATCCCCTCTCCCATCCCCTCTCCCATCCCAGTTCCCATCCCCTCTCCCATCCCCTCTCCCATCCCCTCTCCCATCCCCTCTCCCATCCCCTCTCCCATCCCCTCTCCCATCCCCTCTCCCATCCCCTCTCCCATCCCCTCTCCCATCCCCTCTCCCATCCCCTCTCCCATCCCCTCTCCCATCCCCTCTCCCATCCCCTCTCCCATCCCCTGATCCCTTTATTTCCACGGGGCAGTCCCCTGTTAATCCCTTGGCAGTTGATTTTCGCTCAAAGGGGGACAGTTGATGTTTGGGAAAAGGGATTTTCTTCCTGGCATCTCCTGTGCCAGGGGGGAGCTTTGGAGCAGTAACTGAGCCTGCAGGGATCCCTTTCACCTCCCTCTTGCATTCCCCCCCTTTGGCTTTATTTATTTATCTCCTTTCTTGTAGAGCTCTCAGCCTCCTCTTTCTTCCTTTTCTTGCTCCTTTTTTTACTCATGCCTTCAAAGACACCTGTGGCAGAGAGAGGAGACGCTCCCATGGAAATTTCCTTCTTCTTTATTGTCAGGCTTGTTCAGAAAAGGAGCCGGAGTGGGGGAGAGAGGAACCCCCAGCCCGAGAGCCCAGGGAAAGCAGCTCCTGCTCCTGCTGGGAATGGCAGGGGAGCCTTATCTGGCCTCGCACACGGGCAGGGAGAGCCCGAGCCCTGTGAGGTGTAATCGGGAACACGGAGCCGAACGGAAAAACCATTTGCTTGTAGCATTTAATTAAATATGTAAATTTATGAACGGCCCTGAAATCATCAAATTAAAAGGCAGAGCTGTCATGAATTTTGATTCTGTTTTCTCCACGGGCTTTCCCTCCCTCGTCCCCCCCCTCTCTGTGCCTTTAATCAGAGGTGGCACCTGGGGACAGCCGAGCTCCTGTCCCGGGGTGTCCCACGTGTGACGCACTCAGAGGCTGCTTTTACTCCCTGCCCATGCCAGGGGTGAATTCCTGCTGCTCCAGGGCTGCTTTTGCTCCCTGCCCATGCCAGGGATGAATTCCTGCTGCTCCAGGGCTGCTTTTACTCCCTGCCCATGCCAGGGGTGAATTCCTGCTGCTCCAGGGCTGCTTTTGCTCCCTGCCCATGCCAGGGATGAATTCCTGCTGCTCCAGGGCTGCTTTTACTCCCTGCCCATGCCAGGGATGAATTCCTGCTGCTCCCAGGAGCTGTGTGTGGGCTCTGTTCTGCAGGGAGTCCAGCACTCAGCAGGGACACACAAGTTGTCACCATGTCACCCAGAGCCTGGCTGGTGGCAGCAGGTCCCTGAGCTCTGGTACCACAATTCCCCCTTGCAATTCCAGGCTCCCCAAAGCTGCTCCTCCACGGCCCCATCCTGCAGCTGCTCTCCTCCAAAATCTGCCTGGGAGTTTTCCTACAGGCTCAGAGATTTGGGACACTGGGATTGTGGCACAGGGAGAACTTCTATTTTCCAATCACGAAAGGTTAATATGTTACAGTTTAAGCTGGAAGTTGTTTTTCAGTTGTCTCGCAGTGGAAAGTTTTGAAATTTTTCTTTTTACTTGCAACATGGCATTTTTGTTTGCCTGTGAAAATCTTTTTGCTTGGTAAAAACATCTTTTGTTTGAGGTGGATTTATCCTTTGCTCAGAGTCAGAAAAGCCCCTTCCAACTCCCATACTAACACAGCCTCTGCCTTCTTTGTTACCCACTAAGCCTGGCTCAGCAATTCTTTTCTTTTATATCAAAACTTGCCATCATTCCTATTCCTTCTTCAGCTTCTACATTCAAAGATGTTTCTGTGACACACACACATCTGTGAGACCTTCCTGCCCAATCCTTCTCCTTCCCAGCACTCTCCATTCCCAGCTGGGACATTGGGGACACTGGGGATGTGCCAGCCCAGAGCCTGGCCCTGCACTCTCAGCTGGGACATTGGGGACACTGGGGGATGTGCCAGCCCAGAGCCTGGCCCTGCACTCCCAGCTGGGACACTGGGGACACTGGGGATGTGCCAGCCCAGAGCCTGGCCCTGCACTCCCAGCTGGGACATTGGGGACACTGGAGGATGTGCCAGCCCAGAGCCTGGCCCTGCACTCCCCGCTGGGACACTGGGGACACTGGGGATGTGCCAGCCCAGAGCCTGGCCCTGCACTCCCAGCTGGGACATTGGGGACACTGGAGGATGTGCCAGCCCAGAGCCTGGCCCTGCACTCCCAGCTGGGACATTGGGGACACTGGGGGATGTGCCAGCCCAGAGCCTGGCCCTGCACTCCCAGCTGGGACATTGGGGACACTGGGGATGTGCCAGCCCAGAGCCTGGCCCTGCACTCCCAGCTGGGACACTGGGGACACTGGGGGATGTGCCAGCCCAGAGCCTGGCCCTGCACTCCCAGCTGGGACATTGGGGACACTGGGGATGTGCCAGCCCAGAGCCTGGCCCTGCACTCCCAGCTGGGACATTGGGGACACTGGGGATGTGCCAGCCCAGAGCCTGGCCCTGCACTCCCAGCTGGGACACTGGGGACACTGGGGATGTGCCAGCCCAGAGCCTGGCCCTGCACTCCCAGCTGGGACACTGGGGACACTGGGGGATGTGCCAGCCCAGAGCCTGGCCCTGCACTCCCAGCTGGGACACTGGGGACACTGGGGATGTGCCAGCCCAGAGCCTGGCCCTGCACTCCCAGCTGGGACATTGGGGACACTGGAGGATGTGCCAGCCCAGAGCCTGGCCCTGCACTCCCAGCTGGGACACTGGGGACACTGGGGGATGTGCCAGCCCAGAGCCTGGCCCTGCACTCCCAGCTGGGACATTGGGGACACTGGGGATGTGCCAGCCCAGAGCCTGGCCCTGCACTCCCCGCTGGCAGCAGGGGATGCTCCGGGTGAATTCCCAGCTCCACAGGGCCCCTCCGTTTGTTTGCACACCTGGCTGGGGCAGGGAGCAGTGTCCTGGGGACACAGGGACATTTATCCTGCGGAGCTGCTGCCCTGACACCCTGCGAGCAGCGAGAGGGAAGGGACATCCCTGCCGCAGCTCCCCGCTGTCCCCTGCCCCGCAGACACCAGCGCAGCTCCAGCTGTGCAAACGGAACCCGGCAGAATTAATGACATTTTAATGCGTGCTCTTAGCTTGGAGGGCTGAGTTTTCCCCCTTCTTGCTCTCCCTCTGATGGTGATAAATGCAAGGGATTTGTCATTTGCTTGTACAGCTGCAGGCTGGGCCTTTGGAGAGGGCAGGGAGATGATTTAATCAGAGCAGAACCGGGGGGTGCTGGTTCCCGGGGAGCTCCAGGCAGGAATTGTCCAACCTGGCAGCTTTTCCAGCAGCCAGGGAAGCGTCCATGGGGTGGGCACTGCCCGTGGTGCCAGCCTGGCCCGGGCTGGTTCTGGGTGCTGTGAGAACAGAGCAGGGCAGGAGCGGCGGCCAGGGGGGATCTGTGCCCCTGACACGGCCCTGGGCTGGGGACGGCAGGGGACAGGAGAGGCTGCAGGAGGTGGCCGTGCAGCCCAGCCCGGCCCGGCCCGGCACAGCCCAGCCCAGCCCGGCCCGGCCCAGCCCAGCCCAGCCCGGCCCGGCCCAGCCCGGCCCGGCCCAGCCCGGCCCGGCCCAGCCCAGCCCAGCCCGGCCCAGCCCAGCCCAGCCCAGCCCGGCCCAGCCCAGCCCAGCCCAGCCCGGCCCAGCCCAGCCCGGCCCAGCCCAGCACAGCCCGGCCCAGCCCGGCCCAGCCCAGCCCGGCCCAGCCCAGCCCGGCCCGGCCCGGCACAGCCCAGCCCAGCCCGGCCCAGCCCGGCCCGGCCCAGCCCAGCCCGGCCCATCCCATCCCATCCCATCCCATCCCATCCCATCCCATCCCATCCCATCCCATCCCATCCCATCCCATCCCAGCCCAGCCCATCCCATCCCATCCCATCCCATCCCATCCCATCCCATCCCAGCCCAGCCCAGCCCATCCCATCCCATCCCAGCCCATCCCATCCCATCCCATCCCATCCCATCCCATCCCATCCCATCCCAGCCCAGCCCATCCCAGCCCAGCCCATCCCATCCCAGCCCATCCCATCCCATCCCATCCCATCCCATCCCATCCCATCCCAGCCCAGCCCATCCCATCCCAGCCCATCCCATCCCATCCCATCCCATCCCAGCCCAGCCCATCCCAGCCCGGCCCATCCCAGCTCAGCCCAGCCCAGCCCAGCCCAGCACAGTCAGCGTGGACTCGGGCACGGAGCTGCTCTGCTGGGAGAGCCCATCCTGGAGGAGAGACGGCCCTGGGGTGACCTCCCTGTGCCCTGAGCGAGCCAACAAAAACATGGGGAGACACTTGGGACAAAGGCTTGGAGAGACGGGACCGGGGGCATGGATTCAAACTGAAGGAGAGCAGGGTTAGATGGGATAGAAAGAAAAAATTCTTTATTGGGAGGGAGGGGAGGCACAGGGTGGCCAGAGGGCTGGATGTCCCATCCTGGCAGTGCCCGAGGCCAGGCTGGACAGGGCTTGGAGCACCCTGGGACAGCAGGATCCCCAGTCCAGGGCTGAGCAGCAGCAGGGGGTGCAGGGGGACCCCCAGGGCACAGCCAGGACTCTGCTGCTCCAGGGCTTCCCCTCCTGGCCCTGCAGCTGCTGGGGCTGCAGGAGATGGGGGTGACAATAACCAGCACCTCCCAGTTGCCAGGGAAAGGTGGCAGGGAATGGACCTTGGGCTGAGTCCCCCCAGCCCAGGGCACAGCCTCGTCCCTGCCCTTGGCGTCCTGCATCCTCCATTGGCACATGGGAATGCCACCAGTGGCTCTGCCAGGAGCTGTGTCCTCCAGAAACCCGGGGAGGGGAGGAGGAGGAGGGAGGGATGAGGGAGGGATGAGAGATGAGGGAGGGATGAGAGATGAGGGAGGAGGGAGGGGAGGAGAGAGGGCTTTGTCTGGGTTTTAACTTTGCTGGAGGCTGCACTGACACAGGTGTTCCAGAGAAAATCCCCAAATCCTGAGCATGAGTTTTATCCTGATCCTTCTTGGTGCTGTGGTATAAAGCCATAACTGTTGCTTCTGCTGGAAGGAATTATTTCCTAATTAAATATTAGCAAGAAATCCTTCCCTGGCAGGGTGGGCAGGGCTGGGTGGGATTTTGGGCAGGAATTGTTCCCTGGCAGGGTGGGCAGGGCTGGGTGGGATTTTGGGCAGGAATTGTTCCCTGGCAGGGTGGGCAGGGCTGGGTGGGATTTTGGGCAGGAATTGTTCCCTGGCAGGGTGGGCAGGGCTGGGTGGGATCTTGGGCAGGAATTGTTCCCTGGCAGGGTGGGCAGGGCTGGCACAGGGTGCCCAGAGCAGCTGTGGCTGCCCCTGGATCCCTGGCAGTGCCCAAGGCCAGGCTGGACACTGGGGCAGTGGGAGGTGTCACACCACGGCAGGGGTGGATGGGATGATCTTTATGGTCCCTCCCAACCCAAACCACTGTGGGATATTAAATAAAGCCATAAAACCCCACTGCAAGCCCTACAGAGAGGAGCAGAACCTTCCAGAAGAAAAGGGATGGGAGGTGCTGCTCCCTCTGGAAGCCCCTGCAGCCCATCCCTGCAGCCTGTGCTGGGGCTGGGAATGAGCTGCAGAGCCCGTGGGGAAGGAACGATCCCCCAGGGCAGCACAGGCTCTTTGGTGGCTGCAGCCCCCCCAGAGCAGCTCTGGGCCAGCTCTCCACAGGCACAGCAAAGTCCCTTCCCAAAGCCCGAGGAGAAGCAATTGAGGGATTCGAGCATTTAAGAGATTTTCTGCACAGATTTCCACTTCGATTGACCTTTAAAAGGCCAGTTCTGAGACCTTTGGAGTTGAAGCTGATCAGTGGGGGACACTGCTAGCACTTGTTTATTTTTCTTTTTTCTTTTTTTACCCCATGGCTTCCCAAAATGACTCTTAAAACTCCCCAGTCCCAACCACACATGAACCATATGGACAAAGTAGTCACTGTAAAAACTTCATGTTTTTACTCTGTGTGCTCCCAGAGCAGCTCCATCCATCCATCCCTCCCTCCCTCCATCCATCCCTCCATCCATCCCTCCATCCATCCATCCATCCATCCATCCATCCATCCATCCATCCATCCATCCATCCCTCCCTCCCTCCATCCATCCATCCCTCCCTCCCTCCATCCATCCCTCCCTCCATCCCCTTGGCCTGGGGACACAAAGATTCCTGCCCAATTGTTGGGAAGGATGAAAATTTAACAGAGAAGTTTTACAGATATACAGAAGGTTCTATAGAAATGAAAGCAAGTTTTGACAAATAAAAGATGCTTTTAGGGCCTGTTGTTGCTGAAACAGCTGAGAGAACAAAGGTTTAGTCGAGTTGGAAAGAGTTTTATGACTAAAGTCCAAAGACTAAGTGGCCTTCAAACAAAAGGATAAACTTCAAATAAAACATGTTTTCCACCAAGCAAAAAAGCACAGGCAGACAGAAAGATGTTTTTTACCAAAGCTGGGAGAAATTTCCACTGCAGAACAAGTCCCAAAGTTTAACATGTGACTACAAACTCAGAGGATTGGCCAGTCACTGACACCACATGGTAATGTCAGCAGTTTGATAGGTGATAAATGTAAGAGGTGCTGTGTATGATGTTGGTTGGGTGTTATGTAATGACAGCAGAGGAAGGGCTAGAATGCATTGTAACATGAATTAAAATGGGCTTCAGGACACAGGGCTGGTCCAGGGCCAGCAGCTCTGGGCTCACCCACCACCCCCAGCTGCAGTGGCCTGGGCTGTGCAATAATCAGCATTTTCAGAGCTGGCTCAAGTGCCCATCTCTGGCAGCCTCAGTGCCCCTTGCCCACGCCCAGCCTGGAGCTCTGGGCACATCCCAGGGCAGGAACCAGCTCATTCCCGAGGGAACCCTCGCTCCTGGCACCTTTGGGGCTGGAAATGCCATCCTGGCAGCTGCCTGCCCCTTCCCCAGCCTGGCACAGCCCTCAGGGACAGCTCTGAGCCCAGGACTGGCCAGGCCAGGGACAGCTCTGAGCCAGGACTGGCCAGGCCAGGGACAAGTCTGAGCCAGGACTGGCCAGGCCAGGGACAAGTCTGAGCCAGGACTGGCCAGGCCAGGGACAGCTCTGAGCCAGGACTGGCCAGGCCAGGGACAAGTCTGAGCCAGGACTGGCCAGGCCAGGGATAATTCTGAGCCAGGACTGGCCAGACCAGGGACAATTCTGAGCCAGGACTGGCCAGGCCAGGGACAATTCTGAGCCAGGACTGGCCAGGCCAGGGACAATTCTGAGCCAGGACTGGCCAGGCCAGGGATAATTCTGAGCCAGGACTGGCCAGGCCAGGGACAGCTCTGAGCCAGGACTGGCCAGGCCAGGGACAATTCTGAGCCAGGACTGGCCAGGCCAGGGATAATTCTGAGCCAGGACTGGCCAGGCCAGGGACAAGTCTGAGCCAGGACTGGCCAGGCCAGGGACAAGTCTGAGCCCAGGACTGGCCAGGCCAGGGACAATTCTGAGCCAGGACTGGCCAGGCCAGGGACAATTCTGAGCCCAGGACTGGCCAGGCCAGGGATAATTCTGAGCCAGGACTGGCCAGGCCAGGGATAATTCTGAGCCAGGACTGGCCAGGCCAGGGACAATTCTGAGCCAGGACTGGCCAGGCCAGGGACAATTCTGAGCCCAGGACTGGCCAGGCTCCATCCCTGAGCCCAGGGCACACAGGTGGTTCCACACCTGGTGAGCACAGCCCGGGCTCTGGTGTCCCTGTGGCACTGCCTGGTGACCCCAGCGCTGGGCAGGAGGGGATGGGGGGTCCCTGGGGCTGAGGGGGGGGTCCCTGGGGCTGAGGGGAGGGTCCCTGGGGCTGAGAGGGGGGTCCCTGGGGCTGAGAGGGGGGTCCCTGGGGCTGAGGGGGGGGTCCCTGGGGGTGAGGGGGGGTCCCTGGGGCTGAGGGGGGTCCCTGGGGCTGAGGGGAGGGTCCCTGGGGCTGAGAGGGGGTCCCTGGGGCTGAGGGGGGGGGGGTCCCTGGGGCTGAGGGGAGGGGGTCCCTGGGGCTGAGGGGGGGGGGGTCCCTGGGGCTGAGGGGGGGGGGTCCCTGGGGCTGAGGGGAGGGGGTCCCTGGGGCTGAGGGGAGGGGGTCCCTGGGGCTGAGGGGGGGGGGTCCCTGGGGCTGAGGGGGGTCCCTGGGGCTGAGGGGGTCCCTGGGGCTGAGGGGGTCCCTGGGGCTGAGGGGGGGGGGTCCCTGGGGCTGAGGGGGGTCCCTGGGGCTGAGGGGGGGTCCCCAACAGCCCCAGCACAGCCACCAGCAGCACTGAGAGCTCCCAGATCCCTCCTGCTCTCCACACACAGCTGTGCCTTAATTTAATTTAATTTAATTTAATTTAATTTAACTTGCCACTTCTGAGATGTTTGTTGTTTCCCCAGCTCTTTGGCATCCCCCACGTGCTGCAGGAAGGGGCCAGGGACTGAGCTCCCCTCCCAGGGCTCCAGCCCACCTTTCCCTCATGGAAAACTCTGAGTGGGCAACCTCACCATGAGCACCGTGGTCATGCAGATCACCTCACACTGCTCAGCACTGTCAGTGTGTGCATTTATACCCAAATTAAAACGGCATTAAAAAAAACTATATATAATATATTGTATACAAGAATCATATGCAACAATTTAAATTACATACAACTTAAATTATACATTAATTACATACATATATGTATATATATACACAATATATACATAAATATAAAAATTCTCGTTTATATATAAAACCGAGAGGAAAGATTCCTTCCTTAGCTCCTAAAATGCTCTCAGAGGAGCGGCCCCCACCCTGCTGGAGTGCTGCTGTTGTTCTCTGCTGATGAATTAAGGATTTTATAAACTGAAAGGACACAAGTGTTGGCACCAAGTAAATCACCTTATCTTCCCCAGCTGAGAGCACAGGTGAGCTGTGGCAGATCACACAAAGGATGTATTGATTTCTCTTTGTTGAAGTCCTTTTGCCCCTTTGCCAGCCCCCAGCTGGTGCCCAGGAGGAGCTGCCAGGACTGAGGGTGAGGCTCCTTCTCTGCAGCTCTGGGAACAGAGAAAGTCACAGGAAGAAAAGGCTCAGCCGAGGGGGAAGGAGAGGAAACGACCCACGAGGTGAGAGCTGGGAGCTCCAGCAGTGGGGGGTCCAGGGAGGTGTGAAATAGGGAGGGGTTAAACCTGGCTCTGTTAAACCTGGCTCTGTCAAACCTGGCTCTGTCCCAGGCTCAGCTCTGTGTGCAGGGGTTAAACCTGGCTCTGTTAAACCTGGCTCTGTTAAACCTGGCTCTGTCCCAGGCTCAGCTCTGTGTGCAGGGGTTAAACCTGGCTCTGTCCTAGGCTGAGCTCTGTGTGCAGTAGGGTTAAACCTGGCTCTGTCCCAGGCTGAACTCTGTGTGCACTGGGGTTAAACCTGGCTCTGTTAAACCTGGCTCTGTCCCAGGCTGAGCTCTGTGTGCACTGGGGTTAAACCTGGCTCTGTTAAACCTGGCTCTGTCCCAGGCTAAGCTCTGTGTGCACTGGGGTTAAACCTGGCTCTGTCCCAGGCTAAGCTCTGTGTGCACTGGGGTTAAACCTGGCTCTGTCCCAAGCTGAGTTCTGTGTGCAGTAGGGTTAAACCTGGCTCTGTTAAGCCTGGCTCTGTCCCAAGCTGAGCTCTGTGTGCAGGGGTTAAACCTGGCTCTGTCCCAGGCTGAACTCTGTGTGCAGTGGGGTTAAACCTGGCTCTGTTAAACCTGGCTCTGTCCCAGGCTGAGCTCTGTGTGCAGGGGTTAAACCTGGCTCTGTTAAACCTGTCCCAGTCCCAGGCTGAGCTCTGTGTGCAGTGGGGTTAAACCTGGCTCTGTTAAACCTGGCTCTGTCCCAGGCTGAGCTCTGTGTGCAGGGGTTAAACCTGGCTCTGTTAAACCTGTCCCAGTCCCAGGCTGAGCTCTGTGTGCAGTGGGGTTAAACCTGGCTCTGTTAAACCTGGCTCTGTCCCAAGCTGAGCTCTGTGTGCAGGGGTTAAACCTGGCTCTGTTAAACCTGTCCCAGTCCCAGGCTGAGCTCTGTGTGCAGTGGGGTTAAACCTGGCTCTGTTAAACCTGGCTCTGTCCCCTGGCCACCCCGTGTCCCTGTGCTCAGGGCAGGAGGCTCAGCCAGGCCTGGCTCAGCCCCCAGGGAACAGGAGCTGGGGCTCCCTGCCCTGGCTGCAGGTGGAAGATGCTCGGGGGACACAGCTGGAACATCCCTGGGGGTGTCCGGGGCACACACCTGGAACATCTGGAACATCCCTGGGGGTGTCCGGGGCACACATCTGTCACAGCTGGATCATCCCTGGGGGTGTCCGGGGCACACATCTGGAACATCTGGAACATCCCTGGGGGTGTCCGGGGCACACATCTGGAACATCTGGAACATCCCTGGGGGTGTCCGGGGCACACATCTGGAACATCTGGAACATCCCTGGGGGTGTCCGGGGCACACAGCTGTCACATCTGGAACATCCCTGGGGGTGTCCGGGGCACACATCTGGAACATCTGGAACATCCCTGGGGGTGTCCGGGGCACACAGCTGTCACAGCTGGATCGTCCCTGGGGGTGAGGAGCCTGTCCCTGGGCTCAGGGTGAGGCTGAGGGGTCTGGGGGTCTCATCCCCCATGGCAGAGGCCAGGGAAGGACGTTTGTTCCCTCTGCTCCCTTTGCCTTCCCCCTTGGCTGCTCAAACCCCCCCGGGCTCGGGGGCAGGGCCCGACTCACAGGGGGCTCCAGGGAAGCCTTTTCCCCATGGATCCTCTCCCTGGTGGCTCACGGGGCCCTTGGGCACCCTGGATCCCTGCCCTGCTCTCCCCCTGGAGAAGGGAAGGGAAGGGGAAGGGGAAGGGAAGGATTTGGGAAGGGAAGGGAAGGATTTGGGAAGGGAAGGGAAGGGAAGGGAAGGATGCTGCCCTGAGCCCACATTCCTCACGCTGCTCCAGCCCAGCCCAGCACCCCGATCTGGGCTCTCTGGCCCTGCCCCAGCAGGCTCAGGGCTCTCAGCTGCTTTGGACCATCCTTTGCCAGTTCCTCACGAGTCTCCTCTCATTTCCCTCAACTGCTGCCCAAAGCAAGTGCTGGATGTGATCAATCCTCACTCCAAATCACCCAGCACTGCTGGAGCCCTGCAGGGTCAGTCTCAGCTCCCCTGGTCTGTCCTTGGCACCCCCAGCCCTGCAGGCTCATCCTCAGCTCCCCCGGTCTGTCCTTGGCACCCCCAGCCCTGCAGGCTCAGCCTCAGCTCCCCCGGTCTGTCCTTGGCACCCCCAGCCCTGCAGGCTCAGCCTCAGCTCCCCTGGTCTGTCCTTGGCACCCCCAGCCCTGCAGGCTCAGCTCCCCCGGTCTGTCCTTGGCACCCCCAGCCCTGCAGGGTCAGCCTCAGCTCCCCTGGTCTGTCCTTGGCACCCCCAGCCCTGCAGGGTCAGCCTCAGCTCCCCCGGTCTGTCCTTGGCACCCCCAGCCCTGCAGGGTCAGTCTCAGCTCCCCCCGGCCTGTCCTTGGCACCCCCAGCCCTGCAGGGTCAGCCTCAGCTCCCCTGGTCTGTCCTTGGCACCCCCAGCCCTGCAGGGTCAGCCTCAGCTCCCCCGGTCTGTCCTTGGCACCCCCAGCCCTGCAGGGTCAGTCTCAGCTCCCCCGGTCTGTCCTTGGCACCCCCAGCCCTGCAGGGTCAGTCTCAGCTCCCCCGGTCTGTCCTTGGCACCCCCAGCCCTGCAGGGTCAGTCTCAGCTCCCCTGGTCTGTCCTTGGCACCCCCAGCCCTGCAGGGTCAGCCTCAGCTCCCCCGGTCTGTCCTTGGCACCCCCAGCCCTGCAGGGTCAGTCTCAGCTCCCCTGGTCTGTCCTTGGCACCCCCAGCCCTGCAGGGTCAGTCTCAGCTCCCCCGGTCTGTCCTTGGCACCCCCAGCCCTGCAGGCTCCTGGGCTCAGGGCACCCAGCACGGCTCTGCTGGGGATTTCTGTGCATGTCCTGACACGGCTGAGGTGACACCTCCACCCCTCCCAGATGGACCAGATGGGCTCAGATGGGCTCAGCCTGGGTGGGCTCAGCCTGGGTGGACTCAGATGGGCTCAGCCTGGGTGGGCTCAGCCTAGATGGGCTCAGATGGGCTCAGCCTGGGTGGGATCACATGGGGTGGGCTCAGATGGGCTCAGCCTGGGTGGGCTCAGATGGGCTCAGCCTGGGCGGGCTGAGCCTTCCCAGCCGTTCCCCAACAACCTGAGTGCAGGCTGTGGCAGCAGGAGCTCTCTCCTGACCCATGGAGTCTCCTGGGCTGGGAGGGTCCCACAAGGCTCCCCCGGGCAGCTCCTGCCCTGCACAGACACCCCAGCACCCCCAGGCTGTCCCTGAGGGGCAGCAGGGGATCCCAGCCCCAGGGGCAGCAGCTTTGGGATCGCCAGTGGAAATTGGGATCTGTGTCCCACACTGAGGTTCCAAGATCTCAGGCTGTGCTTTCACGGGAGGCTTCAATCCATTTCCAAAGCACAGACTGGAGATCCCCGAGCAGAGGCACAGACAGGGCTGGGAAGTTCTGCTGCTTCAGGGGCTGCTCCTGTCCCCAGGTTCAGATCTAAATAAAATACATTGCACAGAGCCTCAATCACACATTTCCTAGCAGTGCTCATTATCACAGCATCAGAGTATGTCACAACCCATTAATTAACTAATCTTCCTGTCCTTTGAGTACATTATCCCTACTTACAAATGGAGATTTGAGGTTCAGAGAGATTAAAACCTGAAGTTTCCAGGAATGCTGATTGCCCTGTACTGCACATGATGGGAGTGCTAAACCACATCAGGGGTGCTGCTCCTTCCCCCTCTGTGGTACCAATTATTCTATTTCCCATTTCTCCCCTTTTCCATTTTTCTTTCTGACCCTTTTTTTCCATTCACCTCTTTGCCTGCAGTAGATCTCTCGCACGAACCTCCCCAACATCCCACGTCCTCCCGGCTTTTGTGGCTTGAGCTGGAACCTGGGATGGGCAGGTCCAGGTGGAGCCAGGGCCACCAGAGGTCACAGCTGTGACTGTGGCGACCCGCTGAGCTCTCAGTGCTGCTGCCATCCCTCAGTCCTGGACAGACACCCCCAGCAGTTGTTCCAAGTCCTCGGCATTTGAACCATGGCAGGGTGCAGCAGAGGGGAGGGAGGAGGAGCAGCAGCTCTGGCTCTGAGCACAGAAGGCTCAGCACAGGTCAGGCAGGGCAGCCCTGCCGGGCTGGCTCTGAACCCCTTCCCCAGCCCCAGCCCCAGCCAAAATCCTCCTCCCTGCAGCTCTGGAGAGCTGTGCCCACCTTAGGAAGAGCAGCCTGAGCGATGGCAATGCCACGTCCCCGAAAGTGCCCAGACTGCGGGAGTGAACCTGTCCGTGTGTGCTGTGGCTGTGTGTCTGTCTGTGTGTGTCTGTCTGTGTGTGTCTGTCTGTGTGTGTCTGTCTGTGTGTGTCTGTCTGTGTGTGTGTGTCCGTGTGTGTGTGTGTCCGTGTGTGTGTGTGTCCGTGTGTGCTGTGTGTGTCCGTGTGTGTGTGTCCGTGTGTGTGTGTGTCCGTGTGTGTGTGTGTCCGTGTGTGTGTCCGTGTGTGTGTGTGTCCGTGTGTGTGTGTGTCCGTGTGTGTGTGTGTCCGTGTGTGTGTGTCCGTGTGTGTGTGTGTCCGTGTGTGTGTGTGTCCGTGTGTGTGTCCGTGTGTGTGTCCGTGTGTCCGTGTGTGTGTGTCCCTGTGTCCGTGTGTGTGTGTGTCCGTGTGTCCGTGTGTGTGTGTGTGTCCGTGTGTGTGTGTCCGTGTGTGTGTGTCCGTGTGTCCGTGTGTCCGTGTGTGTCTGTGTCCGTGTGTCTGTGTCCCTGTTTGTGCCGAGCCCTGTCCCCATCCCAGACAGGGAAATGCTCAGATGGGGAGCCCAGCCCTGCCCTGTCCCCATCCCAGACAGGGAAATGCTCAGATGGGGAGCCCAGCCCTGCCCTGTCCCCAATCCCAGACAGGGAAATGCTCAGATGGGGAGCCCAGCCCTGCCCTGCCCATCCCAGACAGGGAAATGCTCACAGGAGCCCAGCCCTGCCCTGCCCCATCCCAGACAGGGAAATGCTCACAGGAGCCCAGCCCTGGACTCTCCCCATCCCAGACAGGGAAATGCTCACAGGAGCCCAGCCCTGGACTCTCCCCATCCCAGACAGGGAAATGCTCAGATGGGGAGCCCAGCCCTGGACTCTCCCCACCCCAGACAGGGAAATGCTCACAGGAGCCCAGCCCTGCCCTGTCCCTATCCCAGACAGGGAAATGCTCAGATGGGGAGCCCAGCCCTGGACTCTCCCCATCCCAGACAAGGGAAATGCTCACAGGAGCCCAGCCCTGCCCTGTCCCTATCCCAGACAGGGAAATGCTCAGATGGGGAGCCCAGCCCTGCCCTGCCC
Source organism: Acridotheres tristis (assembly GCA_037013685.1). Lineage (NCBI taxonomy): Eukaryota > Metazoa > Chordata > Aves > Passeriformes > Sturnidae > Acridotheres > Acridotheres tristis. The sequence goes on along the minus strand of CM072888.1, from coordinate 71,771,213 downwards.
ATCCCAGACAGGGAAATGCTCACAGGAGCCCAGCCCTGCCCTGTCCCTATCCCAGACAAGGGAAATGCTCAGATGGGGAGCCCAGCCCTGCCCTGTCCCCATCCCAGACAGGGAAATGCTCACAGGAGCCCAGCCCTGCCCTGTCCCTATCCCAGACAAGGGAAATGCTCACAGGAGCCCAGCCCTGCCCTGTCCCTATCCCAGACAGGGAAATGCTCAGATGGGGAGCCCAGCCCTGCCCTGTCCCCATCCCAGACAAGGGAAATGCTCACAGGAGCCCAGCCCTGCCCTGTCCCTATCCCAGACAGGGAAATGCTCAGATGGGGAGCCCAGCCCTGCCCTGTCCCCAATCCCAGACAGGGAAATGCTCACAGGAGCCCAGCCCTGCCCTGTCCCCATCCCAGACAGGGAAATGCTCAGATGGGGAGCCCAGCCCTGCCCTGTCCCATCCCAGACAGGGAAATGCTCAGATGGGGAGCCCAGCCCTGCGCTGTGAAGGAGCCCCCCGGGCCCGGGTGCCAGCAGAGCTGCCCCCGCTATCCAAACACGGCCCCCGGGTGATTTTACATCCCGGGGAGGAGCTGTTATCCAACAGCAATCATCAGCTAAACACCTTCAATTGCCTATGAAATGGAGAAATTCCCAAATGGGAGAGCAATCTGGGAAGCACTTTCTGATGGATGTTTAATGGGAATATTGACTATCTGGGCTTTCCTGCCTAATCAGTGCAGTGGATTTATGTGAATGTTCATTGTTCAGCCCTCAGTGTCATCAGGCAGCTCTGCTTTGATTATGGTGATTGATTCTGCTCTGCTGCTGTCTGTAACAGCTTTGAGCTGATTCAATTCCCTCTCAGCTCCCTCCCCAAAAATCACCTGCGTTTGGGACTTCATAGATTTTTCAGAAGAGCATGAAAAAAATCCATCAGGATCATTTTCTCCGAGCTGCTCATCGGCCTGGCCCCCAGCTTGGTGCACTAATTCCCACCTCGGATCCAATAACAGGGATCGAAGGAGAATCCCTGCTTTTGGAACCCAGCCTGGCTCAGTGCAAACCCCTCAGTGCTGGGAGCACAGCCCTGGTGCTGCTCCATCAGCAATCCCTGCAAAAAACAGGGAACCTTTGATCCCATCCCTGCAAAAAACAGGGAACTTTTGATCCCATCCCTGCAAAAAACAGGGAACTTTTGATCCCATCCCTGCAAAAAACAGGGAACTTTTGATTGCCTCCTTACCAAACCAGGCACCTTTTCAATCCCCCCCAGCCAAACCAGGCACCTTTTCAATCCCCCCCAGCCAAACCAGGCACCTTTTCAATCCCCCCCAGCCAAACCAGGCACCTTTTCCTGCTCTGCTCTGCCTGAGGAGCTCCAGCTCCCACTCACTCTCGTTACTCTTCTGTCTGCAGGGCCAGAAATCCTCTGTCATCGATTTCTGCTCTCCATCAAGTCTCCCCTTAATCCTCTCTTTGTTAAGCTAAACACACCGAGATCCCGGAGCTTCTGGCAATGAGCAGGTTTCCAATCCTTTCAGCATTTTCTTGGCTCTTCCCTCAACCCTCCCCAGTCCCTGTTGGTCACCTGTTGATGCCAGCCTGGGCACAGCAGCTCTGCCAGGGGCAGGGGCGATCCAGCCTCCCTTTCCCACTAAAACTAAAACTCCTGTTCAGCCATTGGGGTTTCTGCGACTTCTGCTCCTTGGAAAGGCTCTGGTGTCCTGTAGGGATGGACAGAGCCCAGGAGCTGAGCCCAGACCCTGCCCAGGCTCTGTGACACCTCTGTGACCCCACTGCCCCTGGTCCCTCCCCGCACTCTGCTGTGGCCAGAGGAAATGGCCTCGGGTTGCACCAGAGATGGTTTAGGTTGGAGATTGGAAAAATTCCTTCATCAGAAGGGTGGGCAGGGGTTGGAACAGGGTGTCCAGGGCAGGGCAGGGCTGGAACCACCATCCCTGCAGGTGTCCCAAAGGGGACATGGGGACGTGGTCAGGGCTGGACTGGGGCACCTCAGAGGTGATTTCCAACTTTGTGATTCATGTAGTGACAGGGCAAGTGGGATGGTTTTAAACTGGAAAAAAAAAACTGGGGAAAAAAATCTTGTTGTGAGGGTGGTCAGGGCTGGCACAGGGTGCCCAGAGCAGCTGTGGCTGCCCCTGGATCCCTGGCAGTGCCCAAGGCCAGGCTGGACACTGGGGCTGGGATCTCCTGGGACAGTGGGAGGGGTCCCTGCTGTGACAGGGGTGGCTTTGAGGTCCCTTCCAACCCAAACCATTCCATGATTCTCCATCTGCTGAGCCTCTCTCCAGACCCAGAAGGGTTTTAGGATGGGTAAATCCCTCTAAACTGGATTCCCACATTTGGGAATCTTTACTTCACTCTCCCACGATGAGCCCAGCACTGAGCCCAGAGTCCCAGAGCAGATCCACACCTGGATCCCACAGAAACACCTCCCCACAAAACCCCACGTCCAGCCAGGCAGGAGCAGCCTCTGCTGAGCTCCTCTGTTCCAGGAGCTGGAGCGGCTGCACAGGATCCTTGTCCCCGTTTGACCCTTGTCCCTGTCACCCCAGGCTGGCACAGCCTCCGGGGAGTTCAGGCTCTTGCAGAAGCACATTTCCCTGCCAAGCCCGGCCCTGGCAGCGGGTGACAGTGACATTGAGCTGTCACACAGCAGATGAGACCCTCTCCTGCAGCACTGCCAAAGTCCTGCTTTCCTGGGGCTCCCAGTCCTTGGCACACTCTGACACCTTCCTGTCCCCAAAGGGATGTGGGGCAGAGGCTCCATGGATGGGGAGGGAAGGAAAGGAAAGGAAAGGAAAGGAAAGGAAAGGAAAGGAAAGGAAAGGAAAGGAAAGGAAAGGAAAGGAAAGGAAAGGAAAGGAAAGGAAAGGAAAGGAAAGGAAAGGAAAGGAAAGGAAAGGAAAGGAAAGGAAAGGAAAGGGAAAAGGAAGGGAAAGGAAAGGAAAGGAAAGGAAAGGAAAGGAAAGGAAAGGAAAGGAAAGGAAAGGAAAGGAAAAAGGAAGGGGAAAGGAAGATTTTTGATGCAGAAATGTCCCTTGGGGAATGGCCAGGCTGGACTGGAACCCTGACACCAGGGGTGGCCCAAGCACAGCTCTCAGCCTGTCTTTGGGCACAGGCTCACACAGGGAAGGTCCCCGGGCTCCCAGCCCCTCGTGGAATCCTGGAACCATGCAATGGGGTGGGTGGGAAGGGACCCCAAGGCCCATCCAGAGCCACCCCTGCCGTGGTCACTTCCACTGTGCCAGGCTGGGAAATGTTCTTTATTTCCCAGGCCAGACTCCATGGCAGTCCTGCAGAGTGCAATGACCAGAACCTGTCTTTTCACCACCTGAAACATCCGTGCTCTTGTTTTCTTCTTGACTTCAAGAAGCTCCGAGATTTAAAGGAAAATCAGCTCCGAAGTGAGGGTTCACAGATGAAATTTTGGCACTGAAACTCTGGAATCCCCTTTGGGCTGCTGCAAACTCCTCTCAGGCACTGGGGGGACCTTCAGGAGAGATGGGCAAGGCTGGAGAGATGAGCTCAGTGGGATCATTCTGGCTCCTTTCAATCTTTTCCAGGAAAAGTGTCCCTGCCCATGGCAGGGGATGGGGGCTGGATGGTGTTTGAGGTGTTGGGGGTGTTTGGGGTGTTTGAGGTGTTTGAGGTGTTTGGGGTGTTTGAGGTGTTTGGGGTGTTTGAGGTATTTGAGGTGTTTGGGGTGTTTGGGGTGTTTGAGGTGTTTGGGGTGTTTGAGGTATTTGAGGTGTTGGGGGTGTTTGAGGTGTTTGGGGTGTTTGGGGTGTTTGAGGTGTTGGGGGTGTTTGAGGTATTTGAGGTGTTTGGGGTGTTTGGGGTGTTTGAGGTGTTTGGGGTGTTTGGGGTGTTTGAGGTGTTTGGGGTGTTTGGGGTGTTTGAGGTGTTTGGGGTGTTTGAGGTATTTGAGGTGTTTGGGGTGTTTGGGGTGTTTGGGGTGTTTGGGGTGTTTGAGGTGTTGGGGGTGTTTGGGGTGTTTGAGGTGTTTGGGGTGTTTGGGGTGTTTGAGGTGTTGGGGGTGTTTGGGGTGTTTGAGGTGTTTGAGGTGTTTGGGGTGTTTGAGGTGTTTGGGGTGTTTGAGGTGTTTGGGGTGTTTGAGGTGTTGGGGGTGTTTGGGGTGTTTGAGGTGTTTGAGGTGTTTGGGGTGTTTGGGGTGTTTGGGGTGTTTGAGGTGTTTGGGGTGTTTGAGGTGTTTGAGGTGTTTGAGGTGTTTGAGGTGTTTGGGGTGTTTGAGGTGTTGGGGGTGTTTGGGGTGTTTGAGGTGTTTGGGGTGTTTGGGGTGTTTGGGGTGTTTGAGGTGTTTGGGGTGTTTGGGGTGTTTGAGGTGTTTGGGGTGTTTGAGGTGTTTGAGGTGTTTGGGGTGTTTGAGGTGTTGGGGGTGTTTGAGGTGTTTGGGGTGTTTGAGGTGTTTGAGGTATTTGAGGTGTTTGGGGTGTTTGGGGTGTTTGGGGTGTTTGGGGTGTTTGAGGTATTTGAGGTGTTTGGGGTGTTTGGGGTCCCTTCCAGGCCAAGCCAAGTCATTCCCCCATTCTGTGAGATGTCCCTGCCCAGCTGGGGGTGTCAGGTGGGCTCAGCAGCAGATGGAATTTTTCCACATTCCCTTTCCCTGCTCAAACAGGACCCATTTTCCTGCCTGTGGCTGTCGAGGAGTCAGGCAAATCTTCCCAGACAGAGAATTTTCCTCTCCTCAGTGATTGGATTTGGGAAAGAGTTAAAAACCATGGCTCTGTCTCAAGCTGCCCATGTGATTTTTTAACAAGTTTTATCAGGCCAGAGATTTCAAAGAGCTCAGTTCCTGTTAGAAACACCAAAAAGAAAAAAAAAAAGAAAGAAAAGAGCCAGATTTGTTCCTGACCATGAGGCATCTGGCAAGTCCTGCTGTGACATGAAGAGACAACCTTCAAAGGGGCTGGTGGAGATCCAGCCCTTCCTCACCCCAGGGCTCCTCTCCCTCCATCCAAAAGGAGAAAGCAGCCTCAGATCACCGAGGTGTTCTGGGGCCAGATTCACAAAAATCCCTGCGGTCCTTGTCAGGGGAGGAAGCAAAGGCAGAGAAGAGATTTGGCCTCGCAGATGGAGAGAGAGATTTTCCACTTCTCTGTTACAGTCCTTGCAGGGATGGCAGTAGGATTTTGTTCTGAGCAGGAAATATTGACAGAAATATCCCCCCAGCATTTTCCTTGAGGTTCTGGGGGAGTTTGGCAGCGCCAGGACAGAGCATCCAGCAGTGCCCAGCATTTCCCGACCCTCAGCCACTGCCCAAGGAACATCCCAGTCCCTCCCTCCACCCTGCTGACACCCAGCTCAGGGAATTGCTGCTGCTGGCACCTCCTCAGGGTCCTCTTCGTCCTCTTGTCTGGTCCTGACATGGTCCTGTCCCCTCCAGGGCACGACAGAGCAGCTCCTGGGCACCAGGGGATCATCACAGCGTGCCAGGTGCTCCCCTCTCTGGGAAGGACCTGGCTCACAAAGCAAAAACCTGCCTGGCAAGGCCCCTCCTAAGCTGAGCTTGGTGCTGATGAAATGTGGGTGAGTGACCAGAACCTACGCCGTGCCCAGGATCTGCTGATGAGCTGTGATTTCACAAGTGAAAAGCAGCTTTAATTCATTTCTAAAGAATTGCAGGAGTTGATCTGTGCTGTGCAAACCGGGGTTTCACACCCAGAGCAGGGAGAGGTGCCTGCAGCTCAGCCCTCCCAACACCACAAACCTTCCCTGCAGCAGCTTCTGACTCTGCAAAGCTCAAACCAGATAATCCAGAACCGTCCAGCCAGGGTGCCCTGCCTTGGATCGACCTCACCCACAGAACCTGTCCCGCTGTCTGCAGAGCAAGGCTCCAGGAGCCATCACTTCGTGCTCGGGCTTTTGTTCTGGAAATCTCTGAGGTGCAACAGGGAGGGAATGTGGGGTGAGAGTGGAATGAATGTGGGAGTGAATGTGGGAGTGAATGTGGGGTCAGGGTGGGAGTGAATGTGGGGTCAGTGCTGGAGGCTCCCGGGCTGTGCAGGTTGCCCAGATTGCCCAGATTGCCCAGATTGCCCAGCCAGCCCTTCCTGGCTCTGTGCTTTACACCCGAGCTCTGTTTCTGCTGCTTGTGGCAGGTTTGGTTTCAGCTGAGCTGTTTGTGACCCCTCCCTGCCTCTGGAGGTGTCACCTTTAGTGCCACATCCCAGGACTTGGTCTGGGCGAGTCTGAAACGGTTTCAGCTTCTCTCAGCTCGCTGGGGTCAGGAATTGGGGAGCCAGATGTGCCAGCTGTGCTGGGCAGGGGTTTGTGGCAAGGTGGGAGGTGCAGAGGAGGGTGGGGGTGTCCGTGCTCTGCCCAAGCCCTGCTGGCAGCTGCTGGCAGCTGGATTTCCTCCCAGTGCTGGTCACCTCCTGTCCCCGTGTCACCCCCTGGCTCGGGGCTGTTCTGCCATCCCTGCCTGCCAGCTCCTGAACCCTGCCTGGCTTGGCTTCTTCCACAAGTGTGGATCTCGAAGCTGCTGCTGCTTTTCTGCCCCCATTCCCTGGTTTTTTTGTCTCCTTCCACCTCCCTGCAGCGTTTCACTGCTCTGTTACCCCCAAAGCTGTGGCTGCCCCATCCCTGGCAGTGCCCAAGGCCGGGCTGGATGGGGCTGGGAGCACCCTGGGGTGCTGGGAGCTGTCCCTGTCCCTGCAGGGGGTGGAACTGGGTGGTCTTTAGCCCTTCCAACCCAAACCATTCTGGGATTCTGGGATTCAACTCCCAGTTCTGCACATCAGAGCAGCTGCCCGCTCTGCTAAACAGGGATAAGAGTTTTGCCAAAGCCTAGTGAATATTTCTCCTAAGCCTTCAGCATCCTGACACTCACACCGCCATTATTTATGCTGCAGAGTGGAAAGGCAGGCGGGATTTTAATGGAAACATCCCCTAATCCATCTGCACGAGCATTTCCAGCTCTGCATTATTCGGCAGCCCAGCCCTCCCTGCCATGGGCAGCCCAGCACTCAGCACCTCCCACGCGAGGCTGAGAGCCAGAATAACTCTCCCAGATGGCCAAATGCCAGGGGAGAGGGGATTTGTGATGGGAGCAGAGAGGAGAAACTGCTCCTGTCAGAGGCAATCGGGCTGCCCTCCCATCCCCAGCACACCCAGCAGAGACTGAGCTGGGCCTGGCAGGGAGGGGCTGTGCCCCCTGAGCCGGGCCTGGCATGGAGGGGCTGTGCCCCCTGAGCTTAGCCTGGCAGGGAGGGGCTGTGCCCCCTAAACTGAGCCTGGCATGGAGGGGCTGTGCCCCCTGAGCTTAGCCTGGCAGGGAGGGGCTGTGCTCCCTGAGTTGAGCCTGGCAGGGAGGGGCTGTGCCCCCTGAGCATAGCCTGGCAGGGAGGGGCTGTGCTCCCTGAGTTGAGCCTGGCAGGGAGGGGCTGTGCTCCCTGAGCTGAGCCTGGCATGGAGGGGCTGTGCTCCCTAAACTGAGCCTGGCATGGAGGGGCTGTGCTCCCTGAGCTCAGCCTGGCAGGGGGGGGCTGTGCCCCCTAAACTGGGCCTGGCATGGAGGGGCTGTGCCCCCTAAACTGAGCCTGGCAGGGAGGGGCTGTGCCCCCTGAGCTGAGCCTGGCATGGAGGGGCTGTGCCCCCTGCAGCAGTGACTCCTGCCCCCCTCAGCCAGGGAAGGACAGCAGGACACTCCCAGGAGCTGCCAGTTCATCCATGGAGCTGCTGGGGTGCAGAGTGACCCTGCTGCAGCACTGCAGGGGGAACAGGGGGTGCAGGACATGCAGGAAATGCAGGGGATGGAGGAGGTGTGTGGGATGCAGGAAATGCAGGGGTGTGCGGGATGCAGGAAATGCAGGAGGTGTGTAGGATGCAGGAAATACAGGAGGTGTGTGAGATGCAGGAAATACAGGAGGTGTGCGGGATGCAGGAGGTGTGTGGGATGCAGGAAATGCAGAAGGTGTGCGGGATGCAGGAGGTGTGCGGGATGCAGGAGGTGTGCGGGATGCAGGAGGTGTGCGGGATGCAGGAGGTGTGCGGGATGCAGGAGGTGCAGGAGGTGTGCGGGGTGCAGGAGGTGTGTGGGATGCAGGAAATGCAGGAGGTGTGCGGGATGCAGGAAATGCAGGAGGTGTGCGGGATGCAGGAGGTGCAGAGGTTGCAGATGTGCATTTCCAGCTGGGAACACCTGGAGTCAGGAGACGTTTGGTGCAGAACAATCCAGGGTTTTCCAGCCTGTGGGCAGACCCTCAGGTGCTGTAGCCGCCATCCCTTCCAGGACTCTCACTGAATTTTAGCCCAAATCCTTCAGAACCCTTCGGAACTGGCAGAGAGGAGCGCCCTGCCCTTGGTCACACCCAGCTCTGCCCTGCACGGGGGAATCTCTCCTCCCTTGGATGCCAGAGACGCCCAGAGCTGCTGAGAGAAACAACAATTTAATAAGGCTTGAAACACGCTGTCCCCTGAAAGGAAACGGAATAACCACGGCGCTGCGGAGAAGCAGGACAGGATTCCTGCAGGGGCGAGATTTCTTTGTGAGAAGAGGATTTTTGTGAGCAGCCAGTCAGAAACGCAGCGGTTCCACTCTGGACCAGTCGTCCTTGTCCTTCCGAGGGCTCCCTGTAACGGAGGACTCACTTAAAATAACATTAGGGCAGCGACGACAGCAGCAAATTGCCTGATAAAGGCTTTATCCTAATCTTGATGGGAGCTGACACTTGGTGTCATCCCGAGTTAGCAGCGCTGGGTGCAGCCCAAGTCCTGCTGGAAGGAACGAGCTGCAGCTCCTGGAGGGATTGCACTGAGCTGGAAGCTTGTGCAAAACACAGAAACTCTCCTTTCCCAGAGTCTGCCTTTTGGAGTCCCTGGCAGAAGAATTGGAGATTGGGCAGGGATTGGATATTGGGCAGGAATTGGAGATTGGGCAGGAATTGGATATTGGGCAGGAATTGGATATTGGGCAGGAATTGGATATTGGGCACCTGGGAGGGTGGGGAGGGGCTGGGCTGAAATTCCCAGATTTGCTGTGGCTGCCCCTGGATCCCTGGGGGTGCCCAAGGCCAGGTTGGATCCCCCTGGGACAGCTGAGGTGTCCCTGCCATGGATGGGGTGACACAGGATGGGATTTAAGGTTCCTTCCAACCCAAAACATTCCAGGATTCTGGAGGCAGCCTGGGAGAGCTGGGAATGTTCCCCTGGAGAAGGGAAAATTGCAGGGAATGCTCAGAGCCCCTGCAGGGGCTCCAGGAGAGCTGGAATTGGGGACAAGGCCTGGAGGGACAGGACACAGGGAATGGCTCCCACTGGGAAAGGGGAGATTGGGCTGGGATCTTGGGAAGGAATTCCTGCCTGGGCTGCAATTCCCAGATTTGCTGTGGCTGCCCCTGGATCCCTGGCAGTGCCCAAGGTTGGACATTGGGGCTGGAGCAGCCTGGGAAGGTGGGAGGTGTCCCTGCCCATGGATGGGGTGGAATTAAATTGTTTTCAGTGTCCTTTGCAGCCCAAACCTTGCTGTGATTCTGTGGAAAGCCTGAGATTGTGTGGAAAGCCAGGGGGATGTGCATCCATGGGCCAGGGGGACACAGAGGGGACACAGGGACCCAGCAGGGAGCTGCTCTGCCCAGGGAGCTGTGCAGGCTCCTGTCTGTGCTCTGTCCCAGCTCGGAGCGTGTCACAGCTCTGATATCTGCAGGGATTTGAGGCTCCCGTGGCCGTGGCTCGGCTCCCTCGGCTCCTGCATCCCCGTGCGGGCAGACAGCTCCCAGTGGGGCACGTTAATCCGAGAGCGCACGAGTGAAGAATCCTGCCCCGAGTGACAACTCGTGTCATGGGCACTTCACCCCGGTCCCGCTCTGCCTGGCACACAGCGGCGTGTGCCTCCCTCGGAGCCCGGAATTCTGCAGGAATTCTTTCCTTTGGATTTGTGTTTTCTGGCTGTCACGGGAGGTGTTACAGACAGGCAGTGCCAGGGAATTGCCCTGGCTGCTGTGCCCAGGCTGCAGCAGCTGGGCCACAAAAACCTCCCACTTGTGCAGGGCTTCGAGCCAAAATAACTCCGAGGGTGGCTCACAGAACCCGGGGGTGGCAGGGGGTGACAGAGGGGACAGGGGGGACAGAGGGGACGGGGGGGACAGAGGGGACAGGGGGGACGGGGGGGACAGGGGAGGACAGGGGGTGACAGGGGGGACAGGGGGTGACAGAGGGGACAGGGGATGACAGGGGGGACAGGGGATGACAGGGGATGACAGGGGTGACAGGGGGCACAGGGGATGACGGGGGGACAGGGGGTGACAGGGGATGACAGGGGGTGACAGGAGGCACAGGGGTGACAGGGGGTGACAGGGGGCACAGGGGGCACAGGGGGTGACAGGGATGACAGAGGGGACAGGGGATGACAGGGGGCACAGGGGATGACAGAGGGGACAGGGGGTGACAGGGGGTGACAGGGGGCACAGGGGGGACAGGGGGCACAGGGGTGTCACCCACCCTGCAGGGCTGCCCTGACAGCCGTGCCCAGCGCTGCAGGAGCAGCAATGCCGCCATCCCCTGTGCAGGTGAACGTCCCACCTTTGTCCTGTGCTGCAACACCAACAGCTCTGCCTCCTCCTCACCCTCCTCCTCCTCCTCGGCCAAACAACACCTCCAAGGGCTGCTTTTGGCTGTGACATTTCCAGGCATTTTCCTGCCTATGGAGAGGGAAGAGTGACCAGCGCGGATTTAATGGTGCTGGTGGGCTGCTCTCACACAAAGGCCGGAGCTCTTTTCACCATGTGCCTCTCAAGGCTCTGTGGGAGGCACCGTGGGCTCAGCAAAGGGGAGTTCAAAGCTCAGGGCTCGCCCCCCAGTTGTGGCACCGAGGGGAAATCTGGCTCTGCATCCCGGCCAGCCCGTCCAGGCTCCTCTGGGGTTTTCTCTGAACGGCCCCTCAGTCGCTCAGGGGGATGCAGGGCAGGACAGGGGGGGTTTTGCTCACGGGGGATTTTTGGCAGCTGCTCTCTGCTCTGCCCTGGGCTCTCCTCCTGCTCTCATTAAGGTGTTGCTCTAATTGCAGGAACAAGTTATTATCACGTGAGCTCCCCAGCCTGCACAAATGAGAGTGATGCTGCTCCAGCCCCATCTCTAAGCTGCTGTTTGGGAGGTAAGGCAGGGGGGAATTCGAGCCCTGGAAAGATCTTGGCACTGAGCGAGGCCCAAGCAGATCCTGTGCTGAGGAAATCAGTGCTGCCAGCAATAACAAAACCACAAACAAAATAACAAAAATACAAGTCAGAGCCACCATCCCCTCCCAAATCAGCAGCTTAAGGTTAAAGTCTTTTTACAAAGACCCAGGCGTGTGCTGCTCATCAGTCTGCTCATATTTAAGTTGCTCGAGGCCTCCCTTTTCAGCTTCCCTCCATAATTACAAGAGTTTTCACAAATTAATTACAGAGAGGGAAGAAAAAAAAAAAAACATAATCGTGTAAGTGCTGGAAGTGTGTGCAGCCACTGCTGGAATATTCCTGATCAACTCTGCTGCCAGCTGAGGGCTCCTGTGAGGTTTGGGCAGAAGGACCTGATGCCCAGACATGAATTTATGCCCTACACAAATTTTGGATCACGGTTTTTCTGTGGGTGATCCCTCCCCTGTGCAAACACAGCCCTGAGGTTGCAGCTTCTTGTCCTGGGGCTTTTCCTGTTTCCCTGAGCCTGAGGCTCCATCCCTGCCCTTTGCAGGTGCCAGTGGGACACACACACCCCCCCGGGCCACGTTTCCACACTCACTGGGGGGTTTAGATCACTTCTGATGATCATTCTTAATCGAATGAAAAGCAGGAGGAGCAGGCAGAGCTCTGGATACTCAGGGATTGCACATCAAACCTTCCTGCAGGGCTGCAGGAGCTGGGCTGGCACCCAGGGAGGAGGAGGAGGAGGATGAAGGGTGGGCACAGCCTCCCCTGCTCCTGGAATTGCTCTGCTCCGGGGCATCTTTGGGTAATTGTGAGCAAAAATCTGCGTTTGAGGCTCTCAGAGACCAAATGAGCCCCAAATGATGGAGTCACTTCTTTGTCTGGGGAGTGTCTGTGTGAGAATCCCAAACCAGCCCTGCCCAGCTCTGGGGTTATTCACAGACCCCAAACCATCCCTGCCCAGCTCTGGGGTTATTCACAGACCCCAAACCAGCCCTGCCCAGCTCTGGGGTTATTCACAGACCCCAAACCAGCCCTGCCCAGCTCTGGGGTTATTCACAGACCCCAAACCAGCCCTGCCCAGCTCTGGGGTTATTCACAGACCCCAAACCATCCCTGCCCAGCTCTGGGGTTATTCACAGACCCCAAACCATCCCTGCCCAGCTCTGGGGTTATTCACAGACCCCAAACCAGCCCTGCCCAGCTCTGGGGTTATTCACAGACCCCAGAGATCCCTGCCCAGCTCTGGGGTTATTCACAGACCCCAAACCAGCCCTGTCCAGCTCTGGGGTTATTCACAGACCCCAAACCATCCCTGCCCAGCTCTGGGGTTATTCACAGACCCCAAACCAGCCCTGCCCAGCTCTGGGGTTATTCACAGACCCCAAACCAGCCCTGCCCAGCTCTGGGGTTATTCACAGACCCCAAACCATCCCTGCCCAGCTCTGGGGTTATTCACAGACCCCAAACCATCCCTGCCCAGCTCTGGGGTTATTCACAGACCCCAAACCATCCCTGCCCAGCTCTGGGGTTATTCACAGACCCCAAACCAGCCCTGCCCAGCTCTGGGGTTATTCACAGACCCCAAACCAGCCCTGCCCAGCTCTGGGGTTATTCACAGACCCCAAACCAGCCCTGCCCAGCTCTGGGGTTATTCACAGACCCCAAACCAGCCCTGCCCAGCTCTGGGGTTATTCACAGACCCCAAACCAGCCCTGCCCAGCTCTGGGGTTATTCACAGACCCCAAACCATCCCTGCCCAGCTCTGGGGTTATTCACAAACCCCAAACCATCCCTGCCCAGCTCTGGGGTTATTCACAGACCCCAGACAGGGTCCCAGTGCCACCCCAGTGGTGAGAGCTTGACCCCAGCCTGTCCCCAGGGCCTGGGGGGGCTCGGGGTGGCCACCACTGATGGCCACAGGAATTCTGGCAGAGCTGGGACTGCTCCTGCCCAGCCCCAAGCAGATCCCGACTGTTCCAGACATTGTAGGCCACGAAAACACCCGAGCCAGGTGTCCCTGCCCCTGGCAGGCTGCAGTGGGTGATCTTTAGGGTCTGTTCCAACCCAAACCACTCTGGGATTCTGGGATTTTCAGGAGAACACTCCCAGTCCCCCAGCCCAGCTCTCATGAGCAGCTTGGACACCTCCAGAGAGGTTTTAAATGCAATTTATTTTCCCTTCAGATGAAGGCAGGGTTGAGCACTGGCAGGGGAGGAGAAGGTTGGGAAGGAGCAGGGGCTGCATCCCCAACAAATCCCCGCTGGCTCTGCTCGTGGTGTGGGATTGGGCTGCATCTGCCACATCTGATTAGATTGTGTTGTCCTTTTTTATCTCCCTGATCTATGCTATGATTCTTCTGTTTTATGTGACATTTCCTTGGCAGTAGAACTGCTTGGATTAGATATTCACAGTGTTTCCCTCACCATAAAACATGCAAATTGCAAAGGCTATTTATTTGCACAGTTATGTTTTGCTTTGTCTTTTTGTTTCTTTTTAATGCTGTTTTTTTATGATTTTTTTTGTGTGTGTGTGCTGGTGCTGCTTGTAAAGAGAATCCACGTGGCTTTCTGCATTAAAAAATATCAGTGACTTAAATTTAGAGCAGGGCCACCAAGTTTGTACTTGGGCAAGGACAGAGTGGGACTTTGGTGTTCCAGGAACTGCCTGTCCCCTGTCTTGGCCTGGTGTCAGGGGCTCCAGTAAATGCAATAAATCCATGGAGTCTTTTCAGAGAGCCATGCAATGGTTTGGCTTTGAAAGGCCCTTAAAAATCACCGTGGGCAGGGACACCCTGCACTAGACCAGGTGTCCAGCCTGGCCTGGGCACTGCCAGGGATGGGGCAGCCACAGCTGCTGGGGGCACCCTGTGCCAGGGAATTCCAGATCACAACGTTCAGGGAAGGCAAAAACCCCAGATGAGCCTCACCCAGCCCTGACTTTGCTGCAAAGTCCCTGACTTGTAAAAAACTGCTGGGAATGGTGACAAAATAGAGAGCAGGGCTGATGTTCCAGGCTGGGATCTCTCCATGGCTGATGTTCCAGGCTGGGATCTCTCCATGGCTGATGTTCCAGGCTGGGATCTCTCCATGGCTGATGTTCCAGGCTGGGATCTCTCCATGGCTGATGTTCCAGGCTCTGATCTCTCCATGGCTGATGTTCCAGGCTCTGATCTCTCCATGGCTGATGTTCCAGGCTCTGATCTCTCCATGGCTGATGTTCCAGGCTCTGATCTCTCCATGGCTGATGTTCCAGGCTGGGATCTCTCCATGGCTGATGTTCCAGGCTGGGATCTCTCCATGGCTGATGTTCCAGGCTCTGATCTCTCCATGGCTGATGTTCCAGGCTGGGATCTCTCCATGGCTGATGTTCCAGGCTCTGATCTCTCCATGGCTGATGTTCCAGGCTGGGATCTCTCCATGGCTGATGTTCCAGGCTGGGATCTCTCCATGGCTGATGTCCCAGGCTGGGATCTCTCCATGGCTGATGTCCCAGGCTGGGATCTCTCCATGGCTGATGTTCCAGGCTGGGATCTCTCCCCATTTCCCCAGTTCTGGGTCTCCAGAACATTCCATGGTTTCCCACAGTAGCTGACCCAGCATTTCCCCCCAGCACAGGCGTCACCTCCTCCTGCCCTGCCCATCCCCAGCACCCCCCCTGGATGTCAGAGAATTCACTCAGGTAATGACGTCACTCTGGTAATTCTGTCACTCAGATAATGACGTCACTCTGATGATCATGTCACTCAGATAATGACGCCACTCAAATAATGACATCACTCAGATAATGACGTCACCCAGATAATTACATCATTCTGATGACGACATCACTCAGATGATGATGTCACTCAGATAATGATGTCACTCAGATAATGACATCACTCAAATAATGACATCACTCAGACAATGATGTCACTCAGATAACTATGTTACTCAGATAATGATGTCGCTCAGATAATGACATCACTCTGATAATTACATCACTCCAATAATGATGTCCGTTAGATAATGCCGTCACTCAGATAATGACGTCACTCCGATAATTATGTAAGTCAGATAATGTCACTCAGGTAATGGCGTCACTCAGATGATGATGTCACTCAGAGGATGGTGTCTCTCAGAGAATGACGTCAGTCAGATAATTAGTCAGATAATGTCACTCATGTAATGACGTCACTCAGGTAATGAAGTCACTCAGTTAATGATGTCAGTCAGATAATTATGTAAGTCAGATAATGTCACTCAGATAATTATGTAAGTCAGATAATGTCACTCAGGTAATGACGTCACTCAGACGATGACGTCACTCAGATGATGATGATGTCACGGCTCCTGCCCGCTCTGTCCGTGGATGTTTCTCCTGCCTCTCACCCATTCCCCCAGCAGAGATTTTCCCCGTTTTGTTCCTCTGGGCTTCTCCTCGTCTCCAGCTGCAGCTTGTGCCCCCCGTGCCCCTGCCCCGAGCAGCCCCCGGGATTTGGTGTCCGAGCCCCCCGGGATTTGGTGTCTGAGCCCCCCGGGATTTGGTGTCCGGGCCCCCCGGGATTTGGTGTCCGGGCCCCCCGGGATTTGGTGTCGCAGCCCCCCGGGATTTGGTGTCTGAGCCCCCCGGGATTTGGTGTCTGAGCCCCCCGGGATTTGGTGTCCGGGCCCCCCGGGATTTGGTGTCTGAGCCCCCCGGGATTTGGTGTCTGAGCCCCCCGGGATTTGGTGTCCGGGCCCCGGGATTTGGTGTCTGAGCCCCCCGGGATTTGGTGTCCGGGCCCCCCGGGATTTGGTGTCGCAGCCCCCCGGGATTTGGTGTCTGAGCCCCCCGGGATTTGGTGTCCGGGCCCCCCGGGATTTGGTGTCCGGGCCCCGGGATTTGGTGTCCGGGCCCCCCGGGATTTGGTGTCCGGGCCCCGGGATTTGGTGTCACAGCCCCCCGGGATTTGGTGTCTGAGCCCCCCGGGATTTGGTGTCCGGACCCCCCGGGATTTGGTGTCCGGGCCCCCCGGGATTTGGTGCCCGGGCCCCCCGGGATTTGGTGTTCGGGCCCCCCGGGATTTGGTGTCCGGGCCCCCCGGGATTTGGTGCCGAGCCCCCCGGGATTTGGTGTCTGAGCCCCCCGGGATTTGGTGTCTGAGCCCCCCGGGATTTGGTGTCTGAGCCCCCCGGGATTTGGTGACCGGGCCCCCCGGGATTTGGTGTCGAGCCCCCCGGGATTTGGTGTCTGAGCCCCCCGGGATTTGGTGTCTGAGCCCCCCGGGATTTGGTGTCCGGGCCCCCCGGGATTTGGTGCCCGGGCCCCCCG
The DNA here is from genome assembly GCA_037013685.1 of Acridotheres tristis. Lineage (NCBI taxonomy): Eukaryota > Metazoa > Chordata > Aves > Passeriformes > Sturnidae > Acridotheres > Acridotheres tristis. Next base: position 71,754,768 of record CM072888.1, on the reverse strand, counting down.
GGAAAGGCCTGCAGGGCCCTTAAACTGCTCGGCTGAATTCAGCCCTGCTCACAAACGGCCGAGGGGCATTTCATCCCTGCCCGGGCACAGGCTGGCAGTGGGTCATCTTTGGGGTCCCTTCCAGCCCAGATTCCGTGTGGGTTCTGGGATTCTCCACGTTCGTGCAGAGGGCTCAGCAGGAGCCCCCAGGGGAGCCCCCCTGGTGACACCCACTCCCCTCCCGTGCCCACGGCAGCAGCTCAGGCCTTGCTCAGGGTCAGGAAGGGAAGGGTGTCAGGGGAAAGGTGGCACAAGTGTCCCCCCTGTCCCCTCTCACTGCCCCGTGGGTAACTCCTGGCATTCCCTGCACGGGCCTGACCCCAGCCCACCAAACCTGGGCACATCCCTGTGCCAGCAGAATCTTTTCCCATTTCCATCCGGGATCAGCAGAGTGCTATTAAACACCAACTTGGTGCCTGTGTGTGCATGTGCTGAGCAGATAAACACAATCCCTGGGACTGAGTGTCTAATAAACTCCTTTCTGGAGTCTGCTGATTATCCCCACGGAGGTGAATCCATGCTGATGAATTTGCAATGGATTGTTGGAGCAGTGCTGGTCCTGTCTGCAGAGGCAATTTTCCTGCTGAGGTAACGAGCTTTGCCAAGCCGAGTAGCCAGCAGTGTTATCTCTGTCTCTTTGTTTGCAGGAGAACAATTCCCAGCCTCTCACCAAACCCTGGCACGGACAGGGAGAGGCTGAAGCTGCTTTGAGAGGTGGCAAAGAGGGGCTGGGGAAGATTTGCACCTCAGCTCAAACACCAGACCTGTGTTAAATAAACCCCCACAGTGATGGACAGAGCAGCTCCCACAGGCTCGGGGCCAGCCCTGTCCCAGCCCTGTCCCAGCCCTGTCCCAGCCCTGTCCCTTCTCCTGTCCGAGGACACCTTGGACCTGCAGCTCAGAGGTGTCACCTGGGCTCTGGACACTCTGCAGGGAAACAACAGCACCAGGTAGCCCCGAAACACAACGAGGGAGCCACAGATTGATATGGGACAAACCCTCGGGACCAGAGCAAGAACCATTTCTGGGAAAAAGGGGCTGAGCCCTGCATCCCTCCAGGTGTTCAAGGGCAGCTGGGACAGCAGGGACAGGGACAGAGACAGGGACAGGGCCAGCAGGGACAGGAGGACCAGGCTGGGCAGCGAAGGAGCTGCAGAGGAATTTGGCAGTGCCCAAATCACATCATGCAGAACAGCAGGCAAGGCCCGTGGCTGCCCAGGTCCTGCTCCTGAAATGAATTTTCTGCCCCAGCACTGAACACCCCCCACTGCAGCTCCCGGGATGAGCAAGGGGAGGAAATGCAAACACTTCCCTTTGGAAAGCCCTTCCTGAGCCCTGCCTGGCTCTCAGCTCTGGGCTCCTCAGTGCTCTTGTGGGTGAGTTACTGAAATGATATTTTACAGACAGGATTTTTTTCCACTTAACAAATTCCTTGCCTTTGTATGGTTCTAAATCAATGCTGAATCCACACGGCCTCTTCTCGTCTTTCCAAAGGATTTTAGAGAGGATTTTAAAGCTCTGCAGGCTGCATCCCCTAAATCTCAGTGTGTCACTGCAGCTGCAATGCCTGGAGGGCTGTGCCAGGTGTGAGCACCTGGACCTGTCCTCAGCCAAGGGCTCCATGGGCTGCTGATAGGACTGGGCTCAGATCAGCCCGATCTGAGATGCCACATTCCCCCTTGGCATCCCCCCAGCCCAGTTCTGCCAGACTGGGGCCAGAGAAGGCTCCCTAAAGCAGGAGTCAAGGGAGAAGACAAAGGATGGAGCCCTTGGTGTGGGGCAGAGCTGTGGAGCAGCTGTGGGGATGCTCCACGATCCATTTCCAGGATCCATTTCCAGGATCCATTTCCAGGATCCATTTCCAGGATCCATTTCCATGATCCATTTCCAGGATCCATTTCCATGATCCATTTCCAGGATCCACTTTGATCCATTTCCCTCTCTGGATGTCCCCGGGCTGGCTGTGGGGAAGGAGCAGCGATCCAGGATGTCCCAGCTCCAGCCAGGGGATGGATGCAGCATTCCCTGCTAGCCCAGGGCTGTGGCAGCATTTGCATTTAGATGGGAGCAGTTATGAGCTCAAACAGCCTTTTGTCACCACAGCTGCTGCTCACAGCTGCTCCCTGATGGAAAAAGGTCCCTTCTGGTGGTCACACGGGGGGCTCTGCAGTGCCTGGGTGTCTTCCCCCCTTCATCCCGACAAAAGCGTGGACTGGAGGTGCCAGACAGCACAAAATTCCCCTGTGGAATTTCCCTTCCCTCACTCCAGTCTCAGCTCTGACAGATGGGGGGGGGTCTGTGCCAGGAGCGTTTCTGTGGCCCAGGGCAGGGCAGGGGCTGAGCATCATCCACAGGGGCTGCAAAGGGGCACAGCTCCGTGGTCTGCAGCCACAGAATGGTTTGGAATCCTAAAGACAATTTAATTTAATTCCACCCCTGCCATGGTGTGACACCTCCCACTGTCCCAGTGTCCAGCCTGGCCTTGGGCACTGCCAGGGATCCAGGGGCAGCCACAGCAAATCTGGGCACCCTGTGCCAGCCCTGCCCACCCTGCCAGGGAACAATTCCTGCCCAAGATCCCACCCAGCCCTGCCCACCCTGCCAGGGAACAATTCCTGCCCAAGATCCCACCCAGCCCTGCCCACCCTGCCAGGGAACAATTCCTGCCCAAAATCCCACCCAGCCCTGCCCACCCTGCCAGGGAACAATTCCTGCCCAAGATCCCACCCAGCCCTGCCCACCCTGCCAGGGAACAATTCCTGCCCAAGATCCCACCCAGCCCTGCCCACCCTGCCAGGGAACAATTCCTGCCCGAAATCCCACCCAGCCCTGCCCACCCTGCCAGGGAACAATTCCTGCCCAAAATCCCACCCAGCCCTGCCCACCCTGCCAGGGAACAATTCCTGCCCAAAATCCCACCCAGCTCTGCCCACCCTGCCAGGGAACAATTCCTGCCCAAGATCCCACCCAGCCCTGCCCACCCTGCCAGGGAACAATTCCTGCCCAAGATCCCACCCAGCCCTGCCCACCCTGCCAGGGAACAATTCCTGCCCAAAATCCCACCCAGCCCTGCAGTGGGAGCCATTCCTGTCTCTCCAGGCCCTGTCCAAAGCCCCTCTCCAGATCTCTGTGCCAATCCTGGTGCAATCCCCCCTGGAACGGTCCACGCAGGGACCCTTCAGGCCAGACACCCCTGGACACCCCAAACACCAGCACACATCTGTCTGTCAGGAAATGAGGCAAGCCCTGAATAAACCCCCTGGAGATGGGGAGGAACCCAGCTGGGGCTGTGTGTTCTCCTGAGGCAGCAGAACTCCCCACATTCCTTGGACCACACTGAGCACCTCCAGCAAATTCCAGCAAATTCCAGCAAATTCCAGCAAATTCCAGCAAATTCCAGCAAATTCCAGCGAATTCCAGCAAATTCCAGCGAATTCCAGCAAATTCCAGCAAATTCCAGCGAATTCCAGCAAATTCCAGCAAATTCCACCATGAGCTCCGAGCCTGCAAGGACAGAGGGGCCAGGGAGTGAATCTGGAGCTGAATCTCTCCTGGAGAGAGAAAGAAAATAAAATGATCAGTTTAAATTCATTTGGTATCACAGAATAATTTATATTTGATCACAGAATAGTTTAGATTGGAAAAGACCTCAAAGATTGGGTGCAACCGCTCAGTGCTGGGATACAGCAGCACCTGGGCAGCACCTGGGGTGACATTGTGGCATTGTGACATGGGTGACATTGTGGCATTGTGACATGGGTGACATTGTGATGTTGGTGATATTGTGACATTGTGACACTGTGACATTGGTAACACTGTGACATTGCACACAGAGACGGCCCCAGGAAGGGCAGCTCAACCCCCCATCCAGCCCATCCCTCCCTTATTGCCAGGATATCCCAATGATCCCAATGATCCTATTGATCCCATGGATCCCACTGATCCCACTGATGTCATTGATCCCATTGATCCTATTGATCCCACTGATCCCATGGATCCCACTGATCCCAATGATCCCAATGATCCCATGGATCCCACTGATCCCACTGATCCCACTGATCCCATTGATCCCATAGATCCCATTGATCCCACTGATCCCATTGATCCCAATGATCCCATTGATCCCAATAATCCCATTGATCCCATTGTCTCACTAATCCCATGGATCCCAATGATCCCACTGATCCCAATGATCCCATTGATCCCACTGATCCCATTGATCCCACTGATCCCACTGATCCCAATGATCCCATTGATCCCACTGATCCCATTGATCCCATTGATCCCACTGATCCCATTGATCCCAATGATCCCATTGATCCCATTGATCCCACTGATCCCATTGATCCCAATGATCCCATTGATCCCAATGATCCCACTGATCCCACTGATCCCATTGATCCCACTGATCCCATTGATCCCATTGATCCCAATGATCCCATTGATCCCACTGATCCCATTGATCCCAATGATCCCATTGATCCCAATAATCCCATTGATCCCAATGATCCCACTGATCCCACTGATCCCATTGATCCCACTGATCCCATTGATCCCACTGATCCCATTGATCCCAATGATCCCATTGATCCCAATGATCCCACTGATCCCATTGATCCCAATGATCCCATTGATCCCACTGATCCCAATGATCCCATTGATCCCTGCAGTGCCCAGGGTTTCCCAGCCAGCCCTGGGACCCCTCAGCACTCCAGGATCATTTCCTCACCCCAGCAAGGCCCATCCACTGCAAGGGAAGATTTTTCTGCTGGATCCCAGTGGCCTGGGGGAGGCCATGGATATGGGGCAGTTCCCCCTGTCCCCTGGGATGGGATGGGATGATGGGATGGGATGGGATGGGATGGGATGGGATGGGATGGGATGGGATGGGATGGGATAAAAGCCAAGACCCAGGACCTGGCCAGGGACACAAATCCCCTGGTTCCCTCTCCAGAAGTGCCCCCTGCCCCTTGCAGAGCCACTGCTGATTTGTTTACCAGCCTCATTGTAAAACTAATATTAACCAGCATTAGGCTCTTGACAGGGATGGGTTTTTCCCCTTCAGTGGTGAAATTGGATGTGAATTTTGAATTTTCCAGTCAATTGAGCAAGCTAAGCACTGGTGATGCAACAGGCCCTGTAACGTGTGCATGTTTTATTCCATTTTTCCTTGAGGGATCTGTGGCAGAATAGACACAAGGAAAAGACAAAAAGATTGGGAGATACTGGAAATTACAGGGTCAGTCCTTAGAGGACTCTGAAATCCTTTCCAGGTTCTTTCCCTTTGCATGCTGGGGTTTACCCCGGGCTCCCCCAAGCACTGATATCCCTCTCACTTCAAACCTGCCAGGCTGAAGGAAAAAGGGTTTGCAGAACTGGGAGGAGCAGGGTCGGTTGGGAATGGGAGCCCTGCTCAGCACAAACAGCAGGAAAAGGCCACTGTGGGATGGACATTTCAGCCTTTCCCATGAAACCAGGAGTCAGGTTCAGCAGTTCAGGAGCAGTTCTGAAATCCTGGATTCAGGAGGGGTCAGGCCTGGACTGGGGTAACCCAGAAGAGCCCTCTCCAAACAGGAACCTCCCAGTTTGGGCTCTTTCCATGGAGGCAGCCCCGTCCCAGCAGCCCTGCAGCACTGGGGGAGGTTTCCCAGTTCGTGCTCCCCTGCAACAGGAACCCAGCAGCTCCAGGATCCACCCTGCCACGGGTCTCTCCCCAGGGCATTTTTATTACAAATAAATTTGTATTTACCAATTACCCAACGAGTTAAAAACACGAACCTGAAGCATTTCATCTAAACCTATTCGAATTCTGGTTCTATAGAATGAAAGTGGTGTTAATCCTTATGCATATAGATATTTATCTATTATATCTATATCTATATAATCTATATCTATATAATCTATATCTATATAATCTATAGCTATACCTAGATTTACCTATTATATCTATATCTATATCTATCTATTATAACTATAACTATATCTATATCTATATCTATAACTATATCATCTATATCTATATAATCTATATCTATATTTATCTATTATATCTATAACTATATAATCTATATGTGTATATATATAGACAGATATCCCTTTAACACAATTCTATTTGCTCTAGCTGAAGAAGCAAAATATTCTTACCATGTTTTTATTATGTCTAGAATTATGTTTTTGAGCTCTCACTGCAGCTCGTTTTTTTCATTGGATTCCAAGGCTTTTGCTCTTTAAGGCACTTAAAACATATTTTTACTTACTTAAAACGTAGGCTTATACCTTTACTTCATATCTATGTAACTTAATAATATTTCCACTTACTTCAAACTAAAGCTTACACCTCTATTTCATGTCTGAGTGGCTTAATATATTTTAATTTCTCTAGAAGCTTTAATTCAAACCCTGCATTTGGATCTCTGTCTGAGGAACTCAGAGAGGCCTCTGTTTTTTACACCCCAACATCCAGGACGAGGAGGAACCGAGGGTCGGGTCCTTCCCTGCCTCCAGAGCTGCCAGGGGCACAAATCCAGGGGGCCAAAGGCGAGTTCCAGCAGCAGGGAGCGGCCCTGGCTCCGAGCAGCCTTTAAATCTGCATTTGGGCAGCAGGGTTTATTCACCATATGTTCCTTCTTGACACAGTTTGTTTGATGTGAGCGTGGATTTGCATCAGGAGCGCCCTGGGGAGCAGCAGATGGGCACGAACAGCAGGGCAGGGATGGCTCTGCCAGGGCTTGGCACCTCCCCACTCTGCCCAGGGCTCGGGGATTGGCATCTCCTCACTCTGCTCAGGGATTGGCATCTCCCCACCCTGCCCAGGGCTCAGGGCTTGGCATCTCCCCATCCTGCTCAGGGATTGGCATCTCCCCATCCTGCCCAGGGCTCAGGGACTGGCACCTCCCCACCCTGCTCAGGGGTTGGCATCTCCCCATCCTGCCCAGGGCTCAGGGATTGGCATCTCCTGGTCCTGCTCAAGGATTGGCACCTCCCCACCCTGCCCAGGGCTCAGGGCTTGGCACCTCCCCACCCTGCCCAGGGATTGGCATCTCCTCACTCTGCTCAGGGCTCAGGGATTGGCATCTCCCCATCCTGCTCAAGGATTGGCATCTCCCCATCCTGCTCCGGGACTGGCATCTCCCCACCCTGCTCAGGGCTCAGGGATTGGCATCTCCCCTCCCTCACCCAGGGCTCCCTCCTCCCCAGCCTGGGCTCAGTGTGCAGTCCCAGTGTGGCTCAGGGGCACTGACAGAGCACTGAATTCCTTTCCTCTGCCAGGGCTGTGTGACTGTCCCAGCCTGGGCAGGGTTTGCAGCTCTGCCTCCCACACCCACAGCTCTGGGATGTTCTTACAGGACGGATTTCCTATTTCCAACCCGAACTTTGATGCCCCAAAGAACAGTTCTGGCTGAAATGCTGCCCTCGGGTTCCCCATTTCTTTCTGTCCTTACAACAGAACCAAGATTTTGGGATTTCCAGTCTCCCCAGTTCCCTCCTGCCTCACTCTGGCCATTCTGAGTTCCCAGCTCAGACATTTCCCTGTTCCCTTGCAAGGGTTAACAACAACTCACCTGTGAGCTCCAGGCTCTCACTCCCAGAACCTGTTCCAAGGCACCTGCTGCCAGTGCAGGAACTCATTTATATCGCACAGTTCCCAGTGAATTTCTGTGCTGCTGCACTTCTGTCACCGAGGGTTTGCTCTGGCTCTGCAGGAACTGTCCCTGCTCTGGGCAGGGCTGGGGCAGGGAGCTGCTCATTTCCCAGCTCACACGGGGTGTCATAATTTTATTAAACCCCAGACAAGCCTGACACCTTGGTGACAGAATATAATTTCCCTAACCAAGTGTCTTGACACCAAAAATTAAGCTAAATTGCATTATTTCAAAGGAGCAGATGGGAATGCTAAACATGTGGCCAGGGAGAAGCTCGGACTGCCACAGTCCATGGTGCCACCAGGGGCTCCTGCTGGAGGCAGAGGCAGAGGCCATCCCTGCCTGGGATCCCCGTGGCCTTCCCAAGAACAGCAGGGAAGTTTTGGGTACACCCCGGGGGTGCTGGGTACACCCAGGGGTGCTGGGAACATCCCAGGGGTGCTGGGAACACCCTGAGGGTGCTGGGAACACCCCGGCGGTGCTGGGCACATCCCAGGGGTGCTGGGAACATCCCAGGGGTGCTGGGAACATCCCAGGGGTGCTGGGAACACCCCGGGGGTGCTGGGAACATCCCGGGGTGCGGGTTCAAGGGCAGCTTTGCAGAATCCCAGAATCTTTGAGGCTGGAAAATCCCTCCAAGGTCAGCGAGTCCCAGCTGTGCCCAATCCTCACCTTGTCCCCATCCCAGGGCACTGAGTGCCACATCCAGGGATGGGCACTCCAAATCTCCCTGGGCAGCCCCTGCCAATGCCCATTCCACTCTTTCCGTGGAGAAATCCCTGGGGAAACAGGGACACAAAGGCTGTGCCCGTGGGCTGCAGCCCCTCTGCCCACATTTCCCTGGGGGCAGCAGCAGAGAGGGGAACCCCTGGGAAAATGTCTGGAAAGGCTGAGCTGGAACAGAACAAAAGCAATAAAATCGGAATTTATTGAAAGGATCCACCTCGGGCACTGCAAGAGCCCGGCCAGGGCTGCGCCCAAATCAAATCCCAGATGGATCCTGGGCACGAATTTTTACACTTTTATCAGTTTTGGTTCATCTTGGGGTCAATGATCCACCCACAGCCCCGGGCTATGAACTCTCAGCCCCTGCCTTGCCCCCTTTGCCTCGCTGTAATTTCTGATCTTTGGGTACCGGTTGTCCTCGATTCTCCAGCTGGGAAGGATTTGTTTTGTCCAACTCCCTTGTGAAAAGAATTTACTAACACCTAACTAACACCTTACTAACACCTGGCATGAAGTTTCAGAGTTACACACCAAGCAGCAGAGATTCTGAGAAGTATAAAAGCTAAAAGCTAAGGCATCAAGAGGAGGGAGGAAAAGGAAGGAAGGATTCCAGGAAGGATTCCAGGAAGGATTCCAGGAAGGATTCCAGGATTCCAGGAAGGGAAATCTGTGTCACGCCATCGCTGGGGGGACCTGCAGGAGGCACAGCCAGGGAGGGACACCATCCCAGAGGGGACATCCCTGCCCAGGGCTCTGTGCCAGCCCTGGCTCTCGGGGCTCTTTGCCAGGGCACAGCTGAGCTCAGTGTGACCCAAGCCGGGCTTGGAGCCCTGCTCAGCCTCAGGAACCGGGAAAGCCCCGGAGTTGGCCCAGTGGGCCCCTCGTCCACCCTGGGGCTGGTCCAGCGAGGAGCAGTGACAGAGTGACACCCACAGTGACACCCAGCGTGACACCCAGAGTGACACCCAGAGTGACACCCAGAGTGACACCCAGCGTGACACCCAGCGTGACACCCAGCGTGACACCCAGAGTGACACCCAGCGTGACACCCAGAGTGACACCCAGAGTGACACCCAGAGTTACACCCAGCGTGACACCCAGAGTGACACCCAGCGTGACACCCAGAGTGACACCCAGAGTGACACCCAGAGTGACACCCAGAGCGACACCCAGAGTGACACCCAGAGTGACACCCAGAGTTACACCCAGCGTGACACCCAGAGTGACACCCAGCGTGACACCCAGCGTGACACCCAGAGTGACACCCAGAGCGACACCCAGAGCGACACCCAGAGTGACACCCAGAGTGACACCCAGAGTGACACCCAGAGCGACACCCAGCGTGACACCCAGAGTGACACCCAGAGTGACACCCAGAGCGACACCCAGAGTGACACCCAGCGTGACACCCAGCGCGACACCCAGCGTGACACCCAGAGTGACACCCAGCGTGACACCCAGAGCGACACCCAGAGTGACACCCAGAGTGACACCCAGCGTGACACCCAGAGTGACACCCAGAGTGACACCCAGAGTGACACCCAGAGCGACACCCAGAGTGACACCCAGAGTGACACCCAGAGTTACACCCAGCGTGACACCCAGAGTGACACCCAGCGTGACACCCAGCGTGACACCCAGAGTGACACCCAGAGCGACACCCAGAGCGACACCCAGAGTGACACCCAGCGTGACACCCAGAGTGACACCCAGAGTGACACCCAGAGCGACACCCAGCGTGACACCCAGAGTGACACCCAGAGTGACACCCAGAGTGACACCCAGAGTGACACCCAGCGTGACACCCAGAGTGACACCCAGAGTAACACCCAGAGCGACACCCAGAGCGACACCCAGAGTGACACCCAGAGTGACACCCAGAGTGACACCCAGCGTGACACCCAGAATGACACCCAGAGTGACACCCAGAGTGACACCCAGAGTGACACCCAGAATGACACCCAGAGCGACACCCAGCGTGACACCCAGAGCGACACCCAGAGTGACACCCAGCGTGACACCCGGAGTGACACTCCCCCCGGACAGCAGGCTGTCACAGCTTGGATTTTACAGTGGCACTTCGTGGGATGCTGGCCAAGTGGCCAATGTGCTTTTGGCTGCCAGGCTCCATATCCACTGCCACATCCACACTTTGGAGGACGATGACACATTTGGCCCTCTGAACACTCTCCTGTTCCGTGTCCAAGGCTCCTCATCCCTGATCTGAAACGTCACCAACTGGAAGTCTCTGCACAAATAAAAAAAACCCCAAAACTCCCGGTGATTTCTAAAAATGCAAACCCAAGTGCAAATCGGAGCAGATTGGGCAATTTCTGCACACCCAGGAAGCAGAAATGCAAGGAGATTTTAGGAAACAGTTGGGGAGAAAGCAATCAGAAGGAGAACAACAACAATAAAAATAATAAAAAAAAAAAAAAAAAAAAAGAGATGTAGATGTGGAACAAAATGGTGTGCTGGAAATGGCAGCGTTTAGCTGGAAAGGAACCCCCAGGAGAGCAAACAGAAAATGCTGAGGGAGCAGCAGAGGGGGGAAGCAGCAGCAGAGAGGAAAAGAAGCAAAGCTGGGGGAAAGAGAGCCATGGAAGCAGCAGAGAGAGCACCAACCATGGTTAATTAGGGGAGCAAACAGAAATAATGAGCAGCTAATTGCGGGAGGTTGGGCAATGAGCAGCAGGGAATGCTCCGGGCTCCAGGACAGGGAGCTCGGCTCAGGGGCTGAGCAGGACCCCAGCCCAGGGCAGGGCGGGCACAGCTGGCACAGCTGGCACAGCTGGGATTTACAGGGAGCGTGTGACACAGGGGGTTTAGCACAGAAATGACCTCAGGAGCCTGAACCTGTTCTGAGAGCACATCTGAGCACCTGCATTGGATTTTCCTTCGTATTTCTGAGCCCTTTTTCCCAGCTGTCAGCACTGCAGGCACGGGCCATGGAACAACCTCTAAGTCCTGCAGAGCTGAAGGAAAATAAACCAAACAAATCAAAGAGTCCCCTCGAAAGCCATTGGGCTGGGACACGGCTGAGTGAAATATTTATGACACAGTTCCTCCATCAAAAGGGCAGGAGGGAAACACGAGCTGAAGCAATGGGTGAGGAGCAGAGGCAGGGTCTGTCAGTCTGGTGGAGCCAAATAGAATTTCAGATGCAAACACACCGGTTTTTGAAAAGAAACTTCTTGGTGGGGTTTTGTTTGCTTGGGAGAGCTCTCCTATTTCATCTTTTCTTATTCTTGTCCTTGGAATTATTGAAGTATCCAGGACAACTCTTGCAAATCAAATGTGAGTCCTATGCCTTCCACTTCTCCCTCAAAGAAACCTTTTCACCAATTAAAAATGAGAGAATTCAAAGCCCGACTGAAGGCACATCCTATTGTCTGTAAATGCACAAACACCAAGCTTGCCATTTGAAGTTTAACTCGATTTTTTACCTGTATTATTCTGGGGGAACAGTGCAAACCCCACTTTTGCCTGGTAGCCCATGGATGTGGGAAATGATTCCCCCTGCAAACCAGAGCATCCCGTGGCAGTGAGAGCCCTCCCACGCTGGAGTCAGGATCTGAACCTCACACCTGTGCCAGGTATTTATTGGTTGCCATCCTTTGTTTTGCCTCCTTAGCTGACTTTCCTCCTGCTCCTCTCTCAGAGGTGCCATTCATTTCTCAGCTAAACATTTCATTCAGGAGCAATGGATTCTTTTTTTGGGATAAATGGCTGTCACTGTCTCCTCTCAGCAGCAATTAAAGCTCTCAGCATCCCAGGTGACGAGCAGTTCGTGCCTCTTGTCACGGGTAACAAGTTCTTCTGGGGAAGGAGCTGGCAGTAATTCCTCTGCCAGGAGCCCCTGCCAGCCCTGGATCTCCCAGGGAAAAGGCACTGGGACCCCCAGCCCGCTGTTCCTGGGATCCCTCAGGATTTCAGCTTTTCTATTTCCATCGAGTTGTAATCCTGCAATTCTTCAGTGTATAATTCCAAACTCCATATCCAGTGCCAGCTGCTGCTCTCCCATTTCGGGCAGACACAACAATTCCTCTCCAGGCTGGGAATCCAGGACACCTCAGGCCTGAGAGATGGAAACAAAAGGGATTGGGGGGAGCAAACTGGGGGTAAATGACTTCATTACCTGGAGCTGGAATTGGGAGATTAACCCCAATGTGCAAATGGAGCAAACTTATCAAAGTGTGGAAACCTGTGACTTGTCACCCACCCCACCCCATCCCATCCCATCCCATGGATCCTATTCCATCCCATCCCATCCCATCCCATCCCATCCCATCCCATCCCATCCCATCCCATCCCATCCCATCCCATCCCATCCCATCCCATCCCATCCCATCCCATCCCATCCCATCCCATGGATCCCATCCCATCCCATGGATCCCATCCCATCCCATCCCATGGATCCCATCCCATGGATCCCATCCCATCCCATCCCATCCCATCCCATCCCATCCCATCCCATCCCATCCCATCCCATCCCATCCCACTCTGGGATGGATTTGAGGCCATGCACAGGCAGGAATTTCCCTCTCTCTGTTTCTGACAGATAAATCCTTTGGATTGCCCTTGGTGCCCAGCCTGAACCCGGCCATGGCATCACAGCTCACCCACTGTTCCTGCCACTCCTCAAAGCCTGTCCTGGGGATTGCTGAAAGGAAAACTGAACTCCAGCAATGCCCACCACAGTGAAACGTGTCCTGGGGATTGCCAAAAGGAAAACTCCCTCCCACTCCCATTCATTTCCTCTCCCATTCCCATTCATTTCCTCTCTCCCATTCCCATTCATTTATTCTCCCCCATTCCTGCTCAGTTCCTCTCCCATTCACCTCCTCATTCCCATTCCCGTTCTCCCCATTCCCATTTCTCCTCATTCCCATTCCCATTCTCCCCGTTCCCATTCACCTCCTCATTCCCATTCCCATTCTCCCCATTCCCATTTCTCCTCATTCCCATTCCCATTCTCCCCATTCCCATTTCTCCTCATTCCCATTCCCATTCTCCCCATTCCCATTTCTCCTCATTCCCATTCCCGTTCTCCCCATTCCCATTTCTCCTCATTCCCACTCCCATTCTCCCCATTCCCATTCACCTCCTCATTCCCATTCCCATTCTCCCCATTCCCATTTCTCCTCATTCCCATTCCCATTCTCCCCATTCCCATTTCTCCTCATTCCCATTCCCATTCTCCCCATTCCCATTTCTCCTCATTCCCATTCCCGTTCTCCCCATTCCCATTCACCTCCTCATTCCCATTCCCATTCTCCCCATTCCCATTTCTCCTCATTCCCATTCCCATTCTCCCCATTCCCATTTCTCCTCATTCCCATTCCCGTTCTCCCCATTCCCATTTCTCCTCATTCCCATTCCCGTTCTCCCCATTCCCATTTCTCCTCATTCCCATTCCCGTTCTCCCCATTCCCGTTCTCCCCATTCCCATTCCGGCTCAGTTCCACCCCAAAGGAGCAGGGATTCCCCGTGCAGCAGTGGATCCCTTCCAAGGCAGTCAGAACCCCACAGATCTCTGCAGTGTCCGGGCGTGCCAAAGCCGGGAGCTGTTCTCTCTTCATTTGCCTCTCCATTGTTCCCGGGCAGCAGAGCAGCGATGTTCCCGTGTTCGGACTAAACAGACGCACGGGGAGGTTTTGTTGCTTCCCTGAGTGCAGGAAGATTAATCCCAATTACACATCTGCTCTTCTCCCCGTTCACACCTCGGTTCCACCTTTGCTGGAATTACAGAGCCCCCCTTGGGGCGTTCATGGAGCTCCTGCATGGAGGGGGGGTTGGTCCCCAGCAGGAGGGTCAGGAGGGTCAGGAGGGTCAGGAGGGTCAGGAGGGTCAGGAGGGTTTGTGTGGGAGGCTGGAGCTGATGGGGGTTCATCCCACCAGGGCTCATCCCCATTCCCTGGACCACGGCCCCACAGAGACCCCATAGAGACCCCATAGAGACCCCATAGAGACCCCAGAACCCAATGGAGACCCCATAGCCCAATGGGGACCCCATGGAGACCCCACGGCCCCAGGGAGACCCCAGGGAGGCCACAGCAAACCACCCCAATGGGAGCACCCAGCACCAAATCCCACTCTGGATTTGGAGGAACAAACCCTCCCTCCAAAGCAGCCACGAGCTTTACAAATCACATCCCGTCCTCCCTCCCTCCCTCTGCTGATTCTCCCCCCAGAGCCTCTCCCTGTCCCTGCAGCCCCCAGGGGAAGGAGATTTCCCGCTGTACGAGCAGCGTTTCCCTGCCCACACAGCGGGGATGGGAGCAGGATCCCAGCCCTTCCAGCCCTTCCAGCCTCCCAGCTGATCCCTTCGAGCTCCTGAACCCCCACCCAGAAACGGGGCTTTGCTGAGCCTTTAATGCACCGAGCAGCTGCTGCCCCTGCAGCCCTCACCTGCTCAGAGAGCGTCACCTGGGATCCATCCCTGGGGATCTCCAAAGACAGGGAAAAACAGGGATCAAACCAGGGATCAGCCCCAGGCAGCCGGGTCTGGGAGAGACCCTGAGGGGCTGGAGCATGGCCAGAGCTGGGAAAGGGCTGGAGAATTCCTGAGGGAGCTGGGAATGGGCTGGAGAATTCCTGAGGGAGCTGGGAAGGGGCTGGAGAATTCCTGAGGGAGCTGGGAAGGGAATGGAGAATTCCTGGGGGAACTGGGAAGGGGCTCAGCCTGGAGAAAAGGAGGCTCAGGGGGGACCTTGTGGCTCTGCACAACTCCCTGACAGGAGGGGACAGCCGGGGGGATTTGGGGTCTGGGAACAGGGACAGGAGGAGAGGGAAGGTTTAAGTTGGATTTTGGGAATATTTCTCCATGGAAAGGGCTCCCCATCCCTGGAGGTGTTCAGAGCCCTGTGGATGTGGCACTTGGGGACTTGGGGCAGTGCTGGGGAAACCCTGGACTCGACGTTGGGCTCAGAGGGATTTTCCGACCAAACCAATTCCATGTTTCTCTTTACTCTTCCCCTTCCAGGATTTTCCCAAGTTTCTCTCTGTTCCTGTCTCTGTGCTCTCCAGAGGTTCCTAACCTGCATCATCCCAGGCACTTGTGGTTTCCCACAGATCTGATTTTTAAAGGCCGGGTTTTCCTAAAGCCACCCCTGCACCCAGCGGTCACAGACACGTTCACCTTTCCCTCCTCCCTCAGGTGCCAGCTTGGCCTCGGTCCTTTCTTCTACCCCAGGGAGGTAAGAAATAAAAAGAAATAAAAGGAAATCCTGGTATATTCCTCATTTTTCCTCCTCAATTTCATCCTGAGTGCATCCCACCTTTTCTCAAACATCTGCAGCAGCAGGAGGAAATCAATTTTCCGGGGCCGAGACCTGGATTTCTCTGCTGTGCCCACTCCTTGTTCCAGGGAGGTTCCAGGGCTCTTTGTGGCCCCTTCCCAGCCCCACCTGCCGGGGTTGTTTCACCTTTCCCTGCCCAGCCCGGAGGAGCCGAGCTGTCACCAATTGCCGCCTGTTCTCACACGTCCCCGGCTGCGGGGGAAGCAGGAACAGACACCTGCGTTTGTTTTTCTGTTCCAGCTCTCCCAGCCCAGCCACATCCAGAGCTGAGCACACGGATCTGATCTCCAGAGAGGCACCAGAGCCAGAAACTCAACCAGAAACTCCCTCATCGAGTGAGGAGGCCCCGGGGCAAGGACAGCTTCAGGTCCTCAGGTGTGCAGACCTGGACAGGTAGGATCAGCAGCCTGCTCAGGTGTGCACACCTGGCTCAGGTACCTGGACAGGTAGGATCAGGAGCCTGCTCAGGTACCTGGGGAGGATCAGGACCCTGCTCAGGTGTGCACACCTGGCTCAGGTACCTGGACAGGTTCAGGACCCTGCTCAGGTGTGCACACCTGGCTCAGGTACCTGGGGAGGATCAGGAGCCTGCTCAGGTGTGCACACCTGGCTCAGGTACCTGGGGAGGATCAGGACCCTGCTCAGGTGTGCAGACCTGGCTCAGGTACCTGGACAGGATCAGGACCCTGCTCAGGTGTGCAGACCTGGCTCAGGTACCTGGGGAGGATCAGGAGCCTGCTCAGGTGTGCAGACCTGGATCAGGTACCCTGGACAGGATCAGGAGCCTGCTCAGGTGTGCAGACCTGGATCAGGTACCTGGACAGGATCAGGAGCCTGCTCAGGTGTGCACACCTGGCTCAGGTACCCTGGACAGGATCAGGACCCTGCTCAGGTGTGCACACCTGGCTCAGGTACCTGGGGAGGATCAGGAGCCTGCTCAGGTGTGCACACCTGGCTCAGGTACCTGGACAGGATCAGGAGCCAGCTCAGGTGTGCACACCTGGCTCAGGTACCTGGGGAGGATCAGGACCCTGCTCAGATGTGCAGACCTGGCTCAGGTACCTGGACAGGATCAGGACCCTGCTCAGGTGTGCACACCTGGCTCAGGTACCTGGGGAGGATCAGGAAACCCCTCCTGCTCCAGCGGCGCTCCCGGCAGCGGGGGAGGGGCTGAGGAAAGGAGAACTCTGTGATGAAATGATTGAACTGGAGCAAAGCCTTCCTTTGGCCCTGTCCCAAAGCTCTACTTTTCCATTTCTCACCTGCAAATCACTGGAAGACAACAAACCCATTTTGTTTACGTGGGAATTTCTTCCCGTTTAAAATAAATACTTTTGTGTTTTAAGCTGAAGTGAAACAAGGGAAATATTGTTTCAAACAGAGACATCAATTGGGTTTTTTGGGGGGAAAAAAGGTAAATTGAAGCCTTTCTCTTTCAAAATTGTCTTGTTTGGTTATTTCAACCCAAACAAGAGACTGAGATTGATATAAAACCACAGCATGTTGCAGGTGACCTGAAAGTGGATCTGTCAGTGTAAAAAGTTCCAAGGGAAAATGTTTTCCTGGCTCCACAACAATTGATTCCTGAGCAGAATTAGGATTTAAAGCCTGGGCCACACGGTTTAATCCACTCCCCCCAGACCCAGTGAAATCCCTGTGGAGCACGACGGGGGAGGAGGGGAAGGGGGCACAGAAAGCTGCAGGGGAAGGAAAGGAGCAGATAGAGAGAGGAGGCTCTGCCATCCACTTACCTTGAAAATGAGAAGGAAAGCAAGGAAAGAGCAGGACAATTAGAGCCCGAGCAGCACAGAGCTTCCCAAAACGGAGAGACAGCAGGGGGAATTAATGGACAGAAATGCAACCCAGTAATTAATTGATAAATGGCATTAGAGAGTTTTCTAAAGAAGGAGAGGCCAACGTGACTTATCTTCCCCGAGGCAGGAGACAACTTCTCCCGGCTTTCACCTTGCAGATAAGGACACAGGAGGGGGAGTCTTCCCATGTGGAGGCTCGGGAGGGATCTGGAAGGTGAAGACAAAAGCAGGAGCACAAGCCCAGGGCCCCACCTGCAGCTCAGGGGCTGTGAGCGAGGAGCAGCTGGGCAAGAAGAGCCTGGAGCACCCCAGGAATTCCTCCTGCAGGGATGGGGGCAAAGGGGGCAGGAAAACGGGAGTGAAGTGACTCCTGCAGGAGAGGGACCAGGATTCTCCTTCCCCAGCACCGGGTGGGATTTCCTGGAACGATTCCTGCAATGATGGATTCCCCTGGACAAGGCAGGGCCAGCTCTGGGCTCCCCACCTGCTCCAGGTGTCCCCGTGTCCTGTCCCTGCTGTCACCTCCTGACAATCCCACCAGTGCCTTTGCCCCTGAGCTGCCCAGCCGTGCAGAAATTCTTTTTTCAAGGCTGAATAAACCCAATAATTGGCACACTTGCCTCCTGGCCTGCCAGGCTCCTGCTGTTCCCAGGCACACGGGATCCCTGAGGGAGGATTGATGGGAGCGCAGGAATTCCAGAGTCTGGCACCACTCCTGTCACAGGCTCAGCCCAGGGACCTGGATCAGGTGTTCTGTGCCAGCCCAAGGCTCAGGGACCTGGATCAGGTGTTCTGTGCCAGCCCAGAGACCTGGATCAGGTGTTCTGTGCCATCCCAAGGCTCAGGGACCTGGATCAGGTGTTCTGTGCCAGCCCAAGGCTCAGGGACCTGGATCAGGTGTTCTGTGCCATCCCAGGGACCTGGATCAGGTGTTCTGTGCCATCCCAGGGACCTGGATCAGGTGTTCTGTGCCATCCCAGTGACCTGGATCAGGTGTTCTGTGCCAGCCCAGGGACCTGGATCAGGTGTTCTGTGCCAGCCCAGAGCCCCAAAGGTGTGCAGGACTCCTCCACCACCCCAGGCTGCTCCAGCCCCAGTGTCCAGCCTGGCCCTGGGCACTGCCAGCTGCTCTGGGCACCCTGTGCCAGGGCCTTACACCTTCCCAGGGATGTCACAGGTGCCAGGGGTGTCACAGGTGCCAGGGGTGTCACAGGTGCCAGGGGTGTCACAGGTGCCAGGGGTTTCCAGGTGCCATCACTGTTTTTATCCTCAGCTGCCACGTCTGGGCTGGCTCTGAGCTGAACCACAGGCACGGCTGATCTGATTAACTCTGTGTTCTGAAACCTTTCTGCATCTTGTTTAAATTGATTTTCTTTTGCTTCTGCTCAAAAAGGGGAAGGGAAGAAAAGCACGCAGCAAAATAAAACCCCAAAACGGCTCCAGCCAAGGGAACATCAGAGGAGCTGAGCTGTTCTCGGTGCTGCAGGAAAAGCCAAAGCCATGCACAGAGCAAACTGCACGAGTGATGATAATGAAGTGCCCGGGAACAGAGCCCTGCCCGGGGCTGCAGCCAGGCCTGGCATGTTTGCAACACAAAAGCTTCACATGTGCTCAACCCTGCGGGAAAGGCTCTGCTGAGGAGCCCGTGCCCTGCAAAACCTGCCAGGAATCCTTTGGAGCTCAAAGAATGGCTCAGCTTTGTCTTGGAGCCACGGCTTTTGTTCCTGCAAAGGGCAGCCAGGGGCACAAACCCAACAGAGCAGGGGGATAAGGAGCAGGAAAAGTCACCTGAGCCTGTGTGAGCAGCAGGAAATGAGGCTGCTCAGCCATGGCTGGGCCTGGATTCACTGGGCCAAGGCAGCAGAGTGGCTTTGGTCACCCCAGGTCAGGCCAGTGGGGACCCTCGTGTCCCTTTGGTCACCCCAGGTCAGGCCAGTGGGGACCCTCGTGTCCCTTTGGTCACCCCAGGTCAGGCCAGTGGGGACCCTCGTGTCCCTTTGGTCACCCCAGGTCAGTGGGGACCCTCGTGTCCCTTTGGTCACCCCAGGTCAGTGGGGACCAGGTCCTGTTCTCCCCAGGGACGCCCCTGTGCTCTCCTGGGACACCCCTGCCTTCCCTCACCTGTGTTCTCCAGACCACAGGGAGCAGCAGCTCCTTTCCATCAAGATGCCTCATCCTCACCCTCATCTTCATCCTCATCCTCACCCTCACCCTCATCTTCTTTCAGCCACATCCCCAGCTCACCTTCACCTCACAGCTGGGGCTGGACAGGCTCTCACCTCTCCAGGATCACCTGAGAATTCCAGAAATGAGCCTGGACAGGCTCTCAGCTCCCCAGGATCACCTGAGAATTCCAGAAATGAGCCTGGACAGGCTCTCACCTCTCCAGGATCACCTGAGAATTCCAGAAATGAGCCTGGACAGGCTCTCAGCTCCCCAGGATCACCTGAGGATTTGGGAGATGAGCCTGGACAGGCTCTCAGCTCCCCAGGATCACCTGAGGCTTTGGGAGATGGTCCAGGGGCTTTAGGCACCTTCAGCACCAGCTCTCCACAGGAGCTCAGTGTTTGCCATGCTTTGTGTCACACTCCAAAGGATTTTTCTCCTTCTCTCGGTGTACAGAGGAGTTGATGCACAGAACCCAAATCCAGCCGCGCTTTGTCATTTCATTTTCACCGGGCCCAGGGCGGGGCTGGGCAGCCCGGGTGGCTGCAGGGAGCAACCCCGTCCTGCCAAAGCAGAGACAGAGCGGGGCTGCAAGGTGACAAATGGCCCAAATGGCCCAAATCCCCGGCTCCAGGAGCCTCTTCATTAGCGGCCCCACTGCTGCTTCTCCCTTTCCTCTTGGATTTCCTCCTCTGGCTCCGTGCCTGTGGCTGCCTGCCTGCAGCTCCATGTGCTCGGGATGTGCTGCTTGCCCGGGGCTCCAGATGTCCACCCCCCTCATCTCCTGCAGCCCAGCGTGCTGCACGGACAGAGGAAAAGAAAAGGGAAGAGAAAATTTAAAAAAAAAAAAAAAAAAGGAAAGGAAAGAAAATAAAAGGATGAGAAAATAAAAGGGAAGAGAATATTTTTTAAAAAAAGGGAAAAAAGGAAGGAAAAAAAGGAAAGAAAATAAAAGGGGAGAGAATATTTTAAAAAGGAAAAAAAAAGGAAAGAAAATAAAAGGGTGAGAAAATAAAAGGGGAGAGAATATTTTTTAAAAAAAGGGGAAAAAAGGAAGGAAAAAAAGGAAAGAAAATAAAAGGATGAGAAAATAAAAGGGGAGAGAATATTTTAAAAAGGAAAAAAAAAGGAAAGAAAATAAAAGGGTGAGAAAATAAAAGGGGAGAGAATATTTTTTAAAACAAGGGAAAAAAGGAAGGAAAAAAAGGAAAGAAAATAAAAGGGTGAGAAAAAAAAAAATAAAAGCGGAGAGAATATTTTTTTAAAAAAGGGGAAAAAAGGAAGGAAAAAAAGGAAAGAAAATAAAAGGATGAGAAAATAAAAGGGGAGAGAATATTTTTTAAAGGAAAAAAAAAGGAAAGAAAATAAAGGGTGAGAAAATAAAAGGGGAGAGAATATTTTTTAAAAAAGGGAAAAAAGGAAGGAAAAGGAAGGAAAGAAAATAAAGGGATGAGAAAATAAAAGGGGAGAGAATATTTTAAAAAGGAAAAAAAAAAGGAAAGAAAATAAAAGGGTGAGAAAATAAAAGGGGAGAGAATATTTTTTAAAAAAGGGAAAAAAGGAAGGAAAAAAAAAGGAAAGAAAATAAAGGGATGAGAAAATAAAAGGGGAGAGAATATTTTTTAAAAAAAGGGAAAAAAGGAAGGAAAAAAAAGGAAAGAAAATAAAGGGATGAGAAAATAAAAGGGGAGAGAATATTTTAAAAAGGAAAAAAAAAGGAAAGAAAATAAAAGGGTGAGAAAATAAAAGGGGAGAGAATATTTTTTAAAACAAGGGAAAAAAGGAAGGAAAAGGAAGGAAAGAAAATAAAGGGATGAGAAAATAAAAGGGGAGAGAATATTTTAAAAAGGAAAAAAAAGGAAAGAAAATAAAAGGGTGAGAAAATAAAAGGGGAGAGAATATTTTTTAAAAAAGGGAAAAAGGAAGGAAAAAAAGGAAAGAAAATAAAAGGATGAGAAAATAAAGGAGAAGAGAATATTTTTAAAAGGGGGAAAAAAAGGAAAGAAAATAAAAGGGTGAGAAAATAAAGGAGAAGAGAATATTTTTAAAAGGGGGAAAAAAAGGAAAGAAAATAAAAGGGTGAGAAAATAAAGGAGAAGAGAATATTTTTAAAAGGGGGAAAAAAAGGAAAGAAAATAAAAGGGTGAGAAAATAAAAGGGGAGAGAATATTTTAAAAAGGAAAAAAAAAGGAAAGAAAATAAAAGGGTGAGAAAATAAAAGAGAATATTTTTTAAAAAAGGAAAAAAAAAAGGAAAGGAAAAAAAAGGAAAGAAAATAAAGGGAATTGTTCAAAAGTCCTTTGGCAGCACAGCCAGGCACAGGCTGGGGAGGTTGGGCTGTCCTGCACAGGGCAGGACTGGCCTGGATGGTCCTGGCGGGTCCCTTCCATGGTTTGCCAGGTCACAGCAGCAGTGTCCCCCCGGGGACAGAGCCGGCCTGGCCAGGACACCACAGCACACCGGGCAGTCCTGGGGAGCCCAGGGGGACCTTCCTGTCCCCAGAGTGTCCCGGGAAAACTCCACGTGCTGAACTGCCTGGGGGCCACTGGGACCCCCCTGTCCCCCCTGTCCCCTCCTGTCCCCTCTGTCCCCTCCTGTCCCCTCCTGTCCCCATTCCCAGGTCCCAGCCCCGAGAGCCCCTGGGGTGGGTCAGGACAGAGCAGGACAGGGACAGGGACAGGGACAGGGACAGGGACAGGGACAGGGACAGGACAGGGACAGGGACAGCGACAGGGACAGCGACAGGGACAGGGACAGGGACAGGGACAGGACAGGGACAGGGACAGGGACAGGGACAGGGACAGGACAGGGACAGGGACAGGGACAGGGCAGGGACAGGGACAGGGACAGGGACAGGGACAGGGACAGGGACAGGAGGGCTGCAGACTCCATTTGAAGGGAATTGGGGTGGGGAGAGGGGAAGCGAGGCATGGGGACAGGGACAGGGCTTCCCTGAGATCCCGGAATCCTGGCCAGCTCCACCAGGGCTGTGCTGGGTGACAGAGAGCCCGGGCTGGCCGGGGAGGAGCCGACACACAACAGGAGTGGGCTGGGGGAAAGGGACCCCAAAGCCCGGCAGAGCCAGGGCAGGGACACCTCAACTGTCCCCAATGTCCAGCCTGGCCTTGGACATTCCCAGGGATCCAGGGGCAGCCCCAGCAAATCTGGGAATTGCAGCCCAGGCAGGAATTCCTTCCCAAGATCCCAGCCCAATCTCCCCTTTCCCAGTGGGAGCCATTCCCTGGGTCCTGTCCCTCCAGGCCTTGGCCCCAATTCCAGCTCTCCTGGAGCCCCTGCAGGGACTCTGAGCATTCCCTGCGATTTTCCCTTCTCCAGGGGAACATTCCCAGCTCTCCCAGCCTTTCACAAATTGCACTTGATAAAAGGAAATATCCACAGAGACAAGCTGGAGGCTCAGCGAGTCACGGGGAGCGCTCAGCAGCTTTGGGTCACCCCGCTGATGATTTTAATGGGTTTGGAAATGATGGGGCAGGGAGGGAGATCAAGGAGAGCAGCGGCGCTGGAGGCCCGTGGCAACCGCGGCCACTGGGAGAGGATCCGTGGCCATCTGCTGCCATCTAGTGCCACCCGGGCACCCCCAGCCCCTCCCTCGGCCGAAATTCCAGCCCTGCCAGTCCCACGGACCACTCAGGATGGACAGACCGACCTGTGAGCCCCACCCTTGAACCAGCAGAGTCCCCACCCCTGTCCCCAGTGTCCCCACCCCTGTCCCAGCAGAGTCCCCACCCCTGTCCCAGCAGGGTCCCCACCCGTGTCCCAGCAGTGTCCCCATCCCTGTCCCAGCAGGGTCCCCATCCCTGTCCCCAGTGTCCCCACCCGTGTCCCCAGTGTCCCCATCCCTGTCCCCAGTGTCCCCATCCCTGTCCCCAGTGTCCCCATCCCTGTCCCAGCAGTGTCTCCACCCCTATCCCCAGTGTCCCCACCCGTGTCCCAGCAGTGTCCCCACCCCTGTCCCCAGTGTCCCCACCCGTGTCCCAGCAGTGTCCCCTCCCCTGTCCCCAGTGTCCCCACCCTTGTCCCAGCAGGGTCCCCACCCTTGTCCCAGCAGGGTCCCCACCCCTGTCCCCAATGTCCCCACCCTTGTCCCAGCAGGGTCCCCACCCGTGTCCCCAGTGTCCCCATCCCTGTCCCCAGTGTCCCCACGCCTGTCCCAGCAGAGTCCCCACCCCTGTCCCCAGTGTCCCCATCCCTGTCCCCAGTGTCCCCTCCCCTGTCCCCAATGTCCCCACCCCTGTCCCCAGTGTCCCCAGTGTCCCCATCCCTGTCCCCAGTGTCCCCACCCCTGTCCCAGCAGTGTCCCCAGTGTCCCCACCCCCCCTGTCCCCAGTGTCCCCACCCCTGTCCCAGCAGTCTCCCCATCCCTGTCCCACCCCTGTCCCCAGTGTCCCCACCCGTGTCCCCAGTGTCCCCACCCCTGTCCCACCCCTGTCCCCAGTGTCCCCACCCCTGTCCCCAGTGTCCCCATCCCTGTCCCCAGTGTCCCCACCCCTGTCCCCACTGTCCCCATCCCTGTCCCCAGTGTCCCCATCCCTGTCCCATCCCTGTCCCCAGTGTCCCCACCCGTGTCCCAGCAGTGTCCCCATCCCTGTCCCCAGTGTCCCCATCCCTGTCCCATCCCTGTCCCCAGTGTCCCCACCCCTGTCCCCAGTGTCCCCATCCCTGTCCCAGCAGTGTCCCCATCCCTGTCCCCAGTGTCCCCACCCCTGTCCCCAGTGTCCCCACCCGTGTCCCAGCAGGGTCCAGCCCGGAGCTGGCTGCCCTGGCAGGGCTGTGCCAGCTGTGCCAGCTGTGCCAGCTCTGCTGCTCCCTGTGCCTGTCCCTGTGCTGGGAGGGCTCGTCCTGCCCCGGGACGCCCCAGGGAGGGGACGGGGCCTCGGGAAGGGTGGGGGGTCTTCGGGCACGGCCTGTGCTGCTGGCCAGAGCAGCCCTGCGACACACAGGGGGCTCTGCCACGACCCCCCAGCCTGCACAGCTCCAGCTGGGCGAGTGACCCGTGTGTGTGACCCAGCCGTGGCACAGCTGGGGCACTGCCCAGCCTCCCTCCCCCCGGGGCACAGGAAGGGACTGTGGTGGCCACTGAGGGGGCAGAGCCCAAGCCTGGGGACACGGGCCCAGCTCGATGGCATCAGGCAGGTCCTTGTCCCTCAGTGCCCACAGCACTGTCACCCCTCCCTCTGTCACTGAGCTGGATGGGCTGATCCTCAAAGAGGATTTTCCCAATTTCATCACTGCAGGGACTTCTCCAAACCCCCCGCCCTGGGCAGGAGGAGGGAGGACACCCACGGGGAGCTGCTTCCCTCTCCAGCAGCTCCACGGGCTCTTCCTCAAGTCTCACCGTGTCAGAAATCCTTGGGAGACCCCTAAAACAATGGGGCTTTGGGAATGTTTAGGGATCAGTTCATTAGTCCAGTCCTGGAGCTCAGTTCCAGGTTGGATGATTCCAACCTCAATGACACTGATTTTCTGGGTTTGTTACCAGAGTAAGAGGAAATGTTGGATCCTTGATCCCAGCTGCCTATCCATGGACCAGGAAAGGTCTGGAGGTGCCAGGGATCACAGAATCCCAGAATCTTTGAGGCTGGAAAATCCCTCCAAGGTCACCGAGTCCAACCTGTGCCTGATCCCCACCCTTGTCCCCATCCCAGGGCACTGAGTGCCACATCCAGGGATGGGCACTCCAGCCCTCCCTGGGCAGCCCCTGCCAATGCCCATCCCACTCTTTCCATGCAGAAATCCCTGCTGAAGATGCTTCAGGGAAGAACCAGATGCAACAACTTCAAAACCAAGCCTGAGGGAAGGAGAGCTGGGGTTGAGGTGGCCCCAGCCACAGCCTGTTGTGTGACAGAGGGGACAATGGAACACCAGGGCAGCTGCCTGAGGGCTGTCCCTGACCCAGGGCTGGACACGTCCCAGAAGGATTTTTCCCAGGCTGGGTGGGATCTGTGCTGGTGCAGTGACAGTCACCCACAGCTGGATCCCAGGTTTATGGGGCCCCGGGGCAGGGTGAGGGTTTGGGATCTGTTCTCTCTGCTGGGGTCAGAGCCCTGGAGATCCCCTGGTGTCTGAAGGGGCAGGGGACACAGAGCAAGAAAAGAGCCAGAGGAGCCAGGGGACTTTACAAAGTCTTTGTTGTCATTTCAGACCCTGATCGAGCCGCAGGTCAAGTCACAGGAAAGTGGCACAAACTGTGCAGGTCAACAGCACCTGGGATGGAGGGTTGGGAGGCCCTTCCAAGAATCCCTTTGTGAAACCTCACAACAGCCCTGTGAGGTAGGAAACACCCCCGGGGGGGCTGAGGCACAGAGAAATGCAGCCAAGGCTTGGCACAAGCCGACGACAGGGGCAGGAGCAGCCCTGCTCTGGCTCCCTCGGGCAGAGGAGGGAGAGCAGCTCCCGGAGCCACTGCTGGCCTGGCCCGGGAGCGGGGGACAGGCAACGCTGGGGGGGCTCCTGAGCCCCTCAAAAGCACCCTGGGAAGCGGCTGCCACCAGCACCGGGGGCATTCAGACATTGCCAGCCAGTTTCTCCTTGCAGGTGACCCCAGCACCGTCACCTTTTCCTTGTGCAGTCGGACAGGAGGGCAGGAGGAGCCTGAGAACTCGGATCCTTCATGGAAATGTCCCAGCACTGCGTGGCCCAGCCCAAACTGGGCACCACGTTTTTCTGTCATGGCAAACACCTCCCCGAGACCGTGCCAGCGTGGAGCTGGGGCTCCCCAGGCCTGCAGGAGGAGGAGGAGGTAGCTACAAGGACACCACACGGTCACCGGGGACACCACACTGTCACCGAGGACACCACACTGTCACCAGGGACACCACACTGTCACCAGGGACACCACACTGTCACCAGGACACCACACTGTCACCAGAGACACCACACTGTCACCGAGGACACCACACGGTCACCGAGGACACCACACTGTCACCGAGGACACCACACTGTCACCAGAGACACCACACGGTCACCAGGGACACCACACGGTCACCAGGGACACCACACGGTCACCGGGGACACCACACTGTCACCAGGGACTCCACAATGTCATCAGGGACACCACACTGTCACCAGAGATACCACACTGTCACCAGGGACACCACACGGTCATCAGGGACACCACACTGTCACCGAGGACACCACACTGTCACCAGGGACACCACACGGTCACCAGGGACACCACACTGTCACCAGGGACACCACACTGTCATCAGGGACACCACACTGTCACCGGGGACACCACACTGTCACCGAGGACACCACACGGTCACCGAGGACACCACACGGTCACCAGAGATACCACACTGTCACCGGGGACACCACACTGTCACTGGGGACACCACACGGTCACCAGGGACACCACACTGTCATCAGGGACACCACACTGTCACCGAGGACACCACACTGTCACCGAGGACACCACACTGTCTCCAGCATCTTCCTTTGGTGGGGATGGTCACTTCCCCCGGGTCACCCCGTCCCAGCCCGTGTGCAATGTCAAGAGGATCCAGAGCTGGGAGGGAAATGGGCCAGGAAGGGCCAGGAAGGGCCAGGAAGGGCCAGGAAGGGCCAGGAAGGGCCAGGAAGGGCCAGGAAGGGCCAGGAAGGGCCAGGAAGGGCCAGGAGCTGTGGGGGGATCTCCATGGTGGAAACCCCCCCTGCAGCCCAGCCCTGGTGCCAGTGTCCCCTGTCCACCCCCCCCACAGTTGGTGTGCTGAGTACAAATTCTGTCTTACAAAAATAGTCCTCTGGTATCAAAAGGGTTACTGAAACAAGGGACAGCCCCGTGGCCACAGCAGTGCAAATCACGAGAGCCAGCTCAGCAAGGGTGGGACAGGAGTCCTGGCATTGTCACTTCTTGGAGAAGGAGGAGGATTGGCCTTTGATGGCTGGGACTGGCCTGGAGCAAGAGGGAGCAGAGAGGAGACGAGTGGTGTGAGTGCAGCCCCAGCCATCCCCAGGCCAGGAATTCCCCCATGGACACGGCCCCAAGGCTGGGCTCAGGAGTGGATCCTTGGGGCTCCCACACCCCCAGGATTCAGCAGTGCACAAGGGCTGGGGACAGGAGTGACACTGCAGGGGACCTGGACTCATCTCCCAGCTCCAAACTGGACACCCCCCACCCCCCATTCCCCGGGACACAGGGGCCCCATCCCAGCTGGGACATGTCCTGCTCCTCCAGGAGCCCTGGGAACCAGGACTGGTCCCCATTTCCACCCCACCAGGGCGATGTAAATGTTCTCTACTCACCTCTGAGGTGGCATCGGTCTGCAGGGGGGGAAGGAGAGAGCATCAGTGCTCATCCCTTCCCCCCCAAACCCAGCACAGCCCCAGCCAGGCTGGGAGGCCACGGGCACCCCCAAGGGTGGCACCTCCCTTATCCCAGACCTTCCACCACCCACCCTTGGCCAGTGCTTGCCCATCCCAGCCAGGCCTGGGGGGGTCACTCCAGCCCTTTGGGATGTCCCCCCCACGAGGCCCCCAGTGCCACCAGCTGATTTTCCCCATTTCCCCCCCTTCTCCCCTGATTTTCCCCATTTCCCCCCTTCTCCCTTAATTTTCCCCATTTCCCCCCTTCTCCCTGATTTTTCTCGATTTGCCTCATTCTCCCCTGATTTTTCCCCATGTTTGGATCATTTTCCCCTGATTTTCCCCATGTTTGGATCATTATCCCTCACTTTTCCTCCTTCCTGCCCATTTTTGCCTCATTTTCCCCTGATTTTCCCCATGTTTGGATCATTGTCCCCATGTTTGGATCATTTTCCGCCACTTTTCCTCCTTCCTGCCCATTTTTGCATCATTTTCTCCTGATTTTCCCCATGTTTGAATCATTTCCCCCCACTTTTCCTCCTTCCTGCCCATGTTTGGATCATTTTCCCCCGATTTTCCTCCTTCCTGCCCATTTTTTTGCCTGGTTTTCCCCGATTTTCCCCATTTTTGCCTCGTTTTCCCCGGGTCTTGTCCCTCCCCACTCACTTGAGCGGCCTCGTGGGGTGGCCCGAGGCAGCGGCGCTGAGGTTGTGGGGAGGGACCGTGGCCAGCAGGGTCTGTCCGTGGCCAGGGGGCAGCTCCGTGGCCAGCAGGGTCTGTCCGTGGCCAGGGGGCAGCTCCGTGGCCAGCAGGGGAGTGCCGGGCAGCGGCCGGCGCGGGGCTGGCTGCTTTGGGACCGGCTGCTTTGGGACCGGCTGTTTTGGGACCGGCTGGGAGCGCAGGGAGAGACCAAAGCCCGAGAGGAACATCCATGGGGCGCCCCCAAAGCTCCGTCCCCTGCAGAGCTGGGGTCCCTCAAAGCCCAGAACAAGCCCCAAAAACCCCTAAAGATCCTCAGCTCTACGGGATTCCTGCACGGTTAGAGCAGCTCTGGAGCTCAAGGGCTGGGACTGCTCCTAAACTGAGCCCAAACCCAGCCTAGACCCAGCTTAAATCCAGCCCAAACCCAGCCTAGACCCAGCTTAAATCCAGCCCAAACCCATTCCAAACCCAGCCCCGATCCAGCCCAAACCCAAACCAAATCCAGACCAAACCCTACCCAGATCCAGACCCAACCCTAACCCAGTCCACACCCAGCCCAAACCCAGAACCAGCCCAGACCCTACCCAGACCCACCCCAAGCCCAGCCCACACCCAGCCCAAACCCAACCCAAATCCAGCCCAAACTCAGCCCAAACCCAACCCAAATCCAGCACAAATCCAGCCCAAACCCAACCCAAATTCAGACCAAACTCAACCCAAATCCAGCCCAAACCCAACTCAAATTCAGACCAAACCCAGCCCAAGCCCAGCCTAAACCCAATCCAAATCCAGCACAAATCCAGCCCAAACCCAACCCAAATTCAGACCAAACCCAGCCCAAGCCCAGCCCAAACGCAACCCAAACCCACCTCAAGCCCAGCCTAAACCCAGCCCAGACCCAATCCAATCCAAGCCCAGCCCCAGGGGCTCCCCAGGGCTCACCTGCGGGGTCCTCACGGGGCTGCAGGGAAGAGGTTTCCTGGGAGGCGGCAGCTTGGCCTGGGAGGTGCCGGCTTTGGGGGGGAGCAGGGGCGATCTGCTGGCTGGGGGAGGGGGCCTGGCGGGTTTGGGGTCCCTGGGACGGGGGGGGATGGGATGGGGAGCGGGGCGAAGGGGGTGGACGACATTGATGGGCTGAGAGCCGGGCGGGGCAGCGCTGGACTTGGGGAGGAAGGCGGTCCCTGGACCCTGCTGGGGGGAGAAAACAGAACTGGGGGAAGATCCTGGGAACAGCCCCTGTTCCCCTGGGTTGTCTTACAACAATCCAGGATGTGACCAAAAGTCTGGATTCTGTCACCATTGGTTGAACTGAGGTGTGGCAGTGATCCTGATCTCTGTGGGGATCTCTGCTGTTCCTGTTCCAGCTGTTCACCCAGCTGTGGCAGTGATCCTGATCCCTGTGGGGATCTCTGCTGTTCATGTTCCAGCTGTTCACCCAGCTGTGGCAGTGACCCTGATCTCTGGGGGGATCTCTGCTGTTCATGTTCCAGCTGTTCACCCAGCTGTGGCAGTGATCCTGATCCCTGTGGGGATCTCTGCTGTTCATGTTCCAGCTGTGGCAGTGATCCTGATCCCTGTGGGGATCTCTGCTGTTCATGTTCCAGCTGTTCACCCAGCTGTGGCAGTGATCCTGATCTCTGTGGGGATCTCTGCTGTTCCTGTTCCAGCTGTTCACCCAGCTGTGGCAGTGATCCTGATCCCTGTGGGGATCTCTGCTGTTCCTGTTCCAGCTGTTCACCCAGCTGTGGCAGTGATCCTGATCTCTGTGGGGATCTCTGCTGTTCATGTTCCAGCTGTTCACCCAGCTGTGGCAGTGATCCTGATCTCTGTGGGGATCTCTGCTGTTCCTGTTCCAGCTGTTCACCCAGCTGTTGCAGTGTTCTTTCTCTTGCCCACAGCCCATCCTCCCTCCAGGAGATCTCTCCTGTCCATGGCCGTGCAGTCCCAGGGCAGGGCTGATCAAATTCCATCATCCCATGGGGAGATGCTCCAGCCAGGGCAGGAGCCGAGCATTTCCTACCCAGATCAAAGGGGAGATTTGGAACAGCAGAGCAGCCTTTTCCCACTGGATCCCAGAGGAAAACCAGAGCCTTGCACATCATCCCTGCAGCTTTGGAGGAAAAGTGCACCTTGTGCAGGAGCCCTGCTCCAGCAGAACCACATCTGGTCTTAATGAGTTATCACTGATCTTAGTGAGTTATCATTGATCTTAATGAGTTATCATCGATCTTAATGAGTTATCACTGATCTTAATGAGTTATCACTGCCCTCAGTGAGTCACCACTGCCTTTAATGAGTTATCACTGCCTTTAATGAGTTATCACTGCCCTCAGTGAGTCACCACTGCCCTCAGGGAGCTGTCACTGACCTTGGCAGGGTGGCTGGAGGCTGAAATGTTCCTCAGGGTGAAAGCAGCCTTGGGACGGGCACTGCTCGACTTCCGGCCGCTGGATTTGTTCCTGCTGGGGATGAGGGACGTGAGCAACTCCTGTCTCAATTAACAGCTCATTAACAGCCAGCCCACACTGCAGGGGAGCGGGGCTGGTCAGTGTGTGATGGGAGGAATGAAATTCTCCTTCATACCAGGCCCCCTTCACCACCTCCTGGGACTGCCCTGCCCAGGGGACCGTTCGTGTCCTGGGCTCAGGGAACTGAGCCTTGGATTTCCCAGGACAAAATTGTTCAGACTCACCCCGGGGTCTGTGCAGCAGCAGCTCCCCACACCCAGTGCCAGGCTGGGTGAGACAATCCCAAATCCCACTGGGTGAAACAATCCCAAATCCCACTGGGTGAGACAGTCCCAGATCCCAGGGGGTGACAATCCCAGGTCCCAGGGAGTGACACAATCCCAGATCCCAGGGGGTGACAATCCCAGATCCCAGGGGGTGACACAATCCCAGATCCCAGGGGGTGACAATCCCAGGTCCCAGGGGGTGACAATCCCAAATCCCACTGGGTGAGACAGTCCCAGATCCCAGGGGGTGACAATCCCAGATCCCAGGGGGTGCTCGGCTGAGGGGGATTTTGGGGTGCCCCACACACCTGCAGCCCCCGTGGCTCCTGTGCCTCGTCTCCTTGATCCACCTGCTGAGCAGGGAGTTCTCCTGCTGGTACCAGTAGTAGATGCTCAGCATCAGGGCGGGCAGCAGGAACAGGGAGATGACAACCAGGGCCATCAGGGTGGACTCGTGGTCTGGCAGGGCAAGCACAGGGGCCAGTGAGGGGCTGGGGCAGCCACGAGCCTCTGGCCTCACCGTGGGAGTGGTGGCCCCATCTGCCCGTTCCTTGCCCCCCGAGCCGGAGCCATCCCTGCTGGCCACACCTCCAGGAAGGGGACAGACCCTCAGTGGCCTCTGATGGCAACGGGTGGCCACCAACAGCCAGAGCTGGGCACAGCCTGTGGGGCTGCCTGGAGAGGTCCCACCCAACCCCTCTGGGAGCACCCAGCCCCCCCTGGCACCTCTGCAGCCCCTCTGGGAGCACCCAGCCCCCCCTGGCACCTCTACAGCCCCTCTGAGAGCACCCAGCCCCCCCTGGCACCTCTGCAGCCCCTCTGAGGGCACCCAGCCCCCCTGGCACCTCTGCAGCCCCTCTGAGAGCACCCAGCCCCCCCTGGCACCTCTGCAGCCCCTCTGAGAGCACCCAGCCCCCCCTGGCACCTCTGCAGCCCCTCTGAGAGCACCCAGCCCCCCCCTGGCACCTCTGCAGCCCCTCTGGGAGCACCCAGCCCCCCTGGCACCTCTGCAGCCCCTCTGAGAGCACCCAGCCCCCCCTGGCACCTCTGCAGCCCCTCTGGGAGCACCCAGCCCTCCCTGGCACCTCTGCAGCCCCTCTGGGAGCACCCAGCCCCCCCTGGCACCTCTGCAGCCCCTCTGAGAGCACCCAGCCCCCCCTGGCACCTCTGCAGCCCCTCTGAGGGCACCCAGCCCCCCCTGGCACCTCTGCAGCCCCTCTGAGAGCACCCAGCCCTCCCTGGCACCTCTGCAGCCCCTCTGAGAGCACCCAGCCCTCCCTGGCCTCTGAGGGCACCCAGCCCCCCCTGGCACCTCTGCAGCCCCTGGGCACAGGCTGTGACTCACTGTGGCTCTGCACGGGGCCACTGTCCACGCTGCCCCCCAGGCCTGGCTTCTCACAGAACGGGGGGGCCCAGCCCGGGTCACAGTGACAGTTCTTGTTGCTGTTGCAGACCTGGGGACAGAGGAGAGGCTTGGACACCAGCAGGGATGTGTGGAAATGATGGTGCAGGGGGCAGGGATGGACAGAGGGTGACAGAATCTGGGCTGAAGAAGCCTCACCCCGACAATGGACATGACAGAATCCTGGGGTGGTTTGGGCTGGAAGGGACCCCAAAGCTCCTCCAGTGCCACCCCTGTCACAGCAGGGACCCCTCCCACTGTCCCAGGAGATCCCAGCCCCAGTGTCCAACCTGGCCTTGGGCACTGCCAGGGATCCAGGGGCAGCCACAGCTGCTCTGGGCACCCTGTGCCAGCCCTGCCCACCCTGCCAGGGAACAATTCCTGCCCAAAATCCCACCCAGCCCTGCCCACCCTGCCAGGGAACAATTCCTGCCCCAAATCCCATCAATATCCCATCTACAACTCTTCTTTCAGTTTGAAGCCATTCCCCCCGATCCTGTCACTCCCTGCCCATGCCAAAAGTCACTCTCTCTCTTTTTTATCAGCCCCTTTTAGTGCTGGAAGGTGCCAGAAGGTCTCCCCTGACCCTTCACTTCTCCAGGCTGACCAGCTCCAGCTCTGAGAGCCTGAACCAGGCTGGGCAGAACAAAACGGTAGCAGTGGATGTTCTAGCTGCACAAAAGGGTACATCAGATGTTTTAGGAGCCACATCCCTGCCATAACCCAGCAGGAATTCCCACAGCATTTCTGTTGCCTCATGTGACAAATCCCTGCTCTCCACTGAGCTCAAACCACTGGAACCTTTCAGCTTTGGAGAACGGTGTCTCCTCCCATCCCTGAACCATTTCCCTGCCTTTCTGCTCTCCCACTTCTCTTTCCTGCTCTTGTTTTGCTCTCAGGGGGACCAGGCACCTGCTCTGAGCCCCAAACACTCTCCAGCTCAGATCAGAGCCTGATCAGATCCAAGTTCTGCAGATGGTCCTCACACCACCACCCATCTCCTTCCCCTCCCTGGGACACGGGGGAGCCAAATCCCAGAGCCCCGCCTGGAGCTGGCACATGGGGCAGGTCTGAAAGGCAGAAATCCGGGGCCCATCCCTGGGGGACTGGGTTTGGCTCCGAGGCCTGCAGCTCCCAGCAGGAATTGCTGGGAAGGGCTCACCCCGTGGCCGTGGCAGCGGGACACGCACTTCTCCAGCTCGAACAGCGACACGTTCTGGCAGCGGCGGTCCTTGCACACCTGGGAGGGACACGAGGGCTCAGGTGAGTCAGACAAGGAGCCAGGACAGGGGACTGGTGGCACTGTGGGGGTTCTCCAAAGGGTCAGACTGATGGAAAATGCAGGGTGGGGAAATTGTTCCAGCCCGTGGATTTCACTCCCATTCCCTGTCCAGGACCCCAGGCAGCACCACTCCCAGCCCCTCCACACACAGCCCACCTGCAGCTCCTGTAAAACCATTTCCCACCTGGCCCCAAAACCCAGGCACTGGCCAAAATAAACAATGCTGGATTTCAAATTTCCTCAGGAAAATGTCACTGTTCTGGCCTTCCCAATGAAGATTTCACTGTTCAAGAGCCAAGCAGGGAAAGCTGTGTCTGCACAGCCAGCTCTCCCTGGAGCACATCCCTCCTTCCAGCAGCCTCTGCCCTCTCAGCTCAGCTGACCCCTCTAAAGGCCTTGGAGACACAGAGACCAATGCCCAGTTAGCCCCGGATTTGTCACGTTGGTTCCTGGCAGAGATCTCCTGTTTCCTCTGGGAAACAATCTCTTCATAGGAGGGATGGTTTTCATCATCCATCCATCATCCATCTCATCCATCATCCATCCATCATCCATCCATCATCCATCATCCATCCATCATCCATCCATCATCCATCCATCATCCATCCATCCATCCATCCATCCATCCATCATCCATCCATCCATCATCCATCCATCCATCATCCATCCATCCATCATCCATCCATCCATCATCCATCCATCATCCATCCATCATCCATCATCCATCCATCATCCATCCATCATCCATCCATCCATCCATCATCCATCCATCATCCATCCATCATCCATCCATCATCCATCCATCATCCATCATCCATCCATCATCCATCCATCCATCCATCCATCATCCATCCATCATCCCTCCATCCATCATCCATCCATCCATCATCCATCCATCCATCATCCATCCATTCAATCCTGGGGCCATTCCCACTGGGGTTGCTCCACTCTGAATTGATTTGTTGAAGAATCTTGGAGGCCAGAGGGAACAATTTGGTGGTCTAAACATTCTGAGTATTTGGCACTGCCCACAAATGCCCAGGTGAGAAGAACCTGGTGGCCCACAAACACCTGGTGGCAGCAGGTGAGGAGTCACTGAGCCTGCAGGTGTGGAAGGAACCACGTCCCAGGGCCTGGCTGTGACCAGAGGAGCCTGGGGCTGGCTCAGAGCCCTGAGGTGGTGATCTGCAGGACAGCCCACCCAGGGGGGACACTCAGGAAGGGACACTCACCCAGGAGGGGACACTCATCCCAGGGGGGACACTCAGGAAGGGACACTCAGGAAGGGACACTCAGGAAGGGACACTCACCCAGGAGGGGACACTCACCCAGGGGGGACACTCACTCAGGGAGGGACAGTCACTCAGGGAGGGACACTCATTCAGGGAGGGACACTCATTCAGGGAGGGACACTCCCCCAGGAGGGACACTCAGGAAGGGACACTCAGCCAGGGGGGACACTCAAGAAGGGACACTCAAGAAGGGACACTCACCATCCCATCTCCACACTTGGTGCCCGTCAGGACCAGCCCGGGGTCGGACAGGTCCTCCTGGTCGTCCTTGGCGCTGTAGACGAAGGTGCCCCTGCACTTGACCTCGCGGCCCTTGAAGCGGATCGTGGTGTCAATGGACACCGTGTTGGTCCCCTGTGGCTTCTTGGCAGAGCTCTGGCACTGGATCTTCCCACACATGGCATCCCTGGAACGGGCACAGCCGAGGGGAGCTGGGAGCTCTCACCATCCCAGCCCCCCATCCCACACCCGTGGCATCGTTCCCACTGGATTTATGGCCACGCTGGGGACGTTCAGAGGGTTAAATGGACAGAAATGGTGGAGGGAACAGCCAGGGGGAGGCTCCAACATCCCTGCAATCACTGGGAATCCCAGAGAGCACACACTTCCCAAAAACACAGGGAACCCCAGAGAGCACACACTTCCCAAAAACACAGGGAATCCCAGAGAGCACACACTCCATAAAAACACAGGGGGTCCCAGAGAGCACACACTCCCCAAAAACACAGGGAACCCCAGAGAGCACACACTCCCTAAAAACACAGGGAATCCCACAGAGCACACACTCCCTAAAAACACAGGGAGTCCCAGAGAGCACACACTCCCTAAAAACACAGGGGGTCCCAGAGAGCACACACTCCATAAAAAACACAGGGAGTCCCAGAGAGCACACACTCCCCAAAAACACAGGGAACCCCAGAGAGCACACACTCCATAAAAACACAGGGAACCCCAGAGAGCACACACTCCCCAAAAACACAGGGAACCCCAGAGAGCACACACTCCCCAAAAACACAGGGAACCCCAGAGAGCACACACTCCCCAAAAACACAGGGAATCCGAGAGCACACACTCCATAAAAACACAGGGAACCCCAGAGAGCACACACTCCATAAAAAACACAGGGAATCCCAGAGAGCACACACTCCCTAAAAAACACAGGGAACCCCAGAGAGCACACACTCCCTAAAAAACACAGGGAATCCCAGAGAGCACACACTCCCTAAAAACACAGGGAACCCCAGAGAGCACACACTCCATAAAAACACAGGGAACCCCAGAGAGCACACACTCCCTAAAACACAGGGAATCCCAGAGAGCACACACTCCATAAAAACACAGGGAATCCCAGAGAGCACACACTCCATAAAAACACAGGGAGTCCCAGAGAGCACACACTCCCTAAAAACACAGGGAACCCCAGAGAGCACACACTCCATAAAAACACAGGGAGTCCCAGAGAGCACACACTCCCTAAAAACACAGGGAACCCCAGAGAGCACACACTCCATAAAAAACACAGGGAATCCCAGAGAGCACACACTCCCTAAAAAACACAGGGAACCCCAGAGAGCACACACTTCCCAAAAACACAGGGGGTCCCAGAGAGCACACACTCCCTAAAAAACACAGGGAACCCCAGAGAGCACACACTCCCTAAAAAACACAGGGAACCCCAGAGAGCACACACTCCATAAAAACACAGGGAACCCCAGAGAGCACACACTTCCCAAAAACACAGGGGGTCCCAGAGAGCACACACTCCCTAAAAACACAGGGAACCCCAGAGAGCACACACTCCCTAAAAACACAGGGAACCCCAGAGAGCACACACTCCCTAAAAACACAGGGAACCCCAGAGAGCACACACTCCCTAAAAACACAGGGAACCCCAGAGAGCACACACTCCATAAAAACACAGGGAACCCCAGAGAGCACACACTCCCTAAAAACACAGGGAATCCCAGAGAGCACACACTCCCTAAAAACACAGGGAATCCGAGAGAGCACACACTCCCTAAAAACACAGGGAATCCGAGATCACACACTCCCTAAAAACACAGGGGGTCCCAGAGATCACACACTCCCTAAAAACACAGGGAATCCCAGAGAGCACACACTCCATAAAAACACAGGGAATCCCAGAGAGCACACACTCCCTAAAAAACGCCTCCCTGCACTGGCTTGGATTTTCCATGGGAGCTGGGAGGTGCTCGTGGTGGCACGATGGAATCACAGGATCCTTGGGTTGGGGAAGACCCCGAGATCTGTGTCTGGGGACAGAGCCCAGGAGGGTCCTGGTGGCTCCCTCGAGGTGGGGCAGTGCCAGTGCCCTGGCAGGGTGGCAGGGGCGGGAGGGGTCGCGGGGCCAGCGCTGCACCCACCTCTTGTCACACTTGACGTAGCGGCCCTGGCTGTCCTTGCCGCAGTTGCCGTAGGTGTTCCCAGCCATGTTCACGTCCTGGAAACAGGCATCGGGGGCTGGCCACGCTCCTGCACACAGGGAAAGCTCCTGGGGAATGCAGCCAAACCCCACAGCACAGCTGGGTGCTCGGGCAGGGCTGGCACAGGGTGCCCAGAGCAGCTGGGGCTCCCTGGCAGTGCCCAAGGCCGGGCTGGACACTGGGGCACCGTGCAAGGAGCTGCTGCTGGGGGTGCCAGGCTGAGGCCAGGAGGGATGAAATTCCCTTTTTCTGGAGTCTTGTGGAGGATTTTGGTCATAGAATGGTTTGGGCTGGAAGAGATCTCAAAGCCCACCCAGTTCCAGCCCTGCAATGGTAAATGAGACTGACAGTACTGCAGATTGAATCAGCACGGGCAGCTTGGTAATGAGGATGCCCTGGCATGAGCAAACAGCTCTGACTGCACGAAGATTCAATCGAGTCTGGCTTATGGGAAATAAGATTTTACTAAATCAAAATGTAAAGTTTGTCTATGTGATGGTTAACTAGATGAGTGTAGTAAAATATTACCAGCCTTCTACAAATGGTAAATAAGCACATGCAGTGCTCAGTAAAAATTGGATCTGATCAACACTCAGTGTCCCCATCCCTGTCTCGCGGTCGATACCTGCCATGGCAGGGACACCTCCCACTATCCCAGGGTGTTCCAAGCCCCAGTGTCCAACCTGGGGCAGTGCCAGGGATCCAGGGGCACCCCCAGCCCCACGGGCAGGACCCCAAGGACGACGGCTGTGCAGGGTGGGAGCCAGACAGGGCACAGAGCACTGACCTGGCCCCAGAGCTGCACACACTGCTGCTGTGGGTCACACACACACTGACCTGGCCCCAGAGCTGCACACACTGCTGCTGTGGGTCACACACACACTGACCTGGCCCCAGAGCTGCACACACTGCTGCTGTGGGTCACACACAGAGCACTGACCTGGCCCCCAGAGCTGCACACACTGCTGCTGTGGGTCACAGAGCACTGACCTGGCCCCCAGAGCTGCACACACTGCTGCTGTGGGTCACAGAGCACTGACCTGGCCCCCAGAGCTGCACACACTGCTGCTGTGGGTCACACACACACTGACCTGGCCCCCAGAGCTGCACACACTGCTGCTGTGGGTCACACACACACTGACCTGGCCCCCAGAGCTGCACACACTGCTGCTGTGGGTCACAGAGCACTGACCTGGCCCCCAGAGCTGCACACACTGCTGCTGTGGGTCACACACACACTGACCTGGCCCCAGAGCTGCACACACTGCTGCTGTGGGTCACAGAGCACTGACCTGGCCCCAGAGCTGCACACACTGCTGCTGTGGGTCACAGAGCACTGACCTGGCCCCAGAGCTGCACACACTGCTGCTGTGGGTCACACACACACTGACCTGGCCCCCAGAGCTGCACACACTGCTGCTGTGGGTCACACACACACACTGACCTGGCCCCAGAGCTGCACACACTGCTGCTGTGGGTCACACACACACTGACCTGGCCCCCAGAGCTGCACACACTGCTGCTGTGGGTCACAGAGCACTGACCTGGCCCCCAGAGCTGCACACACTGCTGCTGTGGGTCACAGAGCACTGACCTGGCCCCCAGAGCTGCACACACTGCTGCTGTGGGTCACACACACACACTGACCTGGCCCCAGAGCTGCACACACTGCTGCTGTGGGTCACAGAGCACTGACCTGGCCCCAGAGCTGCACACACTGCTGCTGTGGGTCACACACACACACTGACCTGGCCCCAGAGCTGCACACACTGCTGCTGTGGGTCACAGAGCACTGACCTGGCCCCCAGAGCTGCACACACTGCTGCTGTGGGTCACACACACACTGACCTGGCCCCAGAGCTGCACACACTGCTGCTGTGGGTCACACACACACTGACCTGGCCCCCAGAGCTGCACACACTGCTGCTGTGGGTCACACACACTGACCTGGCCCCGAGCTGCACACACTGCTGCTGTGGGTCACAGACACACTGACCTGGCCCCCAGCGCTGCACACACTGCTGCTGTGGGTCACAGAACACTGACCTGGCCCCCAGAGCTGCACACACTGCTGCTGTGGGTCACACACACACTGACCTGGCCCCCAGAGCTGCACACACTGCTGCTGTGGGTCACAGAGCACTGACCTGGCCCCCAGAGCTGCACACACTGCTGCTGTGGGTCACACACACACTGACCTGGCCCCCAGAGCTGCACACACTGCTGCTGTGGGTCACAGAGCACTGACCTGGCCCCAGAGCTGCACACACTGCTGCTGTGGGTCACACACAGCACTGACCTGGCCCCAGAGCTGCACACACTGCTGCTGTGGGTCACACACAGAGCACTGACCTGGCCCCAGAGCTGCACACACTGCTGCTGTGGGTCACAGAGCACTGACCTGGCCCCCAGAGCTGCACACACTGCTGCTGTGGGTCACAGAGCACTGACCTGGCCCCAGAGCTGCACACACTGCTGCTGTGGGTCACAGAGCACTGACCTGGCCCCCAGAGCTGCACACACTGCTGCTGTGGGTCACACACAGAGCACTGACCTGGCCCCAGAGCTGCACACACTGCTGCTGTGGGTCACACACACACTGACCTGGCCCCCAGAGCTGCACACACTGCTGCTGTGGGTCACACACACACTGACCTGGCCCCAGAGCTGCACACACTGCTGCTGTGGGTCACAGAGCACTGACCTGGCCCCAGAGCTGCACACACTGCTGCTGTGGGTCACACACAGCACTGACCTGGCCCCAGAGCTGCACACACTGCTGCTGTGGGTCACAGAGCACTGACCTGGCCCCCAGAGCTGCACACACTGCTGCTGTGGGTCCACAGACCACTGACCTGGCCCCCAGAGCTGCACACACTGCTGCTGTGGGTCACACACAGCACTGACCTGGCCCCAGAGCTGCACACACTGCTGCTGTGGGTCACACACACACTGACCTGGCCCCCAGAGCTGCACACACTGCTGCTGTGGGTCACACACACACTGACCTGGCCCCAGAGCTGCACACACTGCTGCTGTGGGTCACAGAGCACTGACCTGGCCCCCAGAGCTGCACACACTGCTGCTGTGGGTCACAGAGCACTGACCTGGCCCCAGAGCTGCACACACTGCTGCTGTGGGTCACACACACACTGACCTGGCCCCAGAGCTGCACACACTGCTGCTGTGGGTCACAGAGCACTGACCTGGCCCCCAGAGCTGCACACACTGCTGCTGTGGGTCACAGAGCACTGACCTGGCCCCAGAGCTGCACACACTGCTGCTGTGGGTCACACACACACTGACCTGGCCCCAGAGCTGCACACACTGCTGCTGTGGGTCACAGAGCACTGACCTGGCCCCCAGAGCTGCACACACTGCTGCTGTGGGTCACACACACACTGACCTGGCCCCCAGAGCTGCACACACTGCTGCTGTGGGTCACAGAACACTGACCTGGCCCCAGAGCTGCACACACTGCTGCTGTGGGTCACACGAGCACTGACCTGGCCCCAGAGCTGCACACACTGCTGCTGTGGGTCACACACACACTGACCTGGCCCCAGAGCTGCACACACTGCTGCTGTGGGTCACACACACACTGACCTGGCCCCAGAGCTGCACACACTGCTGCTGTGGGTCACACACACACTGACCTGGCCCCCAGAGCTGCACACACTGCTGCTGTGGGTCACACACACACTGACCTGGCCCCCAGAGCTGCACACACTGCTGCTGTGGGTCACACACACACTGACCTGGCCCCAGAGCTGCACACACTGCTGCTGTGGGTCACACACAACTTACCCTGGCCCCAGAGCTGCACACACTGCTGCTGTGGGTCACACACCACTTTCCTGGTCCCCAGAGCAGCGCACACTGCTGCTGTGGGTCACACAGCACTGACCCGGGCCCCAGAGCTGCACACACTGCTGCTGTGGGTCACACACACACTGACCTGGCCCCCAGAGCTGCACACACTGCTGCTGTGGGTCACACACAGAGCACTGACCTGGCCCCAGAGCTGCACACACTGCTGCTGTGGGTCACACACACACACTGACCTGGCCCCAGAGCTGCACACACTGCTGCTGTGGGTCACACACACACTGACCTGGCCCCCAGAGCTGCACACACTGCTGCTGTGGGTCACACACACAGCACTGACCTGGCCCCAGAGCTGCACACACTGCTGCTGTGGGTCACACAGCGCACTGACCTGGCCCCCAGAGCTGCACACACTGCTGCTGGTGGGTCACACACACTGACCTGGCCCCCAGAGCTGCACACACTGCTGCTGTGGGTCGAGCACTGACCTGGCCCCAGAGCTGCACACACTGCTGCTGTGGGTCACAGAGCACTGACCTGGCCCCCAGAGCTGCACACACTGCTGCTGTGGGTCACAGAGCACTGACCTGGCCCCAGAGCTGCACACACTGCTGCTGTGGGTCAGAGAGCACTGACCTGGCCCCCAGAGCTGCACACACTGCTGCTGTGGGTCACACACACACTGACCTGGCCCCCAGAGCTGCACACACTGCTGCTGGTGGGTCACACACACACTGACCTGGCCCCCAGAGCTGCACACACTGCTGCTGTGGGTCACAGAGCACTGACCTGGCCC
The DNA here is from genome assembly GCA_037013685.1 of Acridotheres tristis. Lineage (NCBI taxonomy): Eukaryota > Metazoa > Chordata > Aves > Passeriformes > Sturnidae > Acridotheres > Acridotheres tristis. Next base: position 71,712,274 of record CM072888.1, on the reverse strand, counting down.
CCAGAGCTGCACACACTGCTGCTGTGGGTCACACACACACTGACCTGGCCCCAGAGCTGCACACACTGCTGCTGTGGGTCACAGAGCACTGACCTGGCCCCCAGAGCTGCACACACTGCTGCTGGTGGGTCATGCACATGCCGGTGCTGCAGTAGGCGTGGCCCTGGGCGCACTCGGAGCCGTCCAGCAGGTACACGTTGGCCGGGCAGTACGGGGAGGCTCCGGTGCAGAATTCGGGCAGGTCACAGGATCCCGCAGCCTCCCTGCACATCGTCCCTGCCGCCTTCAGCTGCGGGGGACAGGGCAGGGTCAGCGCACAGCCAGGGGGACCCGCCGTGCTTGCTGGCACAGCTGGCACAGCTGGCACAGCTGGCGGCTGTAAACACCTCACGGGTGCCCCGGGAGCCTGCTGGGGGCTGTCGGGGCACAGGGACACATTCCTCAGCTGGACCTCGGCCACAAAGCTGGGATTCTCCTGGGGAGGGAGCTTGGGACAGCACACAGGGAATGGCTCCCACTGCCAGAGGCAGGGACGGATGGGATCTTGGGCAGGAATTGTTCCCTGGCAGGGTGGGCAGGGCTGGCACAGGGTGGATTGGACATTGGGGTTTGGAGCAGCCTGGGACAGTGGGAGGTGTCCCTGCCATGGCAGGGGTGGCTCTGGGTGGGATCTGAGGTCCCTCCCACCCAGCCCATGCCAGGATTCTCCTGCAGGCACAAAGCTGCCCATGAGCCCTGCCCATGGGGCACAGGGACTGTCACCTTAGGGACGAGCACAGGAGTCCCAAGGGAATGGCAGGGTCGGGTCCCACCTCATCCCCTGGGCACAGGGTGGGCACAGGGTGGTAGGGTGGGCACAGGGTGGGCACAGGGTGGGCACAGGGTGGGCACAGGGTGGCAGGGTGGGCTCTCACCTTGCAGCTGTGGCAGCAGTCACCGTGGGCACACTGAGCCCCCTCCTTGAGCGTGCAGTTGTGAGCATTGCAGCAGGGGTTGGTGCATTCCTGCATGGAGAGGACAGCTCCATGGGCAAAGGCTCCATCCCTTCCCCCCGGTCCCAAAGGCTCCATCCCTTCCCCCTGGGTCCCAAAGGTTCCATCCCTTCCCCTTGATCCCAAAGGCTCCATCCCTTCCCCCTGAGTCCCAAAGGTTCCATCCCTTCCCCCGGGTCCCAAAGGTTCCATCCCTTCCCCCTGAGTCCCAAAGGTTCCATCCCTTCCCCCTGAGTCCCAAAGGTTCCATCCCTTCCTCTGGGTCCCAAAGGTTCCATCCCTTCCCCCGGGTCCCAAAGGCTCCATCCCTTCCCCCTGGGTCCCAAAGGCTCCATCCCTTCCCCCGGGTCCCAAAGGTTCCATCCCTTCCCCCGGGTCCCAAAGGCTCCATCCCTTCCCCTTGGTCCCAAAGGTTCCATCCCTTCCCCAGAGCTGCCCCCAGCCCCTTCCCCACCCATCACAGCACTGCCCTTCTCATCCTGCCATGGGGGAAACTGAGGCACGCAGGGCATGAGGAAGAACTGGGCACTCAAGGGAAAAGTCAAGGAGAAATCAGGACTGGGATAAATGGATTCAGGGACTGGGAAAAGCCCTTGGGATGGAGCCCCTGTGCTGACAGCCAACCCTTCTTTGGAAGTGCCCAGTGCAGGAATTCCCTCAGCTGAGATGGGCTGCAGGAGGGTCACTCTGTCCCCTCAATCCCACCAGGGTCACTCTGTACCCCAATCCCATCAGGACCCCTCTGTACCCCAGTCCCATCAGGACCCCTCTGTACCCCAATCCCAGCAGGACCCCTCTGTACCCCAATCCCACCAGTGTCACTCTGTACCCCAATCCCACCAGTGTCACTCTGTACCCCAATCCCACCAGGGTCCCTCTGTACCCCAATCCCAGCAGGGTCACTCTGTACCCCAATCCCATCAGGACCCCTCTGTACCCCAATCCCACCAGTGTCACTCTGTACCCCAATCCCACCAGTGTCACTCTGTACCCCAATCCCATCAGTGTCACTCTGTACCCCAATCCCATCAGTGTCACTCTGTACCCCAATCCCACCAGGGTCCCTCTGTACCCCAATCCCACCAGGGTCACTCTGTACCCCAATCCCATCAGGACCCCTCTGTACCCCAATCCCAGCAGGGTCCCTCTGTACCCCAGTCCCATCAGGACCCCTCTGTACCCCAGTCCCATCAGGACCCCTCTGCACCCCAATCCCAGCAGGACCCCTCTGTACCCCAATCCCAGCAGGGTCCCTCTGTACCCCAATCCCAGCAGGACCCCTCTGTACCCCAATCCCACCAGGGTCCCTCTGTACCCCAATCCCATCAGGTCCCCTCTGTACCCCAATCCCAGCAGGGTCCCTCTGTACCCCAGTCCCATCAGGACCCCTCTGTACCCCAATCCCAGCAGGGTCCCTCTGTACCCCAATCCCATCAGGACCCCTCTGTACCCCAATCCCATCAGGACCCCTCTGTACCTCCACCTCCCCGCAGTCACAGTCCTCTCCCTCCTCCCTGAAGCCATTGCCACATTTCCGTGCCACCACCAGGTCCTTGGTGTCGGGCAGGTTGAAGAGGCACATCCCCCCTCCCTTCTGGAAGTAATTCTCCAGCTGCCTCTTGCTGCAGGAGCTGAACACGCGGGGGAAGGGGTGCCTGTGTGGGGAAAGGGGGAGCAGGGCCGGGGCAAGGTGGGCAGTCAGGGGGAAATGGGCATTTAGGACATGGGCAGAGCGGCACAAACCCTGCCAGGAGCAGATTGCCCACTGTGCAGTGAGCCCAGGAGCTCCTCCCAGCCCAGCTGGCACAGCCACACCAAGAGCCAGGGCACAATTCTGAGCCAGAATCCTCAGGAATGGGGTGGGGGGCAGGCAGAGCCTCTGCCCGTCACCCCTGGGACATCAGCCCCCCATCCCGAGACTGGAACCCCCCTGGGGTGAGCCCCAACCAGCCCAGCACTGCTGCAGGTGTCACCTCTGCCCTGGGACACCGCAGCCCCCCCGAGCCACCCGCAGGGCAGGGCCCCTCTGCTCCCCACACAGCCCAAACCAACCAAACCCTTCCTGTTCTCACTGAACCACAGCTGCAAACACCCACCTGGGCTGCCATGGGCGAGTCACTTAAAAGTAAAGAAATACAGAAAACAAAAAAACACCAAAAAACACCCAGAGAGCAGCAAAAAAAATTAAAAAAAATAAAAAAATAGAGCCTACAATGTGTAAGGAGCTGAGAAACACTCATTTCACCTCAGGACAAACACTCATTTTCTACAGAACCTCTGAGCAAGTTTCTTCTCTAATTTCACCGTTTGTGGGGTTTGGTGGTTTATGAAGAAGAAGGAAGCATTTCCTCCTACTTAGAAACAGTCTCATTTCCTCTTAAAGCAGAAAAATATTTTCATATCAGGACATCTCATTCTCGAGATGACTCAGAGGACATTTTATAAAAGAGTTTTGAAATCTCCTGAGCTGGAGGGAGACCTGTAAGTGCCTGCAGCTCATGGAGGCTGAGCAGGCCAATGTCCCCTGTTTGTGTTTGTACATGTTCACATTCATGGCTGTGCAATAGGGACGGGCTGAGCACTCAGAAATGTGCTTTTCCCCCCCACAGTCTGCCCAGGCTGAATCCTGTGGGGTCAGTGCCAGGGTCTGGCAGCCCTGAAACCACAACTGGGGTCCCACTGTTGCTTCCTAATAGGAAGAGCAGGTGGGTTCAAATACCAGGGAATAAACAGGGAATAAACAGGGAGTAAAATCCCTGCTTTTCCTCAGTGCAGGGATATCTGGGATGGGTTCATCATCAGGAGCTGGAAATCCCAAAGGGAGGAGGACTCTGGAAAGGAAACTGGCACCAGCCAGATGGGTTATGGTGCCACCCCATCCATGGCAGGGACATCTCCCATTATTCCAGGTGGATCCAACCTGGCCTTGGGCACTGCCAGGGATCCAGGGGCAGCCACAGCAAATCTGGGAATTGCAGCCCAGGCAGGAATTCCTTCCCAAGATCCCAGCCCAATCTCCCCTTTCCCAGTGGGAGCCATTCCCTGGGTCCTGTCCCTCCAGGCCTTGTCCCCAGTTCCAGCTCTCCTGGAGCCCCTGCAGGGACTCTGAGCATTCCCTGGGATTTTCCCTTCTCCAGGGGAACATTCCCAGCTCTCCCAGAGCAGAGGTGACAACATTCCCTGCCCAGCCCCACCTGCACACAGCACCCACAGCCTGCTGGTGGCTTTGGGGACACATCCAGGGCATTGGGGACATGTCCCAGGACACTGGGGATACACCCGGGGTTTTGGGGACACATCCAGGGCTTTGGGTACACTCCCCGGGCATTGGGGACACACTCAGGGCTTTGGGGACATGTCCCAGGACATTGGAGATACATCCGGGGTTTTGGGGACACATCCAGGGTATTGGAGACACTCCCAGTGTACTGGGGACACACCGAGGGCTTTGGGGACATGTCCCAGGGATTTGGGGACACATCCCACGACATTGGGGATACACCCAGGCTTTTGGGGACATGTCCCAGGGCACTGGGGACACTCCTGGGGCTCTGGGGACACTCCTGGGGCACTGGGGACACTCCCGGGGCTCTGGGGACACTCCCGGGGCGTTGGGGACCCTGCCGGGGCCAGCCCCACTCACCCGGTGGCTGCTGCCATGACACAGCCGCCCTGCTCCGGGGTGGCCTCCACGCAGCAGCCGTGGCTGTCGTGGACCATGCCGAAGTTGTGGCCGATCTCGTGGGCCATGGTGGCCGCGGCTCCGATGGGCTGCTCGGCGTGGTCCTGGCGGCCGGGGGATGGGGACGGGTCAGCACGGGCAGGGGACAGGGGACAGGGGACAGGGGACAGGGGACAGGGCCACCCCCAGCAGGGATGGGGGATAAGGGAGCACACGGCCCCGGGATGCAGCTGGACCCCGCAGGAGGAGGAGGAGGGCTTGGAGGGCAGAAATGGGGTTTGGACTCCTGAGATTCCCATGCTGGGGAGCTCTTGGCTGGAGCCAACTGCTTAAATCTGCTTTAATCTTAAAACTGCTTAAACCCCGGGGCACATCCCAAAGCCCAGAAACCGGGGTGCCCCCCACCACCCTGCCCAGGGATCAAAGGTCACCAAGGTCACCAAGGCCACCCCATCGTGCCCAGGGCCACCATCAGGAGCAGGAGAAGTTCTCTGGGCAGGGGTGACCCCAGCAATGCAGGCAGGGAGCAGGCAGGGGCTGCCAGCTGGGGATGAGGCTGGACCTGGGCTGGGAGACCTTGACCAGCCCCTGCCCGCCCCACCGGGGGGATCAGGAGCTACAGCATCGTCCCTCCCCTTGGGGCTGCCCCCAGCGCCCCCCAGGCCGGGGTGGCACAGGGACCCCTCCCCTTACCACGCTGACGCCCCCGGAGTTGTCGGCGCTGCACATCCCCTCCAGCGGAGCCATTCCGATGGTGGTGCCCCCGAACGTCTTCCCCCTGCCCGGGCAGGACAACGGGGCACTTCAGCACCCAGGGGTGGGTTTGGGGTGCCAGCCCCAGCTGGGACCCCCAGCCCTGCCCCCAGCCCCAGCTGGGACCCCCAGCCCTGCCCCCAGCCCCAGCTGGGACCCCCAGCCCATGTCCCCAGCCCCAGCTGGGACCCCCAGCCCGTGCCCCCAGCCCCAGCTGGGACCCCCAGCCCTGCCCCCAGCCCCAGCTGGGACCCCCAGCCCGTGCCCCCAGCCACAGCTGGGACCCCCAGCCCATGTCCCCAGCCCCAGCTGGGACCCCCAGCCCTGCCCCCAGCCCCAGCTGAGACCCCCCAGCCCCTCCTGAGACCCCCAGCCCTGCCCCCAGCCACACCTGAGACCCCCAGCCCGTGCCCCCAGCCCCAGCTGAGACCCCCAGCCCCAGCTGAGACCCCCAGCCCGTGTCCCCAGCCCCAGCTGAGCCCCCCAGCCCTGCCCCCAGCCCCAGATGAGACCCCCAGCCCTGCCCCCAGCCCCAGATGAGCCCCCCATCCTGTGCCCCCAGCCCCAGCTGGGACCCCCAGCCCGTGCCCCCAGCCCCAGCCTGTGCCCCCCAGCCCCAGCTGGGACCCCCAGCCCGTGTCCCCAGCCCAGGACCCACGTCAGCAGCTGGGCATTGTCGTGTTTCTTGCGTGCCCTCAGCGATTTCTTCCACTGCAGGAATGCCCAGAGCGTGGCGTTGGCGTCGCTGCTCACGGCGCACTGGTCCCGCTCCGTCCACACCTCCAGCCCGATCAGGGCCACCTTGATGTTCAGCAGCCTGTAGAACTGCGGGAGGGGACAGCTGGAGGGCGCGGGGACAGGAATTGCCCGGGCACCCTCCCTCCCTGCCTGGTGTGGCTGTGTTCCCTCTGCTGTGCACACCTGTCCCAAAACAGGCACAGGTGGAGCCAGCCAGGGTGGCACAAAGTGACAACACCTCCGTGTGTCCCTTCTGTGCCAAAGATTCCGGCACTGATCCCAGGCAGGGCCCAGTGAACGCTCCCCTCTGAGCTCAGCCCAGGGGGACAAAGCCCTTCCTGTGCTCTGAGAAATCCCCAAGTCCCTGATGGGAGGCCAAGCCCTGGCACAGCTGCCCCAGGGCAGGGCTGGAATTCCCATCCTTCAAGGATGGGGATTTAAAGTCATTTAAATTTTGGGATTTAAAGCCGTGGGGATGTGGCACTTGGGGACATGGGCAGTGGTGGCCTTGGCAGTGCTGGGCATGGATGGACTCAAAGGATTTCAAGATCTTTTCCCGCATTAACAATTCCATAATTTGATGATTCCTTGCCCTGGTGGCACGGGGACAGTCCCTGGGGGCCACAGGGGGGTCTGCAGGTCTCTCACCTTGTCCACGTAGTTCGCAATCTCCACGATGCGCTGCTTGGTGTGGCCCAGGTTGAGGTTCTGGTTCCTGTACTGGAGAGAGATGAGGATGAGGAAGGGTCACGGGGTAAATCCAGGGTGGGGACACAGAGGAGCCTGGTTTTCTGTCCCCAGCTCTCACCAGGGTGTGATCAGCAACGATGAAGAGCTCCATGTACTTCATGGTCCTCCAGGCATCTCTCCTGGCCTGCGGGCACACACAGGGCTCAGCAAAGAGGGGCAGCCCTTGGCTCTGGGCACCCTCCAGGCACCAGAGCTGCCCAGGAGGGACAGCTGAGAGGGGAAACTGAGGCACAAGGTGACAGGGAACCTTTGGGTGACCTCGTGTCATGTCCCACACTGTAGGATGCAGCCAGACCCAACCCAGGTGTCCTCTGGGCTCTCCTGCCCAAACTCGAGCCACCCACACGGGCCCTCCCAGCCCACGTGCCTGCACAGCCCTGCCCAGCACATGGCAGCAGTGCCAGGACACCCTGCCAGGCCTCTGCCTGTCCCCAGACACGTCCCGAGAGGATTTACCCATGTGGATTTACCGTGAGGATTTACCCATTTGGATTTACCATGAGGATTTACCTGTGAGGATTTACCTGTGAGGATTTACCTGTGAGGATTTACCATGAGGATTTACCCATGTGGATTTACCCATGAGGATTTATCCATGTGGATTTACCATGAGGATTTATCCATGAGGATTTATCCATGTGGATTTACCATGAGGATTTACCCATGTGGATTTACCATGAGGATTTACCATGAGGATTTACCTGTGAGGATTTACCTGTGAGGATTTACCTGTGAGGATTTACCATGAGGATTTACCATGAGGATTTACCCATGTGGATTTACCATGAGGATTTACCCATGTGGATTTACCATGAGGATTTACCATGAGGATTTATCCATGTGGATTTACCTGTGAGGATTTATCCATGTGGATTTACCCATTTGGATTTACCATGAGGATTTATCCATGTGGATTTACCTGTGAGGATTTATCCATGTGGATTTACCCATTTGGATTTACCATGAGGATTTATCCATGTGGATTTACCATGAGGATTTACCCATTTGGATTTACCATGAGGATTTACCCGTGAGGATTTACCTGTGAGGATTTACCATGAGGATTTACCCATGTGGATTTACCAATGTGGATTTACCATGAGGATTTATCCATGAGGATTTACCATGAGGATTTACCCATGTGGATTTACCATGAGGATTTCCCTGAGGATTTACCATTAGGATTTACCCCTGAGTGGATTTACCCACGAGGATTTCCCTGAGTGGATTTACCCGTGGGTGCTGTGGCTGGAAGAGCTGGGCAATGCCAGCCATGGTGCTCCCCAGCTCCTGGCCGTGCCCACAGGTGCCCCCTGGCATGGGCAGGTGCTCTGCTCGGTGGATGAGGTGCAGACCTGGCTCGGGGCTCCCCAGGGGTCTCAGGTAGTAGCTGCTGTTGCTGCTCAGCACGATGAGGCCCCTGGAAATGGGAACAGCCCCAATGGCTCCTGTGCTGCTTCCACCCCACAAACCCTGGCACAGCCTGGTCCATACCCGAGGTGGGAGCAGGGACAAGAGCTGGGCATCTCCTTCCTCCCTACCCTACTCCTTCCCCCATTCCCAATCCCCCATTCCCAGTTCCCCCATCCCCATTCCCAGTTCCCCCATCCCCATTCCCAGTTCCCCCATTCCCAGTTCCCCCATTCCCAGTTCCCCCATCCCCATTCCCATCCCCCCATTCCCAGTTCCCCCATTCCCAGTTCCCCCATTCCCAGTTCCCCCATCCCCATTCCCAGTTCCCCCATCCCCATTCCCAGTTCCCCCATTCCCAGTTCCCCCATTCCCAGTTCCCCCATCCCCATTCCCAGTTCCCCCATACCGGATTCCCCCATTCCCATTCCCCATTCCCAGTTCCCCCATTCCCAGTTCCCCCATCCCCATTCCCAATCCCCCATTCCCAGTTCCCCCATTCCCATCCCCCTATTCCCAGTCCCCCCATTCCCAGTTCCCCCATACCGGATTCCCCCATTTCCATTCCCCATTCCCAGTTCCCCCATCCCCATTCCCAGTTCCCCCATCCCCATTCCCAGTTCCCCCATACCGGATTCCTGAGCAGGTGCTGATCACGACCCAGGAGCCGCGGTGGCCTCGGACGTGGCCGTGGTAGTGACAGTGCTCCTGGAGAGAGGGGACACCTTCATAGAGCAGCAGCCCCACGAGCTGATCCCAGAAAGCTCCCAGGAAAGCTCCCCTTTTCCATTTCCCCATCTCCCCATTTCCATTTCCCCATTTCCATTTCTCATTTCCATTTCCCCATTCCCATCTCCCCATTCCCATCTCCCCATTTCAATCTCCCCATTCCCATCTCCCCATTCCCATTTCCCATTCCCATCTCCCCATTTCCATCTCCCCATTCCCATCTCCCCATTCCCATTTCCCATTCCCATCTCCCCATTCCCATCTCCCCATTTCAATCTCCCCATTTCCATTTCCCCATTTCCATCTCCCCTTTCCATTTCCCCATTCCCTTTTCCCATTCCCATCTCCCCATTCCCTTTTCCCATTCCCATCTCCCCATTCCCATCTCCCCATTCCCATCTCCCCATTCCCTTTTCCCCATTCCCATCTCCCCATTCCCATCTCCCCATTCCCATCTCCCCATTCCCATTTCCCCATTCCCATCTCCCCATTTCCCTTCCCCATTCCCATCTCCCCATTCCCCTCTCCCCATTCCCATCTCCCCATTCCCATCTCCCCATTCCCATTTCCCATTTCCATTTCCCCATTCCCATCTCCCCATTCCCATTTCCCCATTCCCATCTCCCTATTTCCCCATTCCCATCTCCCCATTCCCATTTCCCCATTTCCATCTCCCCATTCCCATCTCCCTATTTCCCCATTCCCATTTCCCACTCCCCTCTCCCCGCAGCAGGGCCGGGAGCAGCCGGAGTTCAGCCGGGGCCAGGGCGGAGCTCTCGGCGCTGGGAGGTGACAAGAGGCGCTGGGGCCACGGGGAGCGCCGGTGCCGCCCGTGTTTGTGTCCCGGGGCCCGGAGCCGCAGGAGCCGCATTCCTGCGGTCGGGAACCTCCCCCACCCTCCCGGAGCGCCTCCGGCTCCGTCCCGAGTGCCCGAACCCCGAAACACGGAGGGGAGCCCCCCCTGCACCCACCGTGTGGTTGGGGGTCACGGTCACGGGCTCGCCCTGCTCGCTGTAGTGAGTCTCGGTGTAACCCGGGGCCAGCAGCCTGCGGGGACAGAGGGGCAGGAGCCGGGAGCAGCACATCCCCTGAGCTGAGCCTAAACCCGGCCGGGCCATCCACACATCCCCCGAGCTGAGCCTAAACCCGGCTGGGCCATCCACACATCCCCTGAGCTGAGCCTAAACCCGGCTGGGCCATCCACACATCCCCTGAGCTGAGCCTAAACCCGGCTGAGCCATCCACACATCCCCTGAGCTGAGCCTAAACCCGGCCGGGCCATCCACACATCCCCTGAGCTGAGCCTAAACCCGGCCGGGCCATCCACACATCCCCCGAGCTGAGCCTAAACCCGGCTGGGCCATCCACACATCCCCTGAGCTGAGCCTAAACCCGGCTGGGCCATCCACACATCCCCTGAGCTGAGCCTAAACCCGGCTGGGCCATCCACACATCCCCTGAGCTGAGCCTAAACCCGGCCGGGCCATCCACACATCCCCTGAGCTGAGCCTAAACCCGGCTGGGCCATCCACACATCCCCTGAGCTGAGCCTAAACCCGGCTGGGCCATCCACACATCCCCTGAGCTGAGCCTGAGCATAGCTGAGACAGAAAAAGAGAAAAAGAAAAAGAAAAAGGAAAAGAAAAAGAAAAAGAAAAAGAAAAAGAAAAAGAAAAAGAAAAAGAAAAAGAAAAAGAAAAAGAAAAAGAAAAAGAAAAAGGATGGGTTTCCTGCATTGCCCAGATCTTTGTGACCTTGCCCAGATCCCAGGGTGATGGGAAGCCTGCAGTCCCCCTGGGGGTGCCAGGTCCCCCTGGGGGTGCCAGGTCCCTGCAGGGGTCCCAGCCCCCCAGAGAAGGACAAAGCCTGCCGGGTTTTCCCCTGCTCTCACTTTTGGGGGTTTGGCACCATCCCAAAGGTTGAATGGTGCAGATGAAAATAAAGCAGCAGCACTCCCAGAATAGCCCTGTCACCTCTCACTTGCTGCTCTGCACCAGTGGCCCCAGCCACGTCCCTGTGGGCACCCTGAGTGGGTGCCTGGCACCAGTGATGCCACTCACAGCCCAGACGGGACTGCTCGGCTGCTCCCTGCCAGGGACACGGGGACACGGGGACACGGGGACACGGGGACACGGGGACAGGGTGGCCGAGCCGGTGCCATCCCAGGCTGAGCCAGGCCCTGAGCCCAGGGCATGTCCTGTCCAGGCAGGACAGAGGCCCTGGGGGGCGAGGGCAGCATGAGCCTTGTCCACCAAAGCAGGGGGAGGAAAACTCCCCAGGACCCTTCTGGAGAGCCAGCAGATCTCCCGGTGCCAGGAAGAAGATGGAAGGTCTCACCCAGAGCTCCCCCTCCTTCCCTGCCCACCCTGCCAGAGCCCCCGGGCTGCTCCTCACCCTCCTGCCCCCTCACCACGGCAAAGTGGCACCGAGCCAGAGCAGGGACAGGGCAGGACACTCCAACATCTCCGGGCCTGGAGCAGCAGCCACACACGGGCTAAGCTTTGCTCATCACCTTCCAACCCCATTGCCCTCAGCCCTAGAATGTGCAGAGGGACCCCCCGGTTCCCATTCTTGCACACCCTGTGCTCCCCTGCTGTCACTGGGGGCCCTGGGGGACACGGTGGTGGCCGGGTTTGTGTCCCCAGAGCTGCAGGAAGGGGATTCTGCCAGGACCAGCCTCCCCAGCTGCTGCTGAGAGGCAGAAGTGGCAGCAGAGGGGTCAGCTCTGCCCTGCTCAGCACGGGGACACAAACCCACCAAGGGACACGGAACTGGGGCAACCTGGGCTGGTGGAAAACGTCCCTGCCCATGGCAGGGTGGCACTGGATCTTCAGGGTCCCTTCCAACCCTCTCTGGGACTCTGGGATTCTGTAAAATGCCGTGGGGTCTCAGGCAGAGGGACAGGAGGGCAGGACAGATGGACACGAGTTCTGTCCTTGGCCCAGGGGAGGCCAGGCTGGGGGGGTGGCACAGGGGACAGGGGACACGTGCTGCTGCCACCTGCATCCAAACTGAACCAGAGGAGGAGCCCAGACTGAGGTGACCGAGGTGGCAAAAGGAGCCACACTGGGCTGTCCCTTCCCTGCTGGCCAGGGTGCCCAGAACGCTGCCAGTCCAGGTGGGAGCCTGGCAGGGGTCCCCAGCGTCCCCTCCCCAGTCCCAGCCCCACACTCACTGGTTCCTCTCCAGCACCAGCACCAGCTCTTTGCCCTCAGCTGTCACAGCCACCTCTGCCCGGGCAGGTGCCGGCACCTGCAAGGAAAGGAGGGAACGGGGTTAGGAACGATCCAGAACCTTCCTCTGCCCCCAGCTCCAGGTGCATCCCAGCCTCTCCTCCCTGGGGCTGCCACGGGGGAAGGGGATTTATTTCCCTGAACTCCCAGCCCAGCAGGGATAACAGGGGATTCACACGGAGATTCAGGGCTGAGGCAGCAAATCCCAGCTCTGCGGGGAGTTTGGGAGCAGGGGAGAACCAGGATGGGACCTGGGATGAGGAGCAGCACCAGGAGCATCCCGAGCTCTGTGTGCTCCATCCCACCACGGCAGATGCTGATCCATGGAAAAGGGCCCCAGCCCTGGCAGGGTTGGTAGCCACGTGCACCCCTGGGGGGGATGGAAATCACCACCAACCCCCCCCCGGGCACCGGATAAGGGCTGTTAAAAATACCTCAAAATACCGGGCAGAGAAAGGAAAGAGTGACTCAGCTTCCCCAGGATGCCGCTGGTTTTACTCATTCCCTCTCTTCGGAGGGTGTGAAATGGGAACCCGGCTTTGGATCCAGCCCAGCACGGCCCAGCTGCACGGGACACGAGGGGCTGGAGCCCCAAAGTGCTGCCCCTGCCTGTGTCCCCACACCCTGGGGACACTGAAAGCCTCATGGCCTGGGCTCTCCCTGGTGTCCCCCTCAGTCCCATCCATGAAGGATTCAGGGAGCCCGGCAGGTGCCAGCCCTCGGGGTCACCACGGGACCCCTGACCTGGCCACGGCCCCGGCGAGGTTTGCCCGGCTCTGGAGGGAGAGGGGACACGGGAAGGAGCTGTCCCAGCTTTGGCCGCTCCTGGCACGCCCGGGCTTTGCAGCTGGAGCACAGGAATGCAGCAGGGAGGGGCAGTGCTGGTGATGCCCTGCTTGGGATGGAGCAGAGCTGAAATCCTGCTTCCCGCTGCTTCCTGTGGCTGCGCTGCTGCCCCGGAGCAGAGGGGCACCCCAGGGGACCCCCGGGGACCCCCACCCTTAGCACGGGACAAAGGGCGTGGAGCAGCTGATGGCAGCACTGCTGCACCCGGAGCAGTCTGGGGTTTGTCCCCACGTTCCTGCACATCCACCCCAAAGGCGGCTCCAGAGCTGGAACCATCCCACAATCTGCTCAGCCTGGCCAGGGGACGGCTGCGGGTCCGGGGAGCCCCGTGGGGCTGGGGCACAATTCCAGAGGGCAGGGAGGGGCTGCTCCCCCAGGCGGGATGGGGATGGGACCGGGAATGGAACCGGGGATGGAACCGGGAATGGAACCGGGAATGGAACCGGGAATGGAACCGGGAATGGAACCGGGGATGGAACCGGGAATGGAGCCGGGGATGGGACCGGGAATGGAACCGGGAATGGAACCGGGAATGGAACCGGGAATGGAGCCGGGGATGGAACCGGGAATGGAACCGGGAATGGAACCGGGGATGGAACCGGGAATGGAACCGGGAATGGAACCGGGAATGGAACCGGGAATGGAACCGGGAATGGAGCCGGGGATGGAACCGGGAATGGAACCGGGAATGGAACCGGGGATGGAACCGGGAATGGAACCGGGAATGGAACCGGGAATGGAACCGGGAATGGAACCGGGAATGGAGCCGGGGATGGAACCGGGATGGGACCGGGGATGGGACCGGGGATGGGACCGGGGATGGAACCGGGAATGGAACCGGGGATGGGACCGGGATGGGACCGGGAATGGAACCGGGAATGGAACCGGGAATGGAACCGGGAATGGAACCGGGAATGGAACCGGGGATAGAATCGGGGATGGAACCGGGGATGGAGCCGGGAATGGAACCGGGAATGGAACCGGGGATGGAGCCGGGAATGGAACCGGGAATGGAACCGGGGATGGAGCCGGGAATGGAACCGGGAATGGAACCGGGAATGGAGCCGGGAATGGGACCGGGAATGGAACCGGGGATGGAACCGGGAATGGAACCGGGAATGGAACCGGGGATGGAGCCGGGAATGGAACCGGGGATAGAATCGGGGATGGAACCGGGGATGGGACCGGGATGGGACCGGGGATGGAACCGGGAATGGAACCGGGAATGGAGCCGGGGATGGAGCCGGGGATGGAGCCGGGGATGGAACCGGGAATGGAACCGGGAATTGGGATAGAGCCAGGAGTGGGGATGGAGCTGGGAATGGAACCGGGGTTGGAGCCAGGGATGGAGCCGGGGATGGAGCCGGGGATGGGACCGGGGATGAGACCGGGAATGGGGATGGAGCCAGGCTGGAGCTGGAGCCGGGCTGGAGCTGGATCTGAAGCCGGGCTGGCTGAGCTCCCCCTCCTTCTCCGCCTCCGTCTGCCCAGCTCCAAAAAAGGCGAGCGGGCACCGAGCCCTAAGAACAGAACCGCAGAGCGGAGCGAGGCCAGGCCCCGGCCCGGCCCTGCCCGGTGCCCAGCGAGTGTCCCCGGTGCCCGGTACCCGGTGCCCGGTGCCAGAGCCGAGCCGAGCCGAGCCCTGCGGAGCCGCGATGGAGCCGGGCAGGGGCTGCAGCCGCTCCTCCGGCGGCGCTGGGAACGGGCGGTATTTTTGGAACATGATCTTGTACAAACATCGCTGCTCCCTGGCCAAACATGGTCCGGACATTTTTCTTGCCGTTTCCCTCCTTTTCCCCCCTTCTTGCCCTCCTTTTTTTTTTTTCTCCCCGTCTCTAAACTCCCCAACACTCGCTCCCTGCAGCCCTCTCCTCCTCCTCATCATCATCCTCCTCCTCCTCCCCAAGGCCCTGCCGGCTGTTCCCGGTTTAGAATTCCCCAGCAATGACTCCGTGCCTCGACTCCAGGACCGTTATTGGCAAAATGTTCTTTCTTTCTTTCTTTCCTTCTTTCCCAGCTGCTGCCTTAAAGGAGCCGTGCGTGCCCGGGGTTATCCCGGCACTGGCAGCTCCCATCCCGTGCCCCGCGCTGCCAAAGGCTGGACAGCAAACGGCTGCCGGAGGGATGTGGGGATGGAGCCGGGCTCTCCGGATCAGTAGCAGTAAAAACGGGGAAAAGGGGAATTTGGGCAGCACTCGTGCCAGGCAGGAGCCCAGTACCCAACCCTGGGGCCAGGCAAGGTGATGGCACTAATTAAAAACTGTCCATTGTGCCTCGGGCACTAATTAAACGCTGCTCATTGTGCCTTTGGCCTGGCAGGGAGCTGAGCCCCAGGGGATCCTGCCACAGGACTGCACACTGGGAATGATCCAGGATCAGCCTCTTCCTGCACTCCTGCATCCTCCTGGTCCAATATCATCCCAGCTTCCAATATCATCCCAGGCTCCAATATCATCCCAGCTTCCAATATCATCCCAGGCTCCAATATCATCCCAGGCTCCAATATCATCCCAGGCTCCAATATCATCCCAGGCTCCAATATCATCCCAGGCTCCAGCATCCCCCAGGGCTCCAGCATCATCCCAAGGTCCAGCATCACCCTGGATTCCAGGACATTCCCAAGTCCAGCATCATCGAGGTTCCAATATCATCCCAAACTCCAGCATCGTCCTGGGCTCTGCCATTGCCTCAGGCTCCAGCACATTCCAGGCTCCAGCAACATCCCAAGCTTCAGTATCATCCCAGGCTCCAATATGATCCCACAGTCCAGCATCATCCCACACTCCAGGATCATTCAAGGTTCCATCATCACCCCAGGCTCCAGCACATTCCAAGATCCAGCATCATCATCCTGGGCTCCAGCAAACCCCAAGTTCCAATATTATCCTGGGCTCCACCATGACCCCAGGCTCCAGCATCCTCCTGTGTCCCAGCAATCCTCACAGGTTCCAGTCTCATCCCAATTCCCAGCAATCCTCACAGGTTCCAGTCTCATCCTGGGTGGATCCCAGCAATCCTCACAGGTTCCAGTCTCATCCCAAATCCCAGCAATCCTCACAGGTTCCAGTCTCATCCTGGGTGGATCCCAGCAATCCTCACAGGTTCCAGTTTAATCCCAAATCCCAGCAATCCTCACAGGTTCCAGTATAATCCCAAATCCCAGCAATCCTCACAGGTTCCAGTTTAATCCCAAATCCCAGCAATCCTCACAGGTTCCAGTCTCATCCTGGTCTCCAGTTCCTTCCCAGGCTCCTCCTGCTCCCTGGTCTCCTTTTTCCAGCAGCCATGAACAGAATGTCCCAGTCCCTGCCAAGGCTGCAGGACCCCCCTTCTCTCAGCCCTGGCTGTGCAGGTGGTGCAGGCCCCTCTCCAGGACATCCCAGCACAGCCAGTCCCACAGGAATTATGGAATTATGGAATTATGGAATTATGGAATTGCAGCTGGGATGACTCTGCCTCTGGACTGGCCCAGGGACCCTCCAGGTCCAGCTCAAGTCTGGTTTTATTTTTCACTCCATTGATCAGAAAAACCTCGGTGCTCTCTGCAGAGGGCCAAGGGGGTTGAGCTGCTCTTCCCTGTTTCCCCACAGCTCCTGGGCATCCTCCCCATCCTGGCTGGGAAGCTCCTGCTCCAGCAGAGTGCCTCACCCAGGAGCAGGCTCAGGGAGCACCGAGTTCCTTGGGAAATCACCGGTTAAGCCAAGTCCCAAAGCCCAGCTCAGAGCCCAGCCCATCTGTCAGGCAGCTCCCACAAGCCCTGGGGCAGCTCCCAGATCCGGCTGGAGGTTCCCAGGAGATCTCCATGGAGGATTTGCTGATGGGATTTGCAGCTGCTGGAGCAGCTCAGCCACACCAGGGCCTCCCCAGGCAGCTGCAGCCCAGCTCTGAGGCTTGGGGGAGCAGCTCAGGGCTTGCATCACTTGGCCAAGGCCAGGAGAGCTCATGGACGAGCCTCTCACACCAACTGCTCTCTGCAAAAGCTTCCCTGGGAGTCAGGGAACGGCGCAGGATTGGGGATGGTTCACAACAAACCTGGCACGGTTTGCTCAGTCTGGCCACACCTCGGAGAGGGAAAAGAGGAAAAGGGGAGAAAGGGGAAAAGGGGGGAAAAAAGGGGGAAAAGGGGAGAAAGAGGAGAAAGGGGAGGAAGGGGAGAAAGGGGGAAAGGGGGAAAGGGGAAAAGGGGAAAAGGGGAAAAGGGGAAAAAGGGGAAAAAGGGGAGAAAGGGGAGAAAGGGGAGAAAGGGGAAAAAGGGGAAAAAGGGGAAAAGGGGAAAAAGGGGGGAAAAGGGGAAAAAGGGGAAAAAGGGGAAAAAGGGGAAAAAGGGGCAAAGGGCTTCCCTGCAGGGAGCAGGGCAGGGAAGTGCCCTCAGCACCTGCAGCACATCCTGATCCATGGCTCCTCCCCTCCCCACCTTCCTGCTCCAGGGCAGGGCTGGGACCTCCCCAGGGTGTGCAGAGACCCCCGGGAGGGGCCGAGGGCCCCGCTCTGACCCTGCCAGCTTGGGGTGCTCCAGCTCTGCATCCCATTCAGCAGGGAGGAGGGGACAGGGGACAGGGGCTGCTCCGGGGCCAGCCCGGGGTGTGAGGGGACTCTCCATCAGTGCCAAGGGCTGTCCCTGCACTGGGATGGGATCCCCGGAGACCCGCAGGGCAGTGGAGCAGGGCTTGGAGCAGCCTGGGACAGTGAGAGGTGTCACTGCCACTGCCATGGCAGGGGGGGTGAGACCCTCTTGAAGGTCCCGTTCATTCCAAACCCTTCTGGGATCTCAGGGCTGAGGAGAAGGAGGGGCAGGGGGGCAGGATGTGGGGCAGGATGTGGGGCAGGATGTGGGGCAGGATGCAGGGCAGGGTCCGAGGGAGCTGTTTGCAGTCAGGGTCCCCACGACCCCCTCCCAAATTCCCTCCATGTGTGCCGGGAGCCCGGGGGAGCTCAGCCCGAACAATGGCACAGGGGAGGGGGCAGGGCCACCCACCCAGCGCTGCCAGCCCGCACACGATGGCACGGCCGGGCCGGCACCGCCCTCCTGCTGCACGGGGGTGTCCAGGGACCACGGGACAGCCAGAGCATCCCACGGCATCCCACAGGATCCCACAGCATCCCACGGCATCCTACAGGATCCCACAGGATCCCACAGCATCCCACGGCATCCTACAGGATCCCACGGCATCCCACAGCATCCTACAGGATCCCACAGGATCCCACAGCATCCCACAGCATCCCACAGCATCCCACAGCATCCTACAGGATCCCACAGGATCCCACAGCATCCCACAGCATCCCACAGGATCCCACAGCATCCCACAGCATCCTACAGGATCCCACAGCATCCCACAGGATCCCACAGCATCCCACAGCATCCTACAGGATCCCACGGCATCCCACAGGATCCCACAGCATCCCACGGCATCCTACAGGATCCCACGGCATCCCACAGGATCCCACGGCATCCCACAGGATCCCACAGCATCCTACAGGATCCCACAGCATCCTACAGGATCCCACAGGATCCCACGGCATCCTACAGGATCCCACAGCATCCCACAGGATCCCACAGCATCCTACAGGATCCCACAGGATCCCACAGGATCCCACAACATCCCACAGGATCCCACGGCATCCCACAGGATCCCACAGCATCCTACAGGATCCCGCGGCATCCCACAGCATCCTACAGGATCCTACAGGATCCCACAGCATCCCACAGCATCCCACAGCATCCCACAGCATCCTACAGCATCCCACAGCATCCTACAGGATCCCACGGCATCCCACAGCATCCTACAGGATCCCACGGCATCCCACAGGATCCCACAGGATCCCACAGCATCCTACAGCATCCCACAGCATCCTACAGCATCCTACAGCATCCCACAGCATCCTACAGGATCCCACGACATCCCACAGGATCCTACAGGATCCCACGGCATCCCACAGCATCCTACAGGATCCCACGGCATCCCACAGCATCCTACAGCATCCCACAGCATCCCACAGGATCCCACAGCATCCTACAGGATCCTACAGGATCCCACGGCATCCCACAGCATCCTACAGGATCCCACGGCATCCCACAGCATCCCACGGCATCCCACAGGATCCCACGGCATCCTACAGGATCCCACGGCATCCCACAGGATCCCACAGCATCCTACAGCATCCCACAGCATCCTACAGGATCCCACAGCATCCCACAGGATCCCACGGCATCCCACAGCATCCTACAGGATCCTACAGGATCCCACAGGATCCCACAGCATCCTACGGCATCCCACAGGATCCCACGGCATCCCACAGCATCCCACAGGATCCCACAGCATTTCAGAGCCTACCGCGGCATCCCACAAGGAGCAGGGCCAGGGCAGGGATGTAGGAATGAAGGGATGTAGGAGCAGCAGGGATGAGGGGGTGTAGGGATGAAGGGGTGTAGGGATGAAGGGGTGATGGGATGGAGGGGTGTAGGAATGAAGGGGTGTAGGGATGAAGGGGTGTAGGAATGAAGGGGTGTAGGAATGAAGGGGTGTAGGGATGAAGGGGTGTAGGGATGAAGGGGTGATGGGATGAAGGGGTGATGGGATGCAGGGATGAAGGAGCCTGGGGGGTCACCAGGCTGGATCCCATCACTCCGAGGGATGGCTGGGCTGCTGGCTGCTGGCACAGCTTTCCCACAGCCGTGGTTATTTCCAGGAGCTTTGCTGGAGGGCAGGAGGAGACAGGGTGGGAACAGAACCGACTGAGTTCATCCTAAAAATACGAATGTCAGCAGTACCGGGGCAAAAAGGGCCGGTGTGGGGCTCAGCCCCATCGCTGCCCCATCCTTCCCCCACAAAGCCTCCCCTCTCCAGCACCGACCACGCCTCTGTCCCCTCCTTCCCCGCTCCACGAACAGGAGGCTCCTTGTTCCAGCCTGGAGCTGGAGGCACAGCACATGCCAGGAAACACGGCGGGACCAGCCCAGCCCCCGAAATCCCCCCAAATCCCCCCAAATCCCCCAGAATCCCCCGAAATCCCCCAGCTGCGGTTTGCACCCCCAGCACCACTTGGGCACCGGGTGTTGGCAGGAGCAGGAATGAACTCCCCTGGCACGTGTGCCCACCCCGAGTGGCTTCCGGATTAAACACAGACAGACCTGGGGCTGGGAGGGGACATTGCTCCTGCCACGAGGGGACATTTCTCCTGGCAGGGAGGGGACATTTCTCCTGCCATGGGAGGGGACATTGCTCCTGCCATGGGAGGGACATTTCTCCTGTCGGGGAGGGGACATTTCTCCTGGCAGGGAGGGGACATTGCTCCTGCCATGGGAGGGGACATTTCTCCTGTCGGGGAGGGGACATTTCTCCTGTCAGGGCTGGGACATTTCTCCAGCCCAGCACAGCGCCCAGCCGGGCTGTCCCAGCCCCGATTCGCAGGGAATTCCTCAGGACAGGGAGAGCCAGGGCAGCACCAACCCCCGAGCCCCGCTGGCCCCGCCTTTGGCATCTCCCGGAGCCACGAGGGCTCACCTGGAGCATCTCAGGTGGCAGCAGAGTCCCCTCCCGGCAGTGTCCCCAGCCCAGCTCCAGGGCACAGCGGCTCCTCGGAGCTCTGAGTCCCGGCTGGGGAGGGGCTGGAGCTGCCCGGAGCAGCCCCCGGCCCCTCCCAGGGACAGCTGCAGCTGTGGCTGAGCCCAGGGCCGGGCAGGGGGCCAAGCCCTGGCCACAGGAACCTCATGCAGGGATCTGGGGACAGGGGGGGTGCCAGGGAGGGGGTGACAGCCGTGGGAGGGGACATCCTCTGCTCCCCTCCGGCCTCTTCCCGAGGGCACAGCTCTCAGATCTGGCAGCGCTTCCCCTTTCCTTCTATCCCAGCCAAACCTCGAGCTCCGGATCAGCTCCAGCTTCTCTCTCTGAGCTCTCCAGAGCCTTCCACTCACCCTGCAGCCCCTGGCCATCCATGGATCCTGCCCAGCATCGTTAACACCGTGTTTAATTAACCCCTCTGCATGCTCTGCTTTCTCTGATTATCACCTGAGCATGGAGACGGATCCTGAAACTCCCCAAGTGCTCCTGAAAATCCAAACCCTGCTCATGGATCCTGAAACTCCAAACCCTGCTCATGGAAACTGAAATTCCAAATTCCACACCCTGCTCATGGATCCTGAAACTCCAAACCCTGCTCATGGATCCTGAAAATCCAAACCCTGCTCATGGATCCTGAAACTCCACACATCCATCCTTGTTCCTCCAGGAAGACCCCAGGCCGAGGAGGGAGGGAAGGGAGGGCTGGAGGAGGAGGAGGAGGAGGAGGAGGAGGAGGAGGAGGAGGAGGAGGAGGAGGAGCTCTCTGCCCTTACCTGCTCCTCCAGGCTGACGGCTCTCCGGGCACGGCCCCCCAGGAGCCAGTGTGGGGTGACCCGCTCTCCGTGGGACAGGGGCCCTGGGGAAGAGAAGAGCTGGTGAGCAGAGCCAGTGAGAGCCTGGGAGCTGGAAATCCTCCATGGCCACCCCAGAGGGGGCTTGGGAAGGGACAGAGCTGAGGAACAACACCCAGAACCTCCTCTCAGGTGTTTTTGGGGATGGGCACAGCACAAAGTGTCACCCCCAGCCCCTCGTTACTGGCTCCCACCCAGGTCCCAGAACAGTGCCCTAAACCCCCTAAATCTCCACCCTGGAGAAGCAGCTGGCACGTGGGAGCTGTGGCTGCCCCGGGATCCCTGGCAGTGCCAAGGTCGGACACTGGGGCTGGGAACAGCCTGGGATAATGTTGGAGTCCCTGCCATGGCTGGAGTGGGGCTGGATGGGCTTTAGGGTCCCTTCCAACCCAAAATGCTCCGTGACTCTGATTCCTGGGACAGGGAAGTGTGGTCCCATCACCCCAAATCCAGCCCTGATCTTTGCAGCCAGAGTTGGGTGGGAGCAGGAACAGGGGCAGGGGCAGGAACAGGGGGGCAGGGACAGGGGCAGGGGCAGGAACAGGGGCAGGGACAGGGGCAGGGACAGGGGCAGGGACAGGGGCAGGAACAGGGGCAGGGGCAGGAACAGGGGCAGGGGCAGGGACAGGGGCAGGAACAGGGGAGCTGGGAGGGCTGTGGCTGTCAGGGTTTTCTGTGACTGTCAGGGTTTTCTGTGACTGTCAGAGTTTTCTGTGACTGTCAGAGTTTTCTGTGACTGTCAGGGTTTTTCTGTGGCTGTCAGAGTTTTCTGTGACTGTCAGGGTTTTCTGTGACTGTCAGGGTTTTCTGTGACTGTCAGGGTTTTCTGTGACTGTCAGGGTTTTCTGTGACTGTCAGGGTTTTCTGTGACTGTCAGGGTTTTCTGTGACTGTCAGAGTTTTCTGTGACTGTCAGGGTTTTCTGTGACTGTCAGGGTTTTCGATGTAGGGGGGGGGGGGGGGGTTTGGGTAGGTTGGGGGGGGGGCTGTGGCTGTCAGGGTTTTCTGTGACTGTCAGGGTTTTCTGTGACTGTCAGGGTTTTCTGTGACTGTCAGGGTTTTCTGTGGCTGTCAGGGTTTTCTGTGGCTGTCAGGGTTTGGCTGAGCCATCCCAGCCCCCCTGGGCAGAGCAGCACAGGCCATTCCTTGGCTCCATCCAAGGCAGACAGACTTTCTAAGATTATTTTTTTCCTAAACAATGTGGCTGGATTTGACTCCAGCACAGGGAGCAGCCACTGATGACTTAAGCCTGGATGACAACAGAACAAAAAACTAAAATCTGAAGCTGCTGCAGAGAGGGGACGGGGCTCCCCTCATGCCAAATGCCAGGGGTTGGGGCCACCTTGCCAAGCCAAATGTTGTCAGGGAGAGCCTGGATGGAATGATCTTCCCCAGCAGAGTTATTTACTCAGGGAGTGGAATAGCAGGGCTCAGGGCTCTCCAGTTTTATAGCCTTGTTTTGGTTCCTCGTGCAGAGACCCAGCGCTCTGGCTTGAGGGAAGCTGAAGTTCTTGAGGAGACAAAAGAAAAGCCGAGCTGGGGCCGTGGGCTGGGAATCGCTGCCGGGGTTTGATGGGATCGGGTCACCCCCGGCGCTATCGCCGAGGTATTTAATCAGTGCCATTAAATATAGCCCGCAATCAGATTCCAGGAATAACTGCAGATAAGGGGTGGCACCGTCCCAGCCTCCTTCTGCTCACCCCCTCCCAAAGCCAAGCCAGGCCCCCAGCCCAGCTCCTTTTCCACGGGGAAACTGAGGCTCAGCGGGGCCGGGGGAGCGGCTCCGGCGGCGTTTGGTGCCCCCCCATTCCCGAGTAAAGGAATGAATCCCAAGAGCTTCAATTCCCGAAGGGAGGAGGGCAGGGAGGGCCCCGCTCCCAGCTCGCTCCCACGCCGGCTGGGGAGGGGATGGGACATGAGAGCCCCGCTCTGCTGGGCTGGGCTTTGGGCCACGGCCCAAAATTCCCTCAGCTGCGAGATTTCAGAGATGAGATGTCAGTTACGATATTTTAAATTTCCCACTGCTTTGGCTTTAAGTTTTGCTGGGAATCTAAGAGACTCAGAGCACGAAACGGAGCCTCAAAACCTAACTCAAATAAACCCAAATGCAGCCCAGAAAGGGTTTCCCACACCCCCCTTCCTCCGATTTCCTGGAAAACGCTCACTCGCAGCCCTTTTGGGGAATGCTGTGGGCAGCAGCGCTGCTTTGGCGTTTGGGATGTTGGCACCCCGAGTTGTGGGGCCGGGGGAGCCCCGAGGGAGCCCCGCAGATGCCGGGATCCCCCCGGGGCCGGCAGCTCTCCCTTCTCGGGTTATCCAAACCCAGCTTGGGCTCCCACCGCCCTCCCCGCTCCTCTCCAGCTGCTCCGGCTCTCTTGGAGCCGCTGGAAAACTCTCAGCAGCAGCCGAGAGAGAACACGGCAAAGCTCGGAAGTGACAAAAAAAATAATAACCAAAAATGTGCTTCGGGTAGAGCAACATCAGCCCTGACTTCTTGAATGGTTGGGGAAGGAAACAGGGATGAGGAAGAGGCTACAGGCGGCCGAAGGGGAACTGGCACCCCCCTCTCCTGCTCGGGTTCCCATTTAAAAAGTGATAGGAGCCCCTGGGGAAAATCCTGCATTTACTCACGCACCGAACGAGCCGCGTTTCACCCCTAAACCCGCACGGCAGCTTTACAGACCCCGAAGCCCTTCCCAAGATCCACGGCCGGGATGGGCACGGGATGGGCACGGGCTGGGGGCTCTGAGCCGGCCCAGGGTTCTGGGGGGTGAGAACCGGCCCCGTCCCTGTGCCGGGGGTCCCCGATCCCGATCCCGATCCCTCCCCATCCCCTCCCATCCCAGCGGGAGCCGCAGCGCCGAGCGCGGCAGCGCCGGGACGGGAGCGGAGCGGCGGGTGCGGGGTCTGGGGGCTCCCTGGGGGGAACGAGCGCAGCCCGGAGCCCCCCATCCCATCCCATCCCATCCCATCCCATCCTGACCCCATTCCCATCCCATCCTCACCCCATCCCATCCTCATCCTCATCCAATCCCCATCCCATCCCGACCCCGCGCCCCCAGCCCCCCTTACCTGCCGGCCCCGCCCGGCCCCGCGGGGGGAGCCCCAGCAGGACCCCCAGGAGGGCGAGGCGGAGCCCCCAGGCCTTGGCCGAGCCCCGGCGGGGCCCGGGGGGGCCCGGCCCGGCCATGCCGCCGCTCCCGGGGCTGTCACCGCCCCGACTCGGCGCCTCCGGCCCGACCTCCTCGTCTTTATCCCGCCGGGTCCCTCCCCCGGCGCAGCCCCGAGCGCGGCCGGCCCGGCCGGGGGGCGGCGGGGAGGGGGCTCCTCGTTCGCCTTTGTTCCCGTTATTGATTGCTGTGTTTCTTGGCCCGGCCCGGCCGCTTAATGAGAACCAGACCCGCGGCTCGGCGGCTCCCAGGCTCCCCCCGCCCGCCGCGGCTCCAGCCGTCCATCATCCCATAGCCATGGATCCATCATCCCATAGCCATGGATCCATCATCCCATAGCCATGGATCCATCATCCCATAGCCATGGATCCATCATCCCAGAGCCACGGATCCATCATCCCATAGCCATGGATCCATCCATCATCCCAGAGCCACGGATCCATCATCCCATAGACATGGATCCATCCATCATCCCAGAGCCACGGATCCATCATCCCATAGCCATGGATCCATCCATCATCCCAGAGCCACGGATCCATCATCCCATAGCCATGGATCCATCCATCATCCCATAGCCACGGATCCATCATCCCATAGCCATGGATCCATCATCCCATAGCCACGGATCCATCATCCCAGAGCCATGGATCCATCATCCCATAGCCATGGATCCATCATCCCATAGCCACGGATCCATCATCCCAGAGCCACGGATCCATCATCCCATAGCCACGGATCCATCATCCCATAACCATGGATCCATCCATCATCCCATAGCCATGGATCCATCCATCATCCCATAGCCATGGATCCATCATCCCATAGCCATGGATCCATCATCCCAGAGCCATGGATCCATCCATCATCCCATAGCCACGGATCCATCATCCCATAGCCATGGATCCATCCATCATCCCAGAGCCATGGATCCATCATCCCATAGCCATGGATCCATCATCCCATAGCCACGGATCCATCATCCCAGAGCCATGGATCCATCCATCATCCCATAGCCACGGATCCATCATCCCATAGCCATGGATCCATCCATCATCCCAGAGCCATGGATCCATCATCCCATAGCCATGGATCCATCATCCCATAGCCACGGATCCATCATCCCAGAGCCATGGATCCATCCATCATCCCATAGCCATGGATCCATCCATCATCCCATAGCCATGGATCCATCCATCATCCCAGAGCCATGGATCCATCATCCCATAGCCATGGATCCATCATCCCATAGTCATGGATCCATCATCCCAGAGCCATGGATCCATCCATCATCCCAGAGCCATGGATCCATCCATCATCCCAGAGCCATGGATCCATCCATCATCCCAGAGCCATGGATCCATCCATCATCCCAGAGCCATGGATCCATCCATCATCCCATAGCCATGGATCCATCCATCATCCCAGAGCCATGGATCCATCCATCATCCCATAGCCACGGATCCATCCATCATCCCATAGCCATGGATCCATCCATCATCCCAGAGCCATGGATCCATCCATCATCCCATAGCCATGGATCCATCATCCCATAGCCATGGATCCATCATCCCATAGCCATGGATCCATCATCCCATAGCCATGGATCCATCATCCCATAGCCATGGATCCATCCATCATCCCATAGCCATGGATCCATCCATCATCCCATAGCCATGGATCCATCATCCCATAGCCATGGATCCATCATCCCAGAGCCACGGATCCATCATCCCATAGCCATGGATCCATCATCCCATAGCCATGGATCCATCATCCCATAGCCATGGATCCATCATCCCATAGCCATGGATCCATCCATCATCCCATAGCCATGGATCCATCATCCCAGAGCCACGGATCCATCATCCCATAGCCATGGATCCATCCATCATCCCATAGCCATGGATCCATCATCCCAGAGCCACGGATCCATCATCCCATAGCCATGGATCCATCCATCATCCCAGAGCCATGGATCCATCCATCATCCCATAGCCACGGATCCATCATCCCATAGCCATGGATCCATCCATCATCCCATAGCCATGGATCCATCCATCATCCCATAGCCATGGATCCATCATCCCAGAGCCATGGATCCATCCATCATCCCAGAGCCATGGATCCATCCATCATCCCATAGCCATGGATCCATCCATCATCCCATAGCCATGGATCCATCCATCATCCCATAGCCATGGATCCATCCATCATCCCAGAGCCATGGATCCATCCATCATCCCAGAGCCACGGATCCATCCATCATCCCATAGCCATGGATCCATCCATCATCCCATAGCCATGGATCCATCATCCCATAGCCACGGATCCATCCATCATCCCATAGCCATGGATCCATCATCCCATAGCCATGGATCCATCATCCCATAGCCACGGATCCATCATCCCATAGCCATGGATCCATCCATCATCCCATAGCCATGGATCCATCATCCCATAGCCATGGATCCATCCATCATCCCATAGCCATGGATCCATCATCCCATAGCCATGGATCCATCATCCCATAGCCATGGATCCATCATCCCATAGCCATGGATCCATCATCCCATAGCCACGGATCCATCATCCCAGAGCCATGGATCCATCCATCATCCCATAGCCATGGATCCATCCATCATCCCATAGCCACGGATCCATCCATCATCCCATAGCCATGGATCCATCCATCATCCCAGAGCCACGGATCCATCATCCCATAGCCATGGATCCATCATCCCATAGCCATGGATCCATCATCCCATAGCCATGGATCCATCCATCATCCCAGAGCCATGGATCCATCCATCATCCCATAGCCATGGATCCATCCATCATCCCATAGCCATGGATCCATCCATCATCCCATAGCCACGGATCCATCATCCCATAGCCATGGATCCATCCATCATCCCAGAGCCATGGATCCATCCATCATCCCATAGCCATGGATCCATCATCCCATAGCCATGGATCCATCCATCATCCCAGAGCCATGGATCCATCATCCCATAGCCATGGATCCATCCATCATCCCATAGCCACGGATCCATCATCCCATAGCCATGGATCCATCATCCCAGAGCCATGGATCCATCCAGCCATCCATGATCCATCCATGGATCCATCATCCCTCCATCATCCCATATCCATATATCCATCATACCATCATCCATCATCCCTCCCTCCATCCCTCCATCCCCACCACGTCCCCCCTCTCTCCTGCCCAAGGAAAGCCTGGGAGGTTCCCACAGGCTGCCTGCACAAGGAGAAGAAGCAAAAGTGATTAAAGCAATTAAATAACTCCACATATCCCACCAGAGACACCTCTGTGACCCCCAATCTGCTCCACAGTTGGTGTTCTTAATAATATTATTAATTATACTGATTGATATCATTAGTATTTACAATATTATGTACATTAATCAATATATTATACTTCCCTCCCACTCCCAGCCCCTTGGGGTGTTTCCCTGGGCTCTCCCAGCCCTCCCTGCCACATTCAGGGCAAGGATTCATCAATAGTTATTAAAATCCCAATGGCAATATTGATTAATGGTAGTAATTAAAGCTTTGCAATGATTTTACCCTGAAAATGGGGACAGCTTCCAGGCCCCCTACCCAGAGTGCTGCAGGCCCCACTGCCCAAGGTGACATTTGGGGACAGGAAGGCACCGGGGACTTTTCTGGGGTTTCCTGGTACAAAAGATGAATTGAAAGAGCCCAGCCCAGCAGCAGCAGAGCCCTGCTGGCACCAAACACGTTGGGATCCCGTGAAAGGGCCCTGGGGTGCAGCTGCAGCTGCAAACATCTGGATGGAGGTGGGGTCTTCCCCAGCACCTTGAGCCCCCATGGGCCCCCAGCTGGGTCAGGGACATTCAGCTGCTCCTGCCATCACCACGAGCTCTCCCCGGGCACCTTTAGGGAGCATTTGGGGAGAAGCTGTGGCTGATCCCTGGCAGTGCCCAGGGCCAGGCTGGATGGGGCTGGGGCAGCCTGGGACAGTGGGAGGTGGCCCTGCCCTGGCAGGGGTGGCACTGGGTGGGGTCCCACGGACTTTTCCTGCACAGCCTCGGGGCTCCCTGGAGCTTCAACTCAGCCTGCAGGTCCTGCCAGCTCCACCAGAGCACAAACAGAGGACAAAGGCTCCAAAGAGGGTCCCTGTGGAAGGGTGGTGGGTACCGGGCACAGCCCTGGCACAGCCACGAGAGATTCCAGGGCTCCCTGATGGGAAACAGCAGAGCCTGGCAGGGATTTCCGAGGAAAGGCAGTGGGGCCAGGGCTGGGATGGAGCAGGAGGCAGAAGGAGCCCTGGGCAGGCAGGGACAGTCCCTGGTGTCCCCAGCTGTGTCACAGCGTGGCCGGGCTGCTCCCCCAGGGAACACGGGGACATTTCTCCTCACTGCCCCTGCAGAGCCTCTGCCCCCCACCAGGAACGTGAGCAGGGCTGGGAGCAGCAGCTGGAGCTGGTGCAGAGCCACAAAAGCCTTTTGTGGGCAGGGACAGGAGCTGTCCTGGCACCCAGCACGGGCAGCAGCTGAGCCTGGCATTCTGGAGAGAGCCCAGGGCAGCACGTGGGGAACGGGGCTGGGGTCACATCATCCATCCCAGAACTCTGGGATTATGGAGCAGGAGGAGCCCTGGGAATGGGGCTGGGGTCACATCATCCATCCCAGAACTCTGGGATTATGGAGCAGGAGGGGCCCTGGGAATGGGGCTGGGGTCACATCATCCATCCCAGAACTCTGGGATTGTGGAGCAGGAGGGGCCCTGGGAATGGGGCTGGGGTCACATCATCCATCCCAGAGCCCTGGGACTGCAGGGCAGGAGGGGCCCTGGGTGTGGGACCCTGCCAGGCTCTCCCTGTCCCCAGCACAGGGACATGGGCACTCCAGGGTGACCCTGGGCAGCCACACCTCAAACTTCATCACCCCAAACCTGGCACGGGTCCTTCTGCCAAGGACACCCTCAGGTGTGACAGTCACAGAATTTGGGCATCCTTGGGGTTGGAGATCTCTGGGATCACCGAGTCCCAGCTGTGCCCAATCCTCACCCTGTCCCCATCCCAGGGCACTGAGTGCCACCTCCAGGGATGGGCACTCCAACCCTCCCTGGGCAATTCCAATCCCTGACCCCCCTTTCCATGGAGAAATTCCCAAATTTCCACCCTGAGCCTCCCCTGCGGCCGTTCCCTCTCCTCCTGTCCCTGTTCCCAGACCCCAAATCCCCCCGGCTGTCCCCTCCTGGCAGGGAGTTGTGCAGAGCCACAAGGTCCCCCCTGAGCCTCCTTTTCTCCAGGCTGAGCCCCTTCCCAGCTCCCTCAGGAATTCTCCATTCCCTTCCCAGCTCCCCCAGGAATTCTCCATTCCCTTCCCAGCTCCCCCAGGAATTCTCCATCTCCTTTCCCAGCTCCCTCAGGAATTCTCCAGCCCCTTCCCAGCTCCCTCAGGAATTCTCCAGCCCCTTCCCAGCTCCCTCAGGAATTCTCCATTCCCTTCCCAGCTCCCTCAGGAATTCTCCATTCCCTTCCCAGCTCCCCCAGGAATTCTCCATTCCCTTCCCAGCTCCCTCAGGAATTCTCCAGCCCCTTCCCAGCTCCCTCAGGAATTCTCCAGCCCCTTCCCAGCTCCCTCAGGAATTCTCCAGCCCCTTCCCAGCTCCCTCAGGAATTCTCCAGCCCCTTCCCAGCTCCCTCAGGAATTCTCCATTCCCTTCCCAGCTCCCTCAGGAATTCTCCATTCCCTTCCCAGTTCCCCCAGGAATTCTCCATTCCCTTCCCAGCTCCCCCAGGAATTCTCCAGCCCCTTCCCAGCTCCCTCAGGAATTCTCCATTCCCTTCCCAGCTCCCTCAGGAATTCTCCATTCCCTTCCCAGCTCCCTCAGGAATTCTCCATTCCCTTCCCAGCTCCCCCAGGAATTCTCCAGCCCCGTTCCCATCCCGGTGCTGCCCACACGAGCTGTGCCCTGACAGACCCGGTGCAGTCTCCTCAGAGCTGGTGTCCCCTCAGTGCCATCCCGGGGACAGCTCAGCCACACGGGTGGCACAGGAATTCTGTCCCACCCTGTCCATGCCAGGGGCTCTTCCCTGGCCACAGCAAGGTCAGGGCTGCCTCTGGTTCCTCGTGGCTGAGTCAGGGGCCAGCCTGGACAACCCATGGAATGTCCTGAATCCAGCCTGGGCAGAACATTCTGGAATCTCTTTGGCACTGTCGAGCTCGAAGGAGCCTCTGGTGAAGCACCAGGGCTGCAGCACATGGGTACGTGAATAAAACCGGGTTCCAAAATCCCCTTTTTCCCTTAGGAAGGCTCCCACAAGTGGCCTCATCCCCCTGGAATTTGAGCATTAATCACCGTGGCTTCCATTTGTCACGCCGAGGTCGCTCACCCTCCTGCAGGGTCCCATTTGGCCGCGAGAATTCACTTTATCTGCTGATGTAGGGAGAAAAATATTACTAAAAGCTTGACTTTCAAACCTTGCTCGTGTGAAAGCGTGGGGCCTTTTCCATTTCCAGCCAAATTCCTGCCCCAGGCTGAATTCCTGCCCAGCCCGAGTGCATCACTGCCTCATAAAGGCAGCACAAAGGAAACAATATATTAAAATCTGCTCCACTGCATTAAAGTGGGAGCTGCACTAATGAACAGGCAGCCAGGAAGTCCTGCCTTCCTCAGGGAATTGTTTCAGGAAAAGTGAATTATGATCCAGGATGTAGTCACAGAAAAAATGAGATGCACTTCGGGGAGGGCTGGTGTAAAATCCATAATCCATTTAATCTGATGTGAAATTTATAATCTATTTATCTAATGTAAAATCCATAATCCATTTAATCTGATGTGAAATTTATAATCTATTTATGTGATGTAAAATCTATAATCCATTTAATCTGGTGTAACATTTATAATCCATTTATGTGATGCAAAACCCATAATCCATTTAATCTGATGTAAAATCTATAATCCATTTAATCTGATGTAAAATTTATAATCCATTTATGTGATGCATAATCCATAATCCATTTAATCTGATGCAAAATTTATAATCCATTTAATCTGATGTAAAATCCTTATTCCATTTAATCTATGTAAAACCCATAATCCATTTATCTGATGTAAATTCCATAATCCATTTAATCTGATTAAAACCCATAATCCATTTAATCTGATTAAAACCCATAATCCATTTATCTGATGTGAAATCCCTAATCCATTTAATCTGATGTAAAACCCATAATCCATTTATCTGATGCAAAATCCATATTCCATTTAATTTGATGTAAAATCCATATTCCATTTAATCTGATGTAACATTTATAATCTATTTATGTGATGTGAAATCCATAATCCATTTATCTGATGTAAATTCCATAATCCATTTAATCTGATGTAAAACCCATAATCCATTTAATCTGATATAAATTCCATAATCCATTTAATCTGATGTGAAATCCCTAATCCATTTATCTGATGTAAATTCCATAATCCATTTAATCTGAGGTAAATTCCATAATCCATTTATCTGATGTGAAATCCCTAATCCATTTATCTGATGTAAATTCCATAATCCATTTAATCTGAGGTAAATTCCATAATCCATTTATCTGATGTGAAATCTCTAATCCATTTATCTGATGTAAATTCCATAATCCATTTAATCTGATGTAAAACCCATAATCCATTTATCTGATGTGAAATCCCTAATCCATTTATCTGATGTAAATTCCATAATCCATTTATCTGATGTGAAATCCCTAATCCATTTATCTGATGTGAAATCCCTAATCCATTTATCTGATGTGAAATCCCTAATCCATTTATCTGATGTGAAATCCCTAATCCATTTATCTGATGTGAAATCCCTAATCCATTTATCTGATGTGAAATCTCTAATCCATTTATCTGATGTGAAATCCCTAATCCATTTAATCTGATGTGAAACCCATAATCCATTTAATCTGATGTGAAATCTCTAATCCATTTATGTGATGTGAAATCCCTAACCCATTTCATTTTAGGTGCAGTGCAGTGCTGGGTCTGTGTGTTCTTTTGCAGTCCAAGCCCTGCTGGAATTGTGGGGGAACTTTCCTTACCTGCTTTGGCACAGGGCAAATCCCTCAGCTGCTCCTCTCCAAAGCCAGTGACAAAACCAAGAGAAATCTCCAAAGCACAAACCAGCAGCTGAGTGGCCTTGAGGGAGCTCCAAACGTGTCCCCGAGTGTCCCAGGGCTCCATCAGAGCTCAGCCCCAGCACTTCCAGCACCTTTTGCTTCATTTGCAGCCCCAGCACAAAATTCCCAAGGCAGGGCAGCAATTCCATCGCAGCTGGTGCCAAGGACCAGGCAGTGCCAGGAGCAGAGCCCAGGTCGGGCTGGGCAGGGCAGGGCAGGGGGGCACTGGATGGGCCCCAACAACACAAACCAGGCTGTGATAAACAGGGAAAACGGGATTTGGGAAGGTGTGAGCCACGGTGTGAGCTGATTTATCCCAGCCATGGGATGGTGTCATCTGTAATCTACATTTTAACTTCCATTTCTGACACCACACCACGGAATCCTGGAATGGTTTGGGTTGGGAAGGACCCAAATCCCATCCAGAGCCACCCCATCCATGGCAGGGACAATTCCCACTGTGCCAGGGGGATCCAGCCTGGCCTTGGGCACTGCCAGGGATCCAGGGGCAGCCCCAGCAAATCTGGGAATTGCAGCCCAGGCAGGAATTCCTTCCCAAGATCCCAGCCCAATCTCCCCTTTCCCAGTGGGAGCCATTCCCTGTCCCTCTGTCCCTCTGTCCCTTGTCCCCAGTCCCAGCTGTCCTGGAGCCCTCTGGGCTCTCCCCAGACCCTTTTCTGGCTGTGCCCAGCACTGGCTGCTCTCTCTGGGCTCTCACAATCACCCAGCACAGCTCACGGCCACTCTGCTCCCCTCCTTTTCCTGCCCATCCATCCCAGCGAGTGCTGAGCACAGAAACTGAAGCCATGAACCCCCAGGGCAGGACAGGGCCACCCCAAAAACGGGATTGTCCCAGGAAAGGCCTAAAAGCTCCCAGAGCTGTCTCTGCTCAGCCCCTGCACAGACACAGCTCTAACACCTACCACAGCTCAGGGGTTTTATTGAGGTACAAAACATAACAAGGGGATTTTCTACATCGAAACAGGAATGTAAAAAAAAATAATAATAAAAAAATCCTCGTTAAAACCTATTGAAAATAAATATATAACACTTCTATTCCAATCAGGGAGTTATAAATATATCATGAACCAAGTTTTTCCAGCCTCTGTTTCCTCTGGAAGTGCCTAACACCACTATAAAATCCCAGCTATTCCTTGCAAACCCTGGCACTGCCCCCAGAGCACGGATTCCCACACAGGGCAGGACGAATGAGCACAAAAGGGACCCAAAAGCACAAAGTCAGGCTGCAGAATCATTTAGTGCCTCCTCCCTGTCCCAGCCTGGCTGCACATCCTCAGCTCCAGGACACCTTCTTGCCCAGCACACGGTTGGTGATTTTCTGAGAGAAAAAAAAGAAAAAAAAAAAGGGAAATAAATTAATTTTAGTGCTAGGAAAATGAAGAAATGCTGAGCACAGGTTCTCTGCACAGATTGCTGGGGAACCCCAGAGGGGTTTGGGCCCCCCAAGCCCCTCCAGTGCCAGGGCAGGGTCACCTCCCACTGTCCCCAGTGGCACCAAGCCATGTCCAGCCTGGCACCAAGGGGCAATAAACACCAAAAAAATGGGAATTTACACCTTTTAGCACAATTCCAGCAGCTCAGAATCGATCTCTGAGAACACCAGGATATCCCTGTGGTGGCTGCAGTGGGAATGGTCAGGAACATCAGCCCATAAATCCATCCCATAAATAATCCCTGGAATTGGCTGAGACTGCTCCCCTAGGCACAAATTTCTGGGAGCCCCAGGAAAAGGAGCAGAGCTCCAGGCAAGAGGCACAGGGAGAGGGGAAGGGGCTTTCCACCAAAAATCATGGAATAAAGCAGGACACAACGAGGGAGGGATGAGCCGAGGCTGGGGGGGAAGAGAGAAAATGTGAACACAGGAAAAGAGGGAAGTGTGAAAACAGAAACAGGGAAATGTGAAAAGAGAAAAATGTGAACACAGAAACACAGGGAAATGTGAAAAGAGAAAAATGTGAACACAGAAACACAGGGAAATGTGAAAAGAGAAAAATGTGAACACAGAAACAGAGGGAAATGTGAACAGAGAACAAAGGGAAATCTGAAAAGAGAAAAATGTGAACAGAGAACATAGGGAAATGTGAAAAAAGAAAAATCTGAACACAGGACAGAGGGAAATGTGAACATGGAACAGAAAGAAATGTGAACACACAACAGGGAAATCTCAATACAGGGCAGAGGAAAATCTGAACGTAGAACAGGGAAATGTGAACACAGGAAAAGAGGGAAATGTGAACACAGGAAAAGAGGGAAATGTGAACACAGAAACAGGGAAATGTGAAAAGAGAAAAATGTGAACAGAGAACAGAGGGAAATGTGAACACAGGAAAAGAGGGAAATGTGAACACAGAACAGAGGGAAATGTGAACACAGGAAAAGAGGGAAATGTGAACACAGGAAAAGAGGGAAATGTGAACACAGGACAGAGGGAAATGTGGACACAGGAAAAGAGGGAAATGTGAACACAGGAAAAGAGGGAAATGTGAACACAGGAAAAGAGGGAAATGTGAACACAGAAACAGGGAAATGTGAAAAGAGAAAAATGTGAACAGAGCACAGAGGGAAATGTGGACACAGGAAAAGAGGGAAATGTGAAAAGAGAAAAATGTGAACAGAGCACATAGGGAAATGTGGACACAGGAAAAGAGGGAAATGTGGACACAGGAAAAGAGGGAAATGTGAACACAGGAAAAGAGGGAAATGTGGACACAGAACCTTCCCCAGAGCAGCCTGGCAGCTCCAGAGCTGCTCTCTCCCTTTGGGGCAGTGACACCTGCTGGTCCCTGCCTGCCTGGGGACATCCCCATCCCTGCAGAAAATCAAAAAAATCCAAAAGTCCTCAGGGCTGGGGCTGGGCTCAGTCGCAGGGACAGAGGGAAGTGTTGCCCATTGCCTGCTGCTCCCTTTGGGAATTTTCTCCCAATTTACTGGAATCACAAACTCACTCCACCAATGTAAAACCTCAGCAATGGAACAAATCTGGATCTGGTTTAAAAAAACCCTAAAATCCAGTTCCACTTCACTGGGGTTGGAAGTTCTGATTGCTGCTGCCATCAGATCAGAGTGTGCAGAATTCCAGGGCACTGCCCATCCCCTGATGTCTCTGGGATGATTTTATGCTCTATTTGAAACTAAAAGTACAAAAGCAAAGGGCTGCTGGGACAGAACATCAGCCCAGATCCACGAGCACCCTGTGATAAAAATAACTTTGCAATCTTAATGAAGGGAATTATTCAACAATTTCAGATTGTCTGGGCACTCCAGCCCAGGGATTTGTATGGCTCCAGGTCTAGGTGGGCCCGTGCTGATCTCCCCCTCACTCAGTGCCAACAGAATTTCTAATTATTCTCTTTTCACCTCAGTGAGCTGCCCCAGGGGCACAGCAGTGCCTGAGGCTGCCCTGACAGCCCCTCCAGAGCCCTGCAGGGATATCTGCACTCTGCTCTACAGAAGGGAAACCCACTTTGTTCACATATTCACTGATTTGGGTTTTGATTCAAATCAACCCAGCTGCATCTCATCCCTCAGCCTGGACACTGAGATTGGCCCTCACTGGATTTTCACCTTTGGTGGAGCTCGTGGAGCAGCTCCTTCCTCCCCCAAAGCTCTGCCTCATTTTTGGAGCCATCCCACAAAATCCCCGGTTCATTTTCCAGGCACGAGGAGCTCTCGGCCATCCCTGCCCTGATTTACAGCTCCCTCCCCTCGGTGCTTTCCTGCACCAGCAGGGAGAACTGCAGCACTGGGAGGATTTACTGCCAGGAATCATCACCTCCCTCCCAGTCAAACCCAGATTTATGCACACGAGTTCTGATCCTGTTCCCTCACTCTGCCACTCCAAGCCAGTGACTGCCAGAACTCATTTATTCCTCAGAATTTACTGCACCAGCATCTGGAATTCTCAGACCAGGGGAAAAAAAAAATCAAAAAAACCAAAAAACTGTCCTGAAATTACCCAGCCCAAGTATAGCAACAAATTAAAATCTTGCTAGTGGTGAATCCCCCAAATTAGAGCAGGAAGATGTTCTGGAGAATACAAGTGCTGACTTTCAAAATCCAGTGACTGCTGTTCCCAACAAATAGCCAAGCCTGGAATACTCCAGGAAAGGGACTGTTCCAGCCAGGAGTTTAACACCAAAACTGAAGTGCAAGTTTAAGATCCAGAGTTTTAAAAAGGCCAGTTTTGGTCTCAGGGATGCTGGTTTGTCCCAGGGGTTCCCAGACTGGGACCTGGCTGATGCCAGTGCTGGGCAAACAGAAACTGCAGAAATGCAGAGTTAAGTGTCCTGCAAGCTTAGACTGGATTAAGGATGACTCCAGGCTTTGTTAGGCACGGCTGGGAATTCCCTGAGCCAAACCCATCCCCAGCCAGAGCACAGGAGAGCAAAGGCAGCAGCCCCGGGACGTTTGTCCTCCCTGGGATGTGCTCTGGGATCCCTCTGGCCCACCTGGACAGTTCCTTTGTGGTATCAATTCACCAGGACCAGTTCCTTGGCATTTCCATGGAATGGGAGGAATTCAGGCAAGGAAAGGGGGAGCTGGTGCTCAAATCTTGGCTGGGGGAAAGGAAGGAGCACCCTGAGCATCCCCTGGTGCTCAGAGCAATGGAATTCACACCCTGAGCATCCCCTGGTGTCCACAGCAATGGAATTCACACCCTGAGCATCCCCTGGTGTCCACAGCAATGGAATTCACACCCTGAGCATCCCCGGGTGTCCAGAGCAATGGAATTCACACCCTGAGCATCCCCTGGTGTCCAGAACAATGGAATTCACACCCTGAGCATCCCCTGGTGTCCACAGCAATGGAATTCACACCCTGAGCATCCCCTGGTGCTCAGAACAATGGAATTCACACCCTGAGCATCCCCGGGTGTCCAGAGCAATGGAATTCACACCCTGAGCATCCCCTGGTGTCCAGAGCAATGGAATTCACACCCTGAGCATCCCCTGGTGTCCAGAACAATGGAATTCACACCCTGAGCATCTCCTGGTGCTCAGAGCAATGGAATTCACACCCTGAGCATCCCCTGGTGTCCACAGCAATGGAATTCACACCCTGAGCATCCCCTGGTGTCCACAGCAATGGAATTCACACCCTGAGCATCTCCTGGTGTCCAGAGCAATGGAATTCACACCCTGAGCATCCCCTGGTGCTCAGAGCAATGGAATTCACACCCTGAGCATCCCCTGGTGTCCACAGCAATGGAATTCACACCCTGAGCATCCCCTGGTGTCCACAGCAATGGAATTCACACCCTGAGCATCCCCTGGTGTCCAGAACAATGGAATTCACACCCTGAGCATCCCCTGGTGTCCAGAGCAATGGAATTCACACCCTGAGCATCTCCTGGTGTCCAGAGCAATGGAATTCACACCCTGAGCATCCCCTGGTGTCCACAGCAATGGAATTCACACCCCGAGCATCCCCTGGTGTCCAGAGCAATGGAATTCACACCCTGAGCATCCCCTGGTGTCCAGAGCAATGGAATTCACACCCTGAGCATCCCCTGGTGTCCAGAGCAATGGAATTCACACCCTGAGCATCCCCTGGTGTCCAGAGCAATGGAATTCACACCCTGAGCATCCCCTGGTGTCCAGAGCAATGGAATTCACACCCTGAGCATCCCCTGGTGTTCAAATCCTGGCTGGGGCCATGGAAGGAACACCCTGAGTCCCCCTGCAGCCCAGCCCCTGAATTCCCATCTGCAAATCCCTGGGGAATGCTGGTGCTCCAGACGGGTGCTACACACAGGGAAAACCTTCTAAAACCAGGCCTTGTTAAACCAGGCCTTGTTAGTCTGGCCAAGCTAACAGCCAGCCTGGGAAATTCCTGTGAGAAAGGAATTGTAAGAGTGAGAATCAGTTTGCAGAACTGTTCCTGTGAGAAGACAATTCACACCTGGGGGGAGGGAAATGCTCCCTGTGTGAGAGGAGACAAGAATGGAAGCAGCTCCAGAAAGGGAAAAGCCTGATGGACACGAAGAGCAGCCAGGACCCAGCACTGAGCTGAGCTCAGTGAACTGCTCAGGTTTAACTCTGTGCCTGCTGATAACCACAGCGACATGAGCTGTGTGCAATTTTACATTTTGTGTGAGTATTTGTAGGTGTGAGGCAAGGCTGGGCTGTTGTGCACAGGAGCAGCGCCCTGCCCCTGCCCAGGGACACTCACAGTTTTGTAGAGCTGAGCCCTCAGGCGGTAGGAGCTGTACTCCAGCCTCCTCTGCTCCTCCTCCCTCTTCCTCCTCACCTCGGGCAGCTGCTCGTAGATCCTGGAGGGAGGGGAAAGGCACCGACGGGGATTGGGAACGGCCCGATCCCAAAATCCACACCCTGCGCCCACCCCCACCTTCCTTCAATGACAAATGGGTGTGCAGTTCGCTGGTGTCCCACCGGGAAAACCGGGCTCCAGGGAATTCCTGCAGCCACCATGCCTCTCCTAGCCCTGGAATGCCTCCCTCAGAGGCACAGAAACAGAATAGAAATAGAGTAGAAATAGAACAGAATAGAAATAGAAATAGAATAGAATAGAATAGAATAGAATAGAATTAGAATAGAATAGAATAGAATAGAATAGAATAGAATAGAATTAGAATAGAATAGAAATAGAATAGAAATAGAATAGAAATAGAATAGAATAGAAATAGAAAAGAATAGAAATAGAATAGAATAGAAATAGAAATAGAATAGAATTAGGACAGAAATAGAATAGAATAGAAATAGAAATAGAATAGAATAGAAATAGAACAGATATAGAACAGAAATAGAAATAGAATAGAATAGAATTAGAACAGAAATAGAACAGAAATAGAATAGAATAGAACAGAAATAGAAATAGAAATAGAATAAAATAGAATAGAAATAGAAATAGAATAAAATAGAATAGAAATAGAATAGAAAAGAAATAGAAATAGAATAGAATAGAAATAGAATAGAATAGAAATAGAATAGACTAGAAATAGAATAGAATAGAAATAGAATAGAATAGAAATAGAATAGAATAGAATTAGAACAGAAATAGAACAGAAATAGAATAGAATAGAACAGAAATAGAAATAGAAATAGAATAGAAAAGAAATAGAAATAGAATAGAATAGAAATAGAATAGAATAGAATTAGAACAGAAATAGAATAGAATAGAATACAAATAGAATAGAAAAGAAATAGAAATAGAATAGAATAGAATAGAATAGAATAGAATAGAATAGAATAGAATAGAATAGAATAGAAATAGAATAGAATAGAATAGAATAGAATAGAAACAGAACAGAAACAGAACAGAATAGAACTAAAATAGGAAAGAATAGAATTAGTGGAATCCTGGAATGGTTTGGGTTGGAAGGACCTCAAAGCCCACCCTGTGCCACCCCTGCCATGGGCAGGGACACCTTCCCCACACACCCTAAGAATACTTTTAAATGCTAGAAATCATTAAAATGTTATCATAGAAATCATTAAAAACCATCAAGAAGGCCGTTTCTCCCTCTGAGAAGGCCCCTGCATTTTTCAGTGGAAAAGCTGAATTATTTGCACACCCAGTTCTGTGAGTGCAGACAGGAGCCAAAGCCCCTCCCTGCCCAGGGCACTGATCCACCCAAAATAAAACTCCCTCAACTTTACCTTTTAGACCTTTGAAACATTTCTCTCTTGGGAATTGCTCTTCTCCTTTCTTTCATCAGGAAACCTGCAGGGAAAATTTTGAGAGAAGGGAACGATGAACAAATTTGTTACTGCAACAACCTGAGGGAGTCCTTTGGAAGTTTTAGAGAAGCTTTGACAAAAAACTCTTTACAAGATCTTACAGACAACAGAGTCAACTAACTGTAATGAGAAACACTGAATAAAAACAGATTTCTTCAGGAGAAATAAATAAGAAATAAATACACTGTAAAAGCCTGATGGAGAGATGGAGACTTCAGAGGGCTCTTAAAATTTTCTTTTCTTATGTTTATTGCATAGACAATATTGCATAGACAATAAAAACCAGGTTCCAGCAGTTGGGGGTTGTGGGTGAGCCTAGTTCTGGTCACAATGCATTAAATACTTTTCATTGCAGAGCATCTCAATATATGACAACCAATCAATTCCTTCACTGTCACCTACAGCCCATCATAACTGCTGACATTTCCATGTTCATGGCACTGTTTTCCCATCACAAAAACTCAATATGTCACAGTTTAAGCTAGAAGGTTTTTTTCAGTTTTCTTGCAGTGAAAATTTTTGAGATCTTTTCTCCACTTGCAACATTGGCATTTTTGTTTGCCTGTGAAAATCTTTTTGCTTGGTACAAACATCTTTTGTTTGAGGTGGATTTATCCTTTTCTCTTTTATTCATCCAACTCACTTGTTCTTTGCCTTCTAGTTACCCACTAAGCCTGGCTCAGCAATTCTTTTCTTCTAGATCAAAACTTGCCATCATTCCTATTCCTCCTTCTAAATCAAAACTTGCCATCATTTCTATTCCTCCTTCTAGATCAAAACTTGCCATCATTCCTATTCCTCCTTCTAGATCAAAACTTGCCATCATTCCTATTTCTCCTTCTAGACCAAAACTTGCCATCATTCCTATTCCTTCTAAATCAAAACTTGCCATCATTCCTATTCCTTCTAGATCAAAACTTGCCATCATTCCTATTCCTTCTTCTAGATCAAAACTTGCCATCATTCCTATTCCTTCTAGATCAAAACTTGCCATCATTCCTATTCCTTCTAGATCAAAACTTGCCATCATTCCTATTCCTTCTTCTAGATCAAAACTTGCCATCATTCCTATTCCTTCTAAATCAAAACTTGCCATCATTCCTATTCCTCCTTCTAAATCAAAACTTGCCATCATTCCTATTCCTTCTAGATCAAAACTTGCCATCATTCCTATTCCTTCTTCTAAACCAAAACTTGCCATCATTCCTATTCCTTCTAAATCAAAACTTGCCATCATTCCTATTCCTCCTTCTAAATCAAAACTTGCCATCATTCCTATTCCTTCTCCAGCTTCTACACTGAAAATTCTTTCTGTCACACACACACATCAGCGAGATCTCCCTGTCCAACCCTTCCCCTTCCCCCCAGTCCCCCGGAATCCCGGCGTGGGGGGCTCGGGTACCTCGCTCTGACACCAGCTGAGTCTCCGTCCTGTGCTTCTTCCTCTTCCCTGGAGGCTGCAGCAGCTGCTGGGATGGCAGCAGCTGTTCCCTCTGGGATGGCCGCAGGTGCTCCAGCTGTTGCAGCTGTCGCAGCTGTCGCAGCTGTCCCCTCTGCTCCCTCTGCTCCCTCCTCTCCTGCAGCTGCCGCAGGCGCTGCCCCGAGCGCCAGATGAAATCGGGGCGGTGCAGGGCCAGCGCCTCCTGGGGGGACACACAGGGTCAGCGGGGGCTGGGGACACCCACAGCATCCCCCACCACCCCCAAAGCACGGGGGGATCCCATCGTGGTGACAGAAATGATTGTGTTATTTCTATAACGTAACGTGTAATATAAAACTGCTGTCCTTAATGCTGGGGAGGTGCTCAGAGAGCTCATTTCCACCGAGTCACAATCTGGAAATAAACTGGCCAGAAAGGAGAAAAAAAAACCCTAAAATAATAACAAAGAAAAATAAAAACTCATTCTGGTCTCACGATCTCTGATCTCACGATCTCTGAGCTCTCTCTGTACACCTCAGTGTTATTTCTGTGTGGGAATAAACGTGCTGGGATGTTCTGCCTCGGCTCCTGAAGCCGAGGATTGAATCCCTGCAGCACCAGACCAGTCAAACATTGGGGGAATAAACTGGGAAGTGTTCTGGGGACAGCCAGACTGCCACAGTTCCCCAGTTCCCACCTGGGTGCCCTCACCTGCAGCGTGAGCCCCTCCTGGGGCTGTGGCAGCCCCCCGGCAGCCCCCCGGCCCCTGCTGGGCTGCTCCCCCCAGTTCCTCTCCCGCAGGGGCTCCCTCCAGGCCCTGCTGATGGCCCAGGGCTCAAACCAGGCTGGCCCGGGGCCAGCAGAGCCTCGGGGCTGGTTTTCTTTCCTCCATTCACGGCTCAGATCCTCGGCTTGGGCGAGCCACGGGGTCCCTGTTCAAGGAGCAGGGGAGAGAAAGGAGATGGGAGAAAATTCCTGAGCCTGGAGCAACCCCAGAGGCTGAGGGGACACCAAGAGCCAGGAGGAGATCCCAGGTCATGGTCAGGGACAGAGCTGGGAATGCTGGAACACTGGGAATGGTGGGGGGGACACTGGGAATGGTGGGGGGAGGACACTGGGAATGGTGCTGGGAACACTGGGAATGGTGGGGGGGACACTGGGAATGGTGCTGGGGACACTGGGAATGGTGGGGGGGACATTGGGAATGGTGCTGGGGACACTGGGAATGGTGGGGGGGACATTGGGAATGGTGCTGGGGACACTGGGAATGGTGCTGGGGACACTGGGAATGGTGGGGGGGACATTGGGAATGGTGCTGGGGACACTGGGAATGGTGGAGGGGGACACTGGGAATGGTGCTGGGAACACTGGGAATGGTGGGGGGGAACACTGGGAATGGTGGGGGGGACACTGGGAATGGTGGGGAGGGAACACTGGGAATGGTGGGGGGGACACTGGGAATGGTGGGGGGGGACACTGGGAATGGTGGGGGGGGACACTGGGAATGGTGGGGGGGACACTGGGAATGGTGAGGGGGACACTGGGAATGGTGGGGGGGGGAACACTGGGAATGGTGGGGGGGACACTGGGAATGGTGGGGGGGACACTGGGAATGGTGGGGGGGACACTGGGAATGGTGGGGGGACACTGGGAATGGTGGGGGGAACACTGGGAATGGTGGGGGGACACTGGGAATGGTGGGGGGACACTGGGAATGGTGGGGGGGACACTGGGAATGGTGGGGGGGAACACTGGGAATGGTGGGGGGAGGGACACTGGGAATGGTGGGGGGACACTGGGAATGGTGGGGGGGAACACTGGGAATGGTGGGGGGGAACACTGGGAATGGTGGGGGGGACACTGGGAATGGTGGGGGGGACACTGGGAATGGTGAGGGGGACACTGGGAATGGTGGGGGGGACACTGGGAATGGTGGGGGGAGGACACTGGGAATGGTGCTGGGAACACTGGGAATGGTGGGGGGGGACACTGGGAATGGTGCTGGGGACACTGGGAATGGTGGGGGGGACATTGGGAATGGTGCTGGGGACACTGGGAATGGTGCTGGGAACACTGGGAATGGTGGGGGGACACTGGGAATGGTGAGGGGGACACTGGGAATGGTGAGGGGGACACTGGGAATGGTGGGGAGGGAACACTGGGAATGGTGGGGGGGACACTGGGAATGGTGAGGGGGACACTGGGAATGGTGAGGGGGACACTGGGAATGGTGGGGGGACACTGGGAATGGTGGGGGAGGACACTGGGAATGGTGGGGGGACACTGGGAATGGTGGGGGGGGACACTGGGAATGG
This sequence comes from Acridotheres tristis, assembly GCA_037013685.1. Taxonomy (NCBI): domain Eukaryota; kingdom Metazoa; phylum Chordata; class Aves; order Passeriformes; family Sturnidae; genus Acridotheres; species Acridotheres tristis. The sequence continues at coordinate 71,667,944 of CM072888.1, read as the reverse complement.
TGGGGGGGGGACACTGGGAATGGTGGGGGGAACACTGGGAATGGTGGGGGGGGACACTGGGAATGGTGGGGGGGGACACTGGGAATGGTGGGGGGAACACTGGGAATGGTGGGGGGGACACTGGGAATGGTGGGGGGGAACACTGGGAATGGTGGGGGGAGGACACTGGGAATGGTGCTGGGAACACTGGGAATGGTGGGGGGACACTGGGAATGGTGCTGGGGACACTGGGAATGGTGGGGGGAGGACACTGGGAATGGTGCTGGGAACACTGGGAATGGTGGGGGGGAACACTGGGAATGGTGGGGGGAACACTGGGAATGGTGAGGGGGACACTGGGAATGGTGGGGGGGAACACTGGGAATGGTGGGGGGGAACACTGGGAATGGTGGGGGGAACACTGGGAATGGTGCTGGGGACACTGGGAATGGTGGGGGGAACACTGGGAATGGTGGGGGGGACACTGGGAATGGTGCTGGGGACACTGGGAATGGTGCTGGGGACACTGGGAATGGTGGGGGGGGACACTGGGAATGGTGCTGGGGACACTGGGAATGGTGGGGGGGGACACTGGGAATGGTGGGGGGAACACTGGGAATGGTGAGGGGGACACTGGGAATGGTGAGGGGGACACTGGGAATGGTGGGGGGAGGACACTGGGAATGGTGGGGGGGACACTGGGAATGGTGGGGGGGGACACTGGGAATGGTGCTGGGGACACTGGGAATGGTGGGGGGGACACTGGGAATGGTGCTGGGGACACTGGGAATGGTGGGGGGAGGACACTGGGAATGGTGAGGGGGACACTGGGAATGGTGGGGGGGGACACTGGGAATGGTGGGGGGAGGACACTGGGAATGGTGGGGAGGGAACACTGGGAATGGTGGGGGGGACACTGGGAATGGTGAGGGGGACACTGGGAATGGTGAGGGGGACACTGGGAATGGTGGGGGGACACTGGGAATGGTGGGGGGGACACTGGGAATGGTGGGGGGGGACACTGGGAATGGTGGGGGGGGACACTGGGAATGGTGGGGGGACACTGGGAATGGTGGGGGGAACACTGGGAATGGTGGGGGGGACACTGGGAATGGTGGGGGGGGACACTGGGAATGGTGGGGGGAACACTGGGAATGGTGGGGGGGACACTGGGAATGGTGCTGGGAACACTGGGAATGGTGGGGGGACACTGGGAATGGTGCTGGGGACACTGGGAATGGTGGGGGGAGGACACTGGGAATGGTGCTGGGAACACTGGGAATGGTGGGGGGGAACACTGGGAATGGTGGGGGGACACTGGGAATGGTGCTGGGAACACTGGGAATGGTGGGGGGACACTGGGAATGGTGGGGGGAGGACACTGGGAATGGTGGGGGGGAACACTGGGAATGGTGAGGGGGACACTGGGAATGGTGGGGGGGAACACTGGGAATGGTGGGGGGGAACACTGGGAATGGTGGGGGGAACACTGGGAATGGTGGGGGGAACACTGGGAATGGTGCTGGGGACACTGGGAATGGTGGGGGGGAACACTGGGAATGGTAGAGGGGACACTGGGAATGGTGGGGGGGAACACTGGGAATGGTGCTGGGGACACTGGGAATGGTGCTGGGGACACTGGGAATGGTGGGGGGGACATTGGGAATGGTGCTGGGGACACTGGGAATGGTGCTGGGGACACTGGGAATGGTGGGGGGGACATTGGGAATGGTGCTGGGGACACTGGGAATGGTGGAGGGGGACACTGGGAATGGTGGGGGGACACTGGGAATGGTGGGGAGGGAACACTGGGAATGGTGGGGGGGACACTGGGAATGGTGGGGGGGATACTGGGAATGGTGGGGGGGACACTGGGAATGGTGGGGGGACACTGGGAATGGTGGGGGGGGACACTGGGAATGGTGGGGGGGGGACACTGGGAATGGTGGGGGGGACACTGGGAATGGTGAGGGGGACGCTGGGAATGGTGGGGGGGGAACACTGGGAATGGTGGGGGGGACACTGGGAATGGTGGGGGGGACACTGGGAATGGTGGGGGGGAACACTGGGAATGGTGGGGGGGACACTGGGAATGGTGGGGGGGACACTGGGAATGGTGCTGGGGACACTGGGAATGGTGGGGGGACATTGGGAATGGTGCTGGGGACACTGGGAATGGTGCTGGGGACACTGGGAATGGTGGGGGGGACACTGGGAATGGTGGGGGGGACACTGGGAATGGTGCTGGGGACACTGGGAATGGTGGAGGGGGACACTGGGAATGGTGGGGGGGAACACTGGGAATGGTGAGGGGGACACTGGGAATGGTGGGGGGGAACACTGGGAATGGTGGGGGGAACACTGGGAATGGTGGGGGGGAACACTGGGAATGGTGCTGGGGACACTGGGAATGGTGGGGGGGACACTGGGAATGGTGGGGGGGACACTGGGAATGGTGCTGGGGACACTGGGAATGGTGAGGGGGACACTGGGAATGGTGGGGGGACACTGGGAATGGTGGGGGGGGACACTGGGAATGGTGCTGGGGACACTGGGAATGGTGGGGAGGACACTGGGAATGGTGGGGGGGACACTGGGAATGGTGGGGAGGACACTGGGAATGGTGGGGGGGGACACTGGGAATGGTGCTGGGGACACTGGGAATGGTGGAGGGGGACACTGGGAATGGTGGGGGGACACTGGGAATGGTGGGGGGGAACACTGGGAATGGTGGGGGGGGACACTGGGAATGGTGCTGGGGACACTGGGAATGGTGCTGGGGACACTGGGAATGGTGGGGGGGGACACTGGGAATGGTGCTGGGGACACTGGGAATGGTGGAGGGGGACACTGGGAATGGTGGGGGGACACTGGGAATGGTGGGGGGGGACACTGGGAATGGTGGGGGGGAACACTGGGAATGGTGGAGGGGGACACTGGGAATGGTGGGGGGAACACTGGGAATGGTGGGGGGGAACACTGGGAACGGTGCTGGGAACACTGGGAATGGTGGGGGGGAACACTGGGAATGGTGGGGGGACACTGGGAATGGTGCTGGGGACACTGGGAATGGTGGGGGGGAACACTGGGAATGGTGGGGGGGAACACTGGGAATGGTGGGGGGAACACTGGGAATGGTGGGGGGACACTGGGAATGGTGGGGGGAACACTGGGAATGGTGCTGGGAACACTGGGAATGGTGGGGGGGAACACTGGGAATGGTGGGGGGAACACTGGGAATGGTGGGGGGGACACTGGGAATGGTGGGGGGGAACACTGGGAATGGTGGGGGGGAACACTGGGAATGGTGGGGGGGACACTGGGAATGGTGGGGGGGACACTGGGAATGGTGCTGGGGACACTGGGAATGGTGGAGGGGGACACTGGGAATGGTGGGGGGGAACACTGGGAATGGTGGGGGGGACACTGGGAATGGTGCTGGGGACACTGGGAATGGTGCTGGGGACACTGGGAATGGTGGGGGGACACTGGGAATGGTGGGGGGAACACTGGGAATGGTGCTGGGGACACTGGGAATGGTGGGGGGAGGACACTGGGAATGGTGCTGGGGACACTGGGAATGGTGGGGGGGACACTGGGAATGGTGAGGGGGACACTGGGAACGGTGGGGGGGGACACTGGGAACGGTGGGGGGGACACTGGGAATGGTGGGGGGGGACACTGGGAATGGTGGGGGGGACACTGGGAATGGTGCTGGGAACACTGGGAATGGTGGGGGGGACACTGGGAATGGTGCTGGGAACACTGGGAATGGTGGGGGGGACACTGGGAATGGTGGAGGGCGGACACTGGGAATGGTGGGGGGGACACTGGGAATGGTGGGGGGGACACTGGGAATGGTGGGGGGGACACTGGGAATGGTGGGGGGGACACTGGGAATGGTGGGGGGAACACTGGGAATGGTGGGGGGGACACTGGGAATGGTGGGGGGAACACTGGGAATGGTGGGGGGACACTGGGAATGGTGGGGAGGACACTGGGAATGGTGGGGGGGACACTGGGAATGGTGCTGGGAACACTGGGAATGGTGCTGGGAACACTGGGAATGGTGGGGGGGATACTGGGAATGGTGGGGGGGGACACTGGGAATGGTGGGGGGGATACTGGGAAAGGTGCTGGGAACACTGGGAATGGTGGGGGGGATACTGGGAATGGTGCTGGGAACACTGGGAATGGTGGGGGGATACTGGGAATGGTGGGGGGGACACTGGGAATGGTGGGGGGGATACTGGGAAAGGTGCTGGGAACACTGGGAATGGTGGGGGGGACACTGGGAATGGTGGGGGGGATACTGGGAATGGTGCTGGGAACACTGGGAATGGTGCTGGGAACACTGGGAATGAGCTGAGATTCTGAATTTTCTAAATTAAACGCTCATGAGAGAGAATGATCAGTCCCCACAACAACAACAGTGATGAGTAAGGGAAATATTTTTAAACATTTAATTATGACCTTGTGAAGAGTGGCAGGAATTTAAGAGAGACAAAAAAAAACCAATAAATGAAAATGTCAGGGGACTCCACCACATTCCTAAAAATGCAACTCTCAAACCACTCAAAACCAGCCAAATTCTTCCCAATTTTCACTCAAATACTCTGGAAAAATCTTTTGGGAAGCCTCAGGGCACGAGGCACTAAGGACAAGTTGGTGACCAGCACTGAGAGTTTGAGAGAAAGTTTTGTATCCCAGAAATTAATATGAAATACCTGCAAGATTCCCACCTCTCTGCCTCATTAATTCCTTCCTAATTGCTGCATTTCCTGTGTGTAACACCCCTATCCTGACTGCACAGGCCACCAGAACTGGGCACCACGGGCACCAAGGGGCTTGGCTGGGCTCTGATTAAATCAGGGCAGGATTTAATGCTGGGCTCTGATTAAATCAGGGCAGGGTTTAATGCTGGGCTCTGATTAAAAATCAGGGCAGGATTTAATGCTGGGCTCTGATTAAATCAGGGCAGGATTTAATGCTGGGCTCTGATTAATAATCAGGGCAGGATTTAATGCTGGGCTCTGATTAAATCAGGGCAGGATTTAATGCTGGGCTCAAATTAAAAATCAGGGCAGGGTTTAATGCTGGGCTCAAATTAAAAATCAGGGCAGGGTTTAATGCTGGGCTCTGATTAATCATGGCAGGACTTAATGCTGGGATCTCATTAATCAGGACAGGGTTTAATGCTGGGATCTCATTAATCAGGACAGGGTTTAATGCTGGGATCTCATTAATTAGGACACAGTTCAATGCTGGGATCTCATTAATTAGGACACAGTTCAATGCTGGGATCTCATTAATTAGGACACAGTTCAATGCTGGGATCTCATTAATTAGGACACAGTTCAATGCTGGGATCTCATTAATTAGGACACAGTTCAATGCTGGGATCTCATTAATTAGGACACAGTTCAATGCTGGGATCTCATTAATCAGGACAGGGTTCAATGCTGGGATCTCATTAATTAGGACACAGTTCA